>LPNX010095705.1:17615-141694 GCA_001517045.1 Pseudotsuga menziesii
TTAGATTTAGATTTAGGGTTTAATCCACACCACTAGATCTAGGTATTTGGCTTTCTATTCTTCTCCATTAATCTCCACCTTTTGATTAATTTTTAATCAAAGGCCATAAGCTTAATCCATGTCCAAGTATTCCCCATCTTTAGATCTAGGTCTTTGGATAAATATCCACCATTAGATGAGCTTTTAGGTTAAGAAATAAGAATGGAAATAAAATGGGCCCATAGGCTAGGCTAGGCGCCCCTCAAAATGGTGGAAATCTCCTCCAAATATGGCGCCCTCTATCCATGTAATAGCGCTCCTCTAAAGCAATGTAGCGCTCTCCTTATTGTGTTAGCGCCCCACTAAATATGGGGGTGTCCTCTATTCATTAGCTTCCTCCTTTATGATGGCTAGCGCTCCTCTAAAGCTAACGCCTTCACCATATTTGGGGGCATCTTCATCAGGACGTGGGTCCTCCTTTAAAGTTAGCGCCTCTCCAAAGTTAGCCAGCGCTCCATTCAATGGTGTAGCGCCCTCTTTATATATTAGCGCACCTCTATTTTGGTAAAACGTGGGCCCTTCTATGATAGCGCCTCCATTTTGGCATGGGCCCTCTCCATTGTAGCGCCCTCCATCAAACTAGCGCCTTCACTAGTGAGGGTTTTCTCCTTTTTTAAGCCTGCGCCCTTCTTTGGAGATGGTTCTAACCTTGGCGCCAACTTTACAATAGATGGTAGCGCCTCCATATAGTATGGTGGAGACTTTAATATAGTAGCGCCCTTCACATATTTAGTGAGGGTTTTAACATGGATGTGGCTCCTTTGGACTTTAGAACTAGGCTTTAGCCTTTGTCTTTTCAACAAAATAATTTTAACCTTAGACTTAGGCTAAAATAAAAATTCACCTTAGATTTAATTATTTTCAATTTAATTTTTAAATTTTCCTAGAATTGACTTAGGAAAAATTAAAAAATAACTTGAAAAATTAATATCTAGGCCATGGGGGGTTGAAAAACTTTGGAATAAGTTTTCCTAGGCTTAGGAATCCCCAAACCATCTTACCATGGCATTTCTTGATTTTTTACTTCAAAATCAAAAAATATGAATTTTGACTTAGGGAAATTAATTAATTCCCTAGGAAAAATAGACCTTGCTTAGACAAAAATGGTCTATCTCCTCAACCATTCATCAGAATGACATGGGACTCGAAGCAGTGGCTTAGGGGGTTTCATAGCAATTAACTTTGCATTCATAGCCCCTATTACAAAATGCCATGCTTGAGCGTTTACATTATTACATCAAAAACTGAGTTAATTAATCACCAAGGGGTGCCATTAATTAACTCGAAAAAATAATTAAAATACAACAACATAACGAAACTCCGCAAGACTCTAGACAAATGCCTAGCATGGTCATGAATCACTCCTTGAAGCCTTAGCCACCTCATGGACTTGACTGGTAGAACGCTCGTCACCACTTTGGAGGATTTTGAGTGAAAACCAAACCGATTAAACTCGTTTACGCAACAAGATCAATTGGAAAGGGAAAAACACTCGATGAGGGGACTTCCCTAACAACCAGTTCCATGGTGTGGCATCCGTATCATATGATCCATACTAGTACATAAAATTACATTAATTTTCCCACGCAGGGGAGCGGACATTTCGTTTTACAAAGGGGCAACAGCCCTGCAGAAGTGAAAAATCCTCAGATTTTTCTAAGGTACAATTATGTACAACTTCGTGTACATGGATTTGCCACCTAGTCGAAATAGGTGGGCAACACCCCCCCGGGGGGTTTTTCCAGAGTCAGTTTGGACCAAAATCACTATGTTAAAATTGTTATGACATACTGCTGTTCATTTTGATTTTTCCGCTGCTAAATGAATTCTTAATGCTGTATATTAACTTACAGTAGCCTAAAATTATTCCAGAGATGTGTGGTTAATTTTTTATGACTGTAGAAGCTTAATACCAGAGTGCATTAAGTGTTTGACAATGACTGTGTGCAAATAGAGGTCTGATTTTTACATAGTATTAGATTTAGGGGTCTGTGTTTGACAGTGGATTGTTTGTGTGAGCTGTGAATGCAAGAGTACTGCTGAGTAGTACAACTGTGAGTTGATTTTTTGACACATTGGGCAGAGTTGTTGGACTTGCATTTTTAGTGAGATGGCCACTGGGTTGAGGATAGTGGGCAGGTTGGATGGGGCAGCGAATTTCAGTTCTTAGAAAGTAAGGATTGTGCTGAATTTGCCAGAGAATGAGTTGTAGGATATAGTGAATAGCACACAAGCTAAGCTTGTGGTGGTTCCCGTAGCTACAAATGCAACAACTAAGGTAGCATTTGAATAGAAGGACATCAAGGCTAATAGGATTATACTTGATGTAGTGAAGGACTGTTAGATTTTTATCATTTAAGCAATATGATCTAGGATCTTATCTGAGAGAATAACATGCACAACAATAATCACAAGAGACAAGAGACACAAAGATTTTCCTCGGGGAGACCATAAAGGAGAAAACCCCGCAACTTCCTCAGAGATAGAATGAGCACCAATGGCAGCAGTAAAACCCAAAGACAGTAAGATGATCTCCGACAGTTGTGCTCTCTCTCTCACTTGAGAGAGCTTCTCCTCTCTCACTCATGCGCCCCAGTTGAGTGAGTGTGTGTGTGTAATAAATATAGAGGCTCACTCTCTATTTATATTCTTTCGTTCACTTAATATTTGACTCTGTTATGTAGGCTCGAGTAACCACAACTAGGGTACTAATGACCCGACTTACATTAACTCACTAGGGCCGACTTCTCTAGGAGAGTCTAACAACCCTAGAGCCCCACAACTACGGGGACTTTAACCCTTAATCAATAAGGAGGGTTACCTTCTATGACTTTACATGACTTGTTTACATTACTGATACTTCTCGATAGAAACATCGGGGTACAATGAAATACAAATGATTCTCCCAATAGGAACATCGGGGTACAATGTAAGATATACAAGTGAATACATTCCGAAGTTACAAATACATCAACACTCCTTCTTAACTAGGAAGGTATTCTCTCGACACAATTTATCAGCACAAGTCTTCTTCTCTGGGTCATCACTGGATCATCATCAAGTCATCATCATCAAGTTTGGATCATCATCAAGTCTGGATCATCACTGGATCATCATCACTGCTTCCGCTATATCGAACAAATGGTGCTATCTCTCAATTCTGCTCGTCAGAGGAAGTTCTACAGAGCTAGCCCTTTTTCATGTTGGTTGTAGGCCTAGCCTCCATGTAGGTCTTCATCGTCTTCAACACTTATATCTGACCATGGAATGAACCATGTCAGAAAGGCCCGCCCAGCACTTATACCTGACCATGGGAGGAGCACATCCAAGAACCATGTCAGAAAGGCACGCCCAACACTCACATCTGACCATGGGAGGAACACATCCAAAACCCATGTCAGAAAGGCCCAGCACTCACATCCGACCTCATCTTATCAAAAAGGCTCTGCACTTACATCCGACCTCATCTTGTCAGAAAGGGTCTGCACTTACATTCGACCTCATCTTGTGAGAAAGGTTTTGCACTTACATTCGATCATGTGGGAACACATCCCACAATCACATCAGAATGGCTCTGCACCAATCATGTGGGAACACATCCCACAATCACATCAGAATGGCTCTGCACTGATCATGTGGGAACACATCCCACAATCACATTAGAATATCTTTGCACTTACATCTGACCATGTGGAGCCCAACCTTCCACCATGTCAGAAAGGCTAATGGACACATCAATTCCCTTTGGAGGGAACATCGATTTGGAGAACACCAAGCTTCTCCTGAAGTACTCGTACTTCACTCTGGCCATTTCTAGCATAGAATCACATCAGGGCTGATTATGTCAAAGGATAACTTGCGAGCTTCGCTAGGACCGATTACATCCGAGGACAACCTACAGGACTGATTACGTCTGAGCAACCTACGAGCTTCGCCAGGATTTATGCTCAGACAACCTGTCTCACCAACTATGCTAGAACTCCCTCTTTCGAGAGATCTCGATTTGGATCACAAACTGGAGCTTCACTGCTCCTCTCTGCATCATACAAAAAATGCAAGTCAGATCAATCAAATCAAATAGTAGTTTTCAAAAGAAACATACTACCTCCCAAAGAGCAAGTGGCAACATCTTGTGCCTCGGCTGTACTCAGTGCCATGCAGGACTCCATCCTCCCAAACCAAAAGATCACACCTGATCCCATATTGAAGCAGCACCCTGAAGTGCTCTTCCTATCAATGGCATTGCCTGCCCAATCGTAATCCACCTAACCTTCCAGGTTAATCTTCTGATTCGCCTCATACTTGAGCCCATAATCAACTGTTCCTTTCAGGTACCTCAATGCATGCTTTGCAACCATCAAGTGAACATGTCTCAATGTGTTCACAGCAAAGCAAATATCTGGTTTCGTATTCGTCAGGTACATCGAGGAACAAATCATCTGACGATACATCGTGGCATCAATCATCTCTGATGAAGCATCACTCAATAGCTTCAGGTTCGATGGCATGTGTAGTCATGGCCTTGCAGTCCATCACCCTGAACCTCTTCATGATCTCTACTGCATCTTTCCCTTGTCCTAGGGAGATTCCATCTGCATTCTTCCACACCTCTATGCCTAGAAAGTAGTGCATCATATCCAAGTCCTTCATCTCGAACTCGACAGCAAGTCTCCTTCTTGCATTTCTAATGAGTTCCTCTTTTCCTGTCAGGAACAAGTCATCGACATATAACAGGAGAGTCACTGGTCTTCCATATTCAACCTTGAAGTAACGGTAGGAATCTGCTTTACTCTAAGTAAAGCCTAGAGCCATCAGTAAACTGTCCATCTTGTCTTACCATGTCGAACCTCAGGATCTTCTGCAGTCACTCCCTTTGAAGCAGAGCATCATTCTCCCTCTGTCTTTCGTACTCTATGCACTGAAACATTCTGTACCAGAGTGACAAGTAACTTCCTCTGCTACTAATATTCTATGTATCCATCTAGGGTCACTGGATACCAAGATCCTCTATCTTGAACCTTTTCAAAAGTTCTTCTCGCACCCATTTGTGAGCTTGTCATCCTCTATAGGCTTTCATCTTCAACCTTGTAGCAAAGGTTAAGATCTTCATCACTCTAGGTGATATTCAAGCTCCTCATGTATGTGTTATCCCATGGGTGTCTTCTGAGCTCGTACAAGGCCTTCTTTAATTTGCACACATGAGTCTACCTGTCATGTGTCTTAACTTTTAATGGCTGCAAATGTCTCTTCGTAGTTTATGCCTTATTTCCGTGAGAAGCCTCGTGCTACGAATCTTGCCTTGTATCCCACGATGTTGCCATCTATCGCATGTTGGATCTTGTAGATCCATATGGAAGATATTACGGACTTCCCTTGAGGTCTTGATATTGCATCCTAGACATCATTCTTCTTGAACTGGTACTCTCCTTCCCTTTCTTCTTGGCTACTTCTTCATAGCTGGAAGGTTCTGCATCAATGATGTCGCTCAATAGTGTCACATAACTGGAGGGTCTTTGAGGTCTCTTTCTTTCTTTGAAAGTATCGTCATATTATTCTTCATCTTGGATTCTTTCTTGAACTATCGTCACTTGTTCTTCGGAACAAGTCTCATCCTTCTTTTCTTGTAGGTGATTGTACGCGATCTTTCCTACAAGTCAAATGCATTTGTATGGTTAGAAACATTTCATACGGCATATTCACAATAGAAAATTATGATGCATAAAGATATAATCATGCAACTATTTTAGCCAATACAACATTCATCCATATCTCACGAAAACTTTCTAGATGCCTTCCATCTCTACCAAGACATCATTGAGATTGTGCATTAATCCAATATGTCAGCAAAGAGGTTTCATTATAGATAAGTAGCAATGGAGAGTTGTATAGCACCATGAGCTACTTACCCATCACATGCATATTAGTAGTATACTGTCATTAATGCAAACATTCTATCATGCATAATATATCAACTGAATATAAACAAATGCATAACTAAACAATATCATGAAATGAAAATTGAATACTTATCTTTATTTGTTTCGTGGGTAGACTCCTTCTTGAGCCTTCAACTTCATCATCTTCTTCATTCATAACAACATCGTTTCTTATCCAAATTCTCAAGATGGATAAGAGGTTCTTCAAGAATTGAGTTCTTCATATTCCTCATCGCTTGAGGGATCTGCTTTGAATCGTGAACGCTTGATCTTCAGTTGCTCCCATCTTCTCTTCTCTTATTATGGGTAAAGCTTCATCTTGTGTGTGCTCTTCCTAGAGTATGTTGAAAGTAATGACTTCCTTCTGGCACACATTCCTCGAATGAATGAATCCCATGATCTTGGGAGGCCATTCAATGTGGTTATCACAACGTCTGCATTCTCTACTTCTTCATCCACTGCTTCAAGTTGTTCTTTGATTTGAGAGACCCTTGTAAAGTATGACTGTATGGTCTTTGCATTCTGGATCTTCACATTTTGGTTTCTTAAAGTCATCTTATGTTCTTCCCTTCAAATAGCTTGGTCAAGGAATCAAACATCTCTTTAGGTGTCTTTAGGGAAGACACTTGTGGTATAAGGTGATCCTTGATTGAATAAGCAATGATCTTCTTGGACTTGACCAAGTTCTTCTTGTGTAAAGCTTTTAGCCTCATCTCCCTTTGGAACTGGAACCTTTCCACTTATGTAGGTGTCCAATTTCATTTTCTTCAAGAACCAATGAGATCCAATACTTCCATGCTTGGAAGTTGTCAGTTTCACCAAGCTTGTCATCAAGCTGGTGCGATTAGTCATTTTGAAATGAGAACCTCAAATGTAAATAGCAAAAGATTAGATCTTACCGATTTGAGGTGTCCGTCTTGGTTTCGGAGTTGGTTGATCTAGGGTTTGTCAGAGAGATCTAATTTTAAAAACTTGGAATCTTTCAGATCTGATTGGATAGAAATATAGACCTCTTCAAGCTGAGCTGTCCAATGTACTCCTTTTCTGAAAACAGTGGAGGGAAGCACCCAGAACAGGAAGCCCTAGTTTACCAATTTTTTCTGCAGAAATGCGTAATACTGTTTCTGTGGTATCTCTGAAAGTACTGCTCCTCTGTGTCTGAAATTTCGTACTGAGGTAACCTCATCTGTCCTCTTTCCAACACCACAGGTTTTACCAAAATTGGTTTCACCAATTGGGACTTATGAGAGTTTTCCCATGGTGACTTTTTTCAGGACTGTCCAACATAGCGAACCTGTACGAACTGCGATGTGTCCCTGCTTCATCATCAGGGTTTGAAACTTTTATTAGAGAAAGTACAGTCCGTGCTCTATCTGGAACATCTTGTGAAATTTCATTTTGATCTTTGTAGCCTGAGATATTGCAATTCTCCCTAGGTGTCCTGTTTAGGGATGAATCCTGGAAGAGGCTGGAACCTTGATTTAGAGGAATCATATCTCCAAGAATATAGCGAATCTGAGGCTGAAATTTTTACACAGGGTACATCAGGATTTTATCTTCGGCCCCTAAGACTTCTTCAATCCCGAGATATAGCGAATGTACCAAAACTACCCGTTTTAGTATTTTAGGGGTTTTTAGGCTTGGGGTCAAATTAGGGTTTGACTTTCTCGAAGTTTTACCCAACCAAAAATCTTGACCTTGGTCTCTAAATTTCGATTTTGATGAGGAGAGCAATCCTATGCTGGGCTCACTCAAAAATTCCTCTTTTGTGAAAAGCCCTAATTTTCGGCAGCAAAAATTGAAAATGACCGGAATCAAATTCTGCTTCGATAGAAAGATGCGCCCTTCAATGGAGAGTTAGCCTAGTATCCTTTTGCTGATGGATTGTGGAGAGAGACCCAAAAAGTAAGAAGCCCTAGCTTCTGCAGCTGCACAGTGTCTTCTTCTCAGGTTAGCTTTGATACCATGTTAGATTTTTATCATTTAAGCAATATGATCTAGTATTTTATCTGAGAGAATAACATGCAAAACAATAATCACAAGAGACAAAAGACACAAAGATTTTCTTCGGGGAAACCATAAAGGAGAAAACCCCGCAACTTCCTCAGAGATAGAATGAGCAACAGTAAAACCCAAAGACAGTAAGATGATCTCCGACAGTTGTTCTCTCTCTCACTTGAGAGAGCTTCTCCTCTCTCACTCATGCGCCCCAGTTGAGTGAGTGTGTGTGTGTAATAAATAGAGAGGCTTACTCTCTATTTATATTCTTTCGTTCACTTAATATTTGACTCTGTTATGTAGGCTCGAGTAACCATAACTAGGGTACTAATGACCCGACTTACATTAACTCACTAGGGCCAACTTCTCTAGGAGAGTCTAACAACCCTAGTGCCCCACAACTGCGGGGACTTTAACCCTTGTTCAATAAAGAAGGTTACCCTCTATGACTTTACATGACTTGTTTACATTACTGATACTTCCCGATAGAACATCGGGGTACAATGAAATACAAATGATTCTCCCGATAGGAACATCGGGGTACAATATAAGATATACAAGTGAATACATTCCGAAGTTACAGATACATCAACAAGGACCATGTCATTCCACATGTGATCGGTAAGGACAATGTTTATCAAATGTGGGATGCCTTAACCCGCATATACCAAAGCTCGAATGAAAAACCGAAAGATGGTACTAAGAGAGAAGTTGAAAAGCATCAGATTGGCTACATTTGAAAATGTTGCATCTTACCTGACTAGAATCACTCATGTGAGGGATGAGCTTGCAGTGGTTGGGGAGGTGGTTGCTAGCAGTGAGCTAGTGCAGATAGCCTTGAATGGTGTGTCCAAGCCATGGACTGTTTTCGTTGAGGCCATTGTGGCAAGGGAGAACATGCATTTATGGGATCGTCTTTGGGATGAGATCATTCAGGAGACTCCGAGAGGATATGTGCAGGATAGTTCATCGAACAATAAGGAAGATGAGAAGAATGTAGCCCTTTCAACAAAGGGTAAGAAGAAAAAGGGCTCGAGCAATGGAGCCAAGTCCGAGAAGGACATGAGCAAAGTGAGATGCTTTGCTTGCCAGAGTTATGGCCATTATGCTAGTCAATGTCCTAACAAAAAGAAGAACAAGAAGAAATAAGAGTTCAAGACTGCCACTTCAGCTGAAATGGAAGAGTATGCAAAGAAATTCAAGAAGGAATTCTCGCTTGTCTTAGCTCTTTAAGGAAACAGTGTAGCTGAGTGTGCAGACACTGGAGCATGGTACATAGATGGTGGAGCAGCACGCCATATGATGGAAACACGACCAATGTTCCTAGAGTTGACATGTAGAGACAAAGTTATACTTACAAAGGATGGGTATGCCGACACCCATGTAGTAGAAGGAGTTGGAAGTGTTCTATTCCAACTCGAGTCTAGAGGTTATCTGGAGGTTGGCGGAGTGCTACTTATTCCAGAGATGAAAAAGAACTTGCTCTTAGTGTCAACTTTAGAAGATGACAGATATGTGATCCTTCACATGGAAGGATGTGTTATTATGTATCCGGTGAGGGGGGGCATGGGTTCAGCGAGAATGCTAGGCATCAGAGATGGCCGAACATATCGAGTATTGGTTCATCCTGCGAATTGTGAGTATGGTGGGAGGTCAGACTCAGTGGTAGCAGTGGTGGTAGCCAGTGGAGAGTGTTAGCACTCAGAAAATTTCCTTGGCTGTGAGAGGAAATTCCTAAGGTAACCTCAAACCAATCTTTAGACTAAAACTAGCCTTTTTAGTCAGAGGGGGCTCCCTCAACAAAATTACCACCGAAGGTCACTGAAGTAGTAATTTTTCTTCAAGTACAATGGCTAGAATTTCCAAACATGAATCGCAACAATTTTCAGATTACAATTGGCAAGATCAGAAGAAAGAAACCATTGGGATAGTGGAGTCAAACCAATAAAGGTACTCAACTTTGCAGATAGAAAGAAAGAACTGTCTCCAACTCATAAGCTAGAGAGGCAACAATCTTCAGTCATAAATTTCAATATAAGATGGTAGCAGATATTAGGAAAAACAATCCATTACATCAAAGCATCAAGCTAAAGAAGAATTTTAATGTAATGTTAGACAGGAAAATGTGAGCATTCAATTGCATGCATTTGGAGCACCATAGATGAATTCCAAAACATTTGTTCTCAATTCATTACTAAGAGAAAAGACACATAATGGAAAACATAGGTAAAGATTAACACATACACGTAAAGAAGATCACAAACTTGGAATCATTGCCACAAGAATTTCTCTTTTAGAAAAGAGTTCCTTTTCTCTATTCTCTGCAAATTGTATTCAAAAAATATTGCCCACAAACTGTCTGCTTCTTTCTTTGAGATCCAACCCCCAATGCATCATAAAATGCAAATTATATACAAAGTGTCTCCTTGAGCGAATGTTTTGGAAATTTCTTGTAACACAAAGTTCTTGTAACTAAACTCCTAATTCCTAAGAATCTAGTAACTAAAATCTTTTCATAAAAAACAAATTTTATAAAAACCCATGTGGCAGGCCAGAAGAGAAATTCAAATTGCTCCTTTGCATTGCGACACCTGTTCGTCATTGATGTAGTCTGTATTTGGTCTTCCTGAATTTCTCCATAGCTTTTCATTGCTCATGATTCAGAATGCCACAATCCATCATTTGCTTAATCGCCACCTCTAACTCCACGTACTGGGTATAAGAGATAGGTGGTAAATTTCTTTGGGCTTTCAGGAACCGCTTAGATATTTCAAAGTCATCTGTCAATTTTTCTATGATGACTTTCCCAGTAAGTCCCTTTGTCAAATCTTCAAATTTCGAATGGTCCATGCAATTATGCACCAGGAGGTTATGATATTGTTCTTGGGAAAATAACCGACCATTATTATCCCAGAAAGGAGGAAGACCTTCATCAAATTGTTTTTGAAATATTTGTTTGAAATCTTTAATCTGTAGAAGCATTTGATTGGCTTTTTCCTGTACAACTTTGACAAGATTGTTTACAGATAAATTTTCTAGCCCATAGAATGATGGCTAAGTTGTCTCTGATTCCCATTTCCTGCATATCCTTGTATGTCAAAGTTTTTAAGAAATTAATAGCATTTTGTGCAATGTCCAGTGGCTTTTTATCCAAATTTTCATTCACCACTTTGCACCTTTGAAAAACCATATCCACTATCAAGTTCTTATCATTCACATAATTTAAATAAGGTCTAAATTTTGTAATTTCTATAGCTAATGTATCCCAAATAAGATGTTTAGCTCCTTGCAGGGGTGTCTTGCCTATTACCTTCTCATTCAACTCATTGACCTTCTTTTGCATTTGCTTCTTCTCACTTGAAATTTTATTCCTTTCTTCAATAATTTGAGCCACCTCTTGCTTAAGCTTCACATTATCTTCTTTTAACTCCTTGATTTCTCCCTCTCTTAAGTTTATATGTGACATGGCAACAAATAACTCGTCAGCGAGAGATTCATTCACTTGATCTTCATTTTGAATTAAAGGCTGGCTCATTAACTCTTCCAATACCTCCTCTTCTTCCTTTCGATTTGCATAAAAACTGAAATCTGAGACATAAATCCAGACCGTTCAATTTCCCAAGATTTATTTTCTTCCTGTAATTTTAACACTTTTCCTTTAAAATCCATTAACTCCTGGTAATTTTTCTCTTTTTCTTGTTGTAACACTGTTAATTTTGACAACTGAACATGTTGCATGCCTTGAACCTTCAATATTTTCTTAAGCGCCTGGATAGTATTTTCTTTTTCTTCTAGTAGTTTTTTAGTCGCTACAAACATTAGTAGCTTCTTGATTTGAAATGAATTGGCTTTGTTCTCTACTTTTTCTTGTCGAAGTTGGCTCTCCAACTTGTCAATGACTGACTGCACTTTTGTAATTTTCAACTTGGCTTTCAATAAATCAGAATATAGAACATCATTGGTCTACCTATGAAGTTGGATTTGATTAGGTACACTGATTTTATTGATTTCTGAAACTTTTTCATCACTCACCATAGCAAATTTTAGGGTATTCCTCTCTAGATCCCTGGTAGAAATCAATGAAAGTTGCTAATCCGTTAACTTTATCACCTGGGGAAAAAGATTTTGCGTCTCATCCAAAGATTGCTTCTTTTTTTCCGCATAGCCTGAAACAAAGTCAAACTTAGACTTGTATCTAGAGTCAGACCTTGCGCTATTTTCGCCAATAAAAGAATATTCCTGTATCTATACATGTTGCTGTTGTAAAATAAGACTTTTCTCTGAATCATCTACACTCTGCTCATCTTGTGTCACTATTTCCCTTTCAGATTGTACCTTTATTCTTTTGTTTGAGTTTTCATCATCAATATCCATTATGCTAATCTCCGAAAGGCTCCTTTTATTCACTGAAGCATAATTAGATGGTGTCTATACTGTTAAAGCAAAGTCGTTTCTTCTCTATTCATCTGCCTCTTCTATCTCTTCTTCGATTTCTTCGCAATCCTACACAAATTCCATTAAATTAGCAATTTTATCCATGCCTTCTATTAGTTGATGTTCGAAGGCCTTGTTCTTATTTTGCTGTCTTCTTTGTGATATGATATGCTGTAAATTATAATTCAACCTTTCCATCTTTTGGAATTCCATAGCTTCTAGCAATTTCTCAATAATAGACAATGCAACTTTACTTTTAAAAATGAAAGGGCCAATCTTGAATGTAAACTTTACATCAGAAGACTTCTTTAAAGTACCAAAATGTTCTTCCTCCAAACACAACCTTTGTCTGACAAATTCCAATGCAAAAATTCTAGGAGTAAAAAAGGAAGGTAATTTGTAAGGTGGTCCCGTGAAACCGTACACACAAACAACAATGAATTCCCTATATAAGAACCAATCCCCTGTACAACCTTTTGGCGAAGGTTGCAAAGTATTCTTAATTTCATCGAACACTCTAGGCAATTTCTCATCAAATAGGATTCTGTATACCTACGCCATGATTTTATTTACAAACTCAAATATATTTATCTGTCCAGGAAGCCCAGGTGAGAAAACTGTACTTATGAAATGCAACTCAAAAATGTTGGAGCATAAGAACATGTTCAGTAAATACGACTGATACCTGAAATGTCTCAATTTGGAAAAATCCGCTAACTGAAAAATGAATAGTAGTGGCTAAAAACTCATCTAGGCCAAAACAACAAACTTGGTTTGACTCTGGCTCAGGTAAATTTGTCTTCAACAAAAAACCTAACATAACCTCAGTTACAGACTTATCATCATCGTAACCTAGTATCTGACTCAACAAGGACAAAACTAACTAGACTTCTTCTCGAAAAAGACAAACATTTAAGGGAAAGGCAAGACTTTCTACCAAATGAACAACTTTTAAAATCTATGACAAAAACGCATTTTTGACTTCAGACTTACACTCTCTATACAACTGAACCAAGGTTTCTTCCCTAAAAACTTCAACATTTACAAGAAAAATCTTGAGCACATTCAAACCCTCACGGATGACTTTTGTGTTAACTTGACAAAGGATTCTAGTGGTGTTTTTGTTCATAATTACTCTTTCAGTGGGTGAATAATTACTAACGCATCACTCTACAAATTTTGGGTAGTGCAGGGTTTGTTCGACAGAAAAATAATACAAGAAGGAATTACACACATTCAAAATATCTTTTCCTTGCAACTTGAAACTCCACATTTGTTCTTTAGATTGAGAAATGCTACAAACAGAGAGAACTGGATCGAAGGCATTTCTTTCTCTATCAATTATAACCTCTTCTTTATTATCCATGAACTTATAGAGTGAAATTGAACTCAAAACTTATTCCATAGCATAAACCCAGTAGGAATTAACATGTTAGAACTATCTGGGGAGTGGCGAAAGACCTGCAGTTGAACTTCGGACCGCAACTTGAACTACAGACTCGTGTGTTGTCGACACCCTACATTTCCCTCAATGCCACGACAAAATAACCTTTTAAAAATTGCCAAGGATCTTTTATATTCTGTGAGGAACTGGTTTCGGAAGCCTCAGAAAGTGGTTTTTCCTTTACCACTTTTCCCAGCGGATCTCACCAAATTATGCCACATGGAGAGTGGTTTATAATTCGCTACTGCTCCCCTCCTTTATCTTTCGCGCTACTCTGTGCTCCGGATCATTTGTCAGTCGTCGATCCTGTCCCGACCAATTCTGTGCCATCCGATCATAGCACCCCACCTTCTGATATCATATGTGGGTCCCATGATCATGTGCACCTTCCGCCTGTCTTGTCCACTAACACTTTTCACCCCTGCTCTTGGTCATACAACAGGGTCATGTGAGCCCTTCGTGCCAAGAATAATTTTCTTCGACTTTAGTCATGTGCACCCAATCCTCTAATCTTTAAAGAACCCCCCTTTTTTTATTTTGACACTGTTATCATATATATAGTAGCCAGGCTGCAATATTCTATTTTTCAGATTTCAGTACACTATTCATCCAGTTCCCTACATATGAGATGCTGAGATGAGCATCTATGATGATTCATGATTTGATTGATGGACTATAGTATTCTCCCATGCCATGACCGAGTCTCAGGACACTTAGATTTGGAGACTGATGTAGTCATTTTAGCTATTTACAAAGCAGTTATTGGTGCCCAGAGTTGTATCAGTGTTTTCTCATTGGACTGATGTTGGTTTAGATGGATTATTTACATGTGTATGACTCGGCTTATATTATCTTGTGTTATGGTTATCATCGCTCTTATATTCATTCTTGTGTCATGTATTAGCATTTAGTGTCATGATCTAGCGATCATATAAATATGCGGACTTGGATGTATTACTATTATGTATTGATGTCCCTACCCAGACCTGGAAGTTCTTGATCTATACTCATTGGTTTTACCCTCCTCAGGGAGAATAGAGGTAGTCATTCTCACCATACTTTGGCTTGCTAGTGTTGGTTTCATTATTCATTGTCTCCACCCATCCGTTACCTTCCAGTTATGTTCTCAACCTGACCTACTACTTGACTTATGGCATGGAGGACCTTTTCCCATGTAATATCCCAAATCTCGATATTTTCTAATTCTATGCAAATATACTGAAACAGCCGGACATGCAAACTGCCATGCAAAATTCCCTATTTTATAGCTAAAATCAAGGTTAGGGTTTGTAAGATAGAATGAACACTTACCACTGATAAGTTGGCTGGAATGCTCCTGAGAGAATATGCATGCATCAAGAGCTGAATCAGAGATGACCTGGTATCTTCTGCTTCCGGTGATACCCCAGCAGCACGAACCCCAAATCAGCCAAGGGTGACGTTTTTAGTGAAGGAGGTGTTCGATGAAGCTGAGAATTTACAGGATTGATAGTCTTCCCGTGTCGGAGAGAATGCCTGGCACATGCGGAAATTTTGAGGTCTCTAAGCAGGCTAGCGAATTGTTTTGGAGGTTCAGCTGCTCACGCCCCCTTGATCCCGAAATGGATGATAATTGCTCAGGATGAGCAAGACCGGATCTAATAATCACTGGGTACTGGAGTATGATACCAATGATGAGAATGGTGCCTGAGTTTCGAAGGTAAACTGAGATCTGAAGACCCAGCGAATGATTTGGGCTTTCTAGCTGAAAACCCCTTACGGCTGCACACGTGCCCCTGCAAACAATCTCTGATGGATACTAGATAACTATGAATAAATTGAAGAGCGGATGGTGAACCTGGATGGCTTACCTTGGATGAGACTAGGGCAGCTATCTCATTGTTGAAACCCCGTTAGTTGAAGACGCCGTCTCTAATCCCAACTGCTGTGGCCGCACGCTGTGCTGCTACTCAAGAGCTCCAAAATCAATAATCATCAAAAGTAAGTCTCCTTTCACTTTATCTTCCTTTTATAACTTTCAACTGCGAAAACCCTAACTTTTGACCTAATTTGGTCACTTTAATTTCTAATTTGCAGTTGACTTGCATGCATGCGCATGGAGACTTAAATGGGTGCATGCATCATTAAATAATGCTTAGATTTCATGCATGATGGTGGCCTTTGGCCCCGGTGGCCCTTTTTGACCTAATGATGATAACATCTTGATGCCCTAGATTTTCTGTAGATGGCATCAGTCTTTAGTTGATTCCCTAACTGTCAGTAACCGCTCAAACCCACAAGAATTACATAGGTTAGCGGTTTTGGTCCTCAATGCCTAATCAGATGAGGACATTACAGTCCTCCTTGCTTGATATTGCTTGTCCTCAAGCAACTGCACTCTGGGATGCTGCAATACCTGTTCACCTTCCCATATGGCATCCTCTGGTGGTAGTTCTTTCCATTGAACCAAGTATTCCCAAATTACCTGGTTCCTAAGTTTCCTTTCTCTAGTCTATATGATCTGTTCAGGAATCAGTATCAATAGTCCTTTATCATCTAAAGGAGGTAATTCTGTTGATGGAGCAATGTGTTGCCGAAGGGTCTTTTTTAGGTTGGACACATGGAATGCATTGTGAATTTTACTTTCCTGTGGTAGTTCTAGTTCATATGCTACCTCTCCCACCTTCTTGATTATGCTGTAGGGTCCATAGAAGCAAGGTTTTAACTTTTCTGCTCCTTTCTTCTTAAGTGAAGACTGCTTGTAAGGTTGGAGCCTTAAGTATACCAAATCCCCTACCTCAAAGCTCTGCTCAACCTGTGTTTGTCTGCATATAACTTCTGCTGATTTTGGGCTGTCTGTAAGTTTTCCTTCTAGATTTTAAGAATATCCTGACTGTCCTGTATCCAATCCTTTGCCTTAGGAGCCCTACTGTCTCCGAATGCTAAATCTGCATAGTCCAAGGTCTCGTAGCCATATAATGCCTTAAAAGGTGTCATCCTAATAGATATGTGATAGGTAGTATTGTAGCAGTACTCCCCCAAGTGTAGCCATTTAATCCAGGTTCGCTGTTGCCCTGTTGTGTAGTTCCTCAGATATCCTTCAATCCACTTGTTGGCAATTTTAGTTTGTCCATCGCTCTGGGGATGATAACTCGTGCTGGTAGCCAGTTCGGTCTCCACTAATCTGAATAGTTCCTGCCAGAAGGCACCTGTGAATTTAATATCCCGATCACTGACAATGGTCTTAGGTAACCCGTGTAACTTGAAGACCTCTCTGAAGAATAACTCAGCTACTTGAGCTGTAGAGTAATCATATGATATAGAAAAGAAATGTGCAAACTTGGTCAGTCTATCAGCTACAACATATAAACAATCCCGCCCTTGGACCTTGGGCAATCCTGTAATGAAGTCCATGGAGACACTTTCCCACTTTTGTTCTGGAATTGGTAGTGGCTAAAGCAACCCTGCTGGATGGATGTTCTCAATCTTGTTATGTTGACATATGCTACATTCCGTACGTGCTGCATATCTTCCCCTTTGAGGCCCTTCCATGAGAACCTCTCTCAGATCTGTCTGTAGGTCTTCAAGAAACCCTGATGTCCTGATAATGGAGAGTCATGTGCTGCTTGTATGATCTTTTTCCTCAAAGTGGATTCTGGGATGAGGTATATCCTGTTCTTGTAATAGATGATGTCATCGACAATCCTGTACCTGTCATCCTGAATTTGTCCATCCAATAATTCGTAAGCGAATTTATTTTTGCAGTATTCTACTAAGAGAAGTGCCCTCCAATCTGTAGATATACTCATGAGAGACAGTGAGGCAGGTGGCCTGGATAATGCATCAACGACTACATTATTCTTACCTTTTACATACTCGATCTCAAAATCGTAGGCTTGTACTTTGCTGACCCATTTCTGTTGGCGCTCATTCAGTTCCTTCTGCTCCAAGAAATGCTTGAGGCTGTTATGATCTGTTTTGATTTTGAACTTACTGCCCACCAGGTGTTGTCTGAACTTCATGAGAGCATGTAAGATGGCTAGCATTTCTTTGTCATATATGGAGTAGTGGCGCATGTAGTTCTTCAGTTTACGGCTCTCAAATGCAATAGGGTGATGATTTTGCATCAATACTGCTCCTAGCCCTTCCCTTGAGGCATCACATTCTACTACAAATGGTTGTGAGAAGTCCGGTAATGCTAAAACTGGACAAGAACTCATAATGACTTTTGTCTCCTCGAAAGTTTTCTGTGCTAGTTCTGTCCAGGTGAATGCTCCCTTCTTTGTGAGATCTGTGAGGGGTGCTGCAAATTGGGAGAATCCCTTAACATACCTTCGGTAATAAGTGCACAGACCCTAAGAAACCTCTCAATTCTGTGACTGTTTTTGGCGCAGGCCAATCTTTGACAACTCGGATTTTCTCCATGTCAACCTGTACTCCTTTTTCACTTATTATATGCCCTAGGTACAGCATTTTCTTCATGCCAAATTCACACTCGGACATTTTCGCGTAAAGTGAGTGTTCTTCTAGAATGCTCAGTACTTTGTCCAGGTGTTTCAGATGCTCCTCCCATGTTTTGCTGTAAATGAGGATGTCATCAAAGAATACTAGCAAAAACTTTGAACTCTGAAGGTACGGTTCATGCACGACTGAAAAATGGCTGGAGCATTGGTAAGTCCAAAAGGCATGAACAAAAACTCATAGTGACCATAGTGACAACGAAAAGCTGTTTTGGAGATGTATTGGTCCCTTACTCGGATCTGATGGTACCCCGAGCGAAGATCAATCTTGGAAAAGTATTTGGCACCCCGTAGTTCGTCCATGAGCTCATCAATTCTAGGGATGGGATACCTATTCTTAATGGTCTTTTTGTTGAGTGCTCGATAGTCGATGCAGATTCGCAGTGTACCATCCTTCTTCTTGACCAAGACTACTGAAGATGCGAAGGGGCTAGAACTGGGCCGAATGTATCCAAGCTCTAGCAGTTCTTTGATCGTTTTCTCGATCTCATCCTTGTATCTTTTGGGATGCCGATAAGGAGTGGTGATGACTGGCTATGTCCCCTCCTCTAGCTCAATAATGTGTTCAAATTTTATCCCTTGAATGAGATGACCGAGTTTGTAAAAGAATCTCAGAATTCTGAGATGAATGTTCTTCAAGATTTGTCAAACCCTAACTAGTTTGGGCAATTTCAAACCCTAGCTCAAATTGACTAACAATTTGTCAACAAGACAAAGTTTACAGGAAAACATTGAATTAGGGTTTTATGCCCAGATCTTCTCTCAGTTGCCCGAATTCCTTCTGTTGCTGCCCCTGACAGACTGCTGCCTGTGAATGTTTTCCTGCTGCCCGAATTTCTGTACGGCTGTCCGAGGGTTTATTCTGTTTGCTCAGAATTGTCAGAAGCTGCCCGAGCCTCAAATCTGTCTGCCGAAATTTCTCTGTGGCTGCCCGTTAACCCTGCATACTGCCTGAAATCAAAACATACAACCGAGACTGATTTAGGGTTGCCTGCAGTGATGCTGAAGCTGCTCGTGAATGAATATGGGCTGCCCGTAAGTGGAAAGAGGCTGCCCGAATGATCTGTAGGTGCCTAGGGATAGTTTGTTGCTGCCCAAGGTGACCGAGATGTTGCTTGTGAGGAGAACCACTCTGCCCGAGATTTTTGTAGGTGAGTAGTAGACCGCCCGAATGTTGTTCTAGCTGCCCGAGCCTTTTATCCTGTTGCCCGAGAAGTGAGAGAGCCTACCCAAGCTCTATTTGACAGTTTTAGGGCTCCCCGTCAAGTGCCCTAGCTCTGCTCTTCAAGTGCCCTATGGTCAATACAAGTGGTCATAGGGGTCCTTCATACCCACTCAAAGTACATCATCATAAATAAGGAGAATTACTAATGCTTTTATCTCAAACTCCTTATGCCACCAAGATCGGGTACTAGGTGTCTTAACCAAGGGTAGCTAATCCTTGGCGAAGGTCACAAAGCCCACAGATCGAGGGTAGGAGTGCCTCACATGCCTAGACCCGGTCTAGGACTTATAGTGATGTCTTGGTAACTGACCAGGCGCCTCAGCCCTAGGCTGCATCTTTTGACTCAATGTCAAATATTTGGTAACTGACCAAGCGTCTCCATTCTCCCGGAGAATTGCCCTCAGCGCTAGGTTGAGTCCTCCAGTCCTAGACTAGTTTATCTTCTTGGTAACTGACTAGGTGCCTCCATTCAAAGAATGGCCACTTAGCTCTAGGTTGAGTCCCCTCAGTGCTAGACTAGTTCCACATCCTGGTAACTAACCAGATGTCTCCATTCAAAGAATGGCTACTCAGCTCAAGGCTGAGTTCCCCTAGTGCTGGACTGGTTCCACATCCTAGTGACTTGACCATATGTCTCCATTCAAAGAATGGGTACTCAGCTCAAGGCTGAGTTCCCCCAGTGCTGGATTGGTTCCATATCCTGGTGACTTGACCAGATATCTCCATTCTCCAAGAGAGTGGCTCTCGATGTTGCTTAGGAAAAATCAACACTAGACGCTTCCTATGCCAATTAGAAACACAAATTAAAAAAAAAGTTTTTTTGGGCCCATAGGCCGAGTTAATGGTGGAAACGCTGCCGTACGGACGCAACCGTAATGGAAACGAGTTTTTGTACAGGGTACAGTTTTATATGTATGGAAACACGTTTCACAGCTGTACGACATTTGTTTTCACACTTTGGGACGCTGAAACGTGGGGGACAGGGTTGGGGCCCACGTTCCCTGCAACATAGTATTAAAGTGACTTGTACTTTATAAAGAGACTTTAAGTTATAAAGTGCACTTTTTATCTATTTATGATAAAAGTGTCTTTTCGAAAATTAAAGTGTTTTTATATAGTTCACTTCAGCGATTTAAGTGAACTTGAGATTAAAACACTGTCCTTGATTTTGAGGGCCAAGATCAAATCTCCGCTGTAGAAGATGAGAAGACAAGGAGTTACCCTAATGAGAAAAGATAAAAAAGCTTCATGAGACTATTGGCACTCACTCCATTAGAATGTTTTGGAGAGGCTCGAATTCCAAGGAGAGTCCTTGGAGAGCGAGAGTGGTTCGAATTTCAAGAGAGCTTCAAGAAAAATTGTTGAGCTGGTTGAGAAGAGAAGGGGCAGCAGTGGAGGAGGCGCATTTTCCAAGGCTGGTGGGCACGCTTTCCAAGGCAAGCTACAGACATTAATGAGTTGACTGTACAGTTGTGCAAGTGTGGCTGTATTGTACAGATTGGACAGGTTGTACAACTAAATTTTGGGTGCTGAAATCGAGGCAGACTGGTTGCTGAGTGAAAGTACTGGGTCATACAGGCTGTACAGCCTGTTGGGCACGTTTTCCTAGGCAGCATTAAGACCAGTGTGAAAGGTGATTTTTTTGGCTCAGATTTCCATGAAATTTGTGTAGTACAGTTGTATTTAATGCTGTATATTACTGCTGATGTAAACTCTGAGATTTAACTGAAGCTCAATAAAAATAATTCTTTTGGACTGGTTTTCCCCGGGGGGGGGTTTCCAGGGTCAGTTTGGACCAAAATCATTGAGTTAAAATTGTTATGACATATTGCTGTTCATTTTGACTTTTCCATTGCTAATTGAATTCTTAATGCTGTATATTAACTTACAGTAGCCTAAAATTATTCCAGAGATGTGTGGTTAATTTTTTATGACTGTAAAAGCTTAATACCAGAGTGCATTAAGTGTTTGACAGTGACTGTGTGCAAACAGAGGTCTGATTTTTACAAACCGGGTCGCAATTATTTGCTAATTGTATTGGGATTTGTTGGAAGTTTTACTTTTTGGTTATTAATAAAACATTTGTCCTATCACACACCAATGTTTCATGAAGTCTTAATGGTTTGACTTGCTTTTTCTTTGTGTCCTACATTAAAAGCACAATATTTCCTCTTTGATTTGTAATTATGGATGAGATCAACTATTCTTATCCAACTTTTTTGAAATTTGAATACATCAATTCTATATAGGCCAACTAAAAGTGCTTTGATTTGAGTGTGTACTTTATTTTTACTCACTGTATCGAAGTTACTAGCTGAAAATTAGATCATAGAAAGCTTAAGTTGATTTACTCGTCATACGTTCTCTTAAAATGCCCCTCGCTTGTAAATTTGCCCTCTATTATGTTAACTACATCTTTTAAAGGTCAGTGACCTAATGCTATCAGGATTTTAATTGTAGTGTTGTAAATATATTTTTGAAGTCTATCTGATTGTATTCTGGAAATCTGGAGCAGCCTTCTTGCAAAGTTACGATGGCTTGATAAACATGACATGAGTGCAGCAGCAGAGTGTAAAAATCTTCTTTTTGGAGGGTATGGATTCTGATGCTTCAGTCTTACAATTTACACGGTTTTACAGTTCTACTTATTCTTGGTTTATTATGTTACTTCACTTGGCGAAACTAGTAATCAAATTCCATTTTTAAAATCTGGATTATATGTGTTACTTCCAAACCTGCAAAATGCAAACCCAGGGGTAACTTAGAGGGGCTGCCCACTGTTACCTTAGTAATTACCTCTCAACTTCAGGTTGTCTCTTCTTCAACACAAGGGGGGAATATCTAAGATTTGATTGCTAAGGCTATGATAAGGTGATATGAAGAGATAGCTTGGCAAAACATTGTCTTTTTTGTAGCAAAGAAAATGGGTGATGGAAGGTAAGGGACCAGTGCCTATCCAATATTAGGGAAAATGGAGTCAAGGATCATCATTCTAAGAGAGCTATTGCTGAATGGTTAAGGTAAATAAAGCTGGTACATGCCACAATTCACCTTAACTTGCTGTGAAATAATGATGGAATAAACTTCGAGGAGCCCTAAAGGTACTGGCAGCTGCACTCAAACTATGCTATGATGGTGTGTCCCACAATGAAGCTTTAGGATAGCGACAACAATTTGATAGAAGCAAAAGCTAAAACATTCATTAGTAGAAAAGCAATGGGAGAAAAGAGTGAGAATTCCTCACATAAACCCCTTCCAACATGGTATATATACCCTTAAAACTTAGCTTCTCAAGCATGTTCTTTACAAGCGATTCAATGCACACATCAACAACAATTAGAAAACCAAAATATGTGCTTTGCATTAAAAGAGAAAAATCCCCCCCCCAAAAAATCTCCATAGGCCTTCCATTAGATATTTAACAAAGCTCCAAGAGAAGAGAAATCCTCACAAATCAACCATGAGAATGAATGAGGAAGGGCTACTCTTTATATAGAGTGTAGCTCAACTTCCTTTGCAATAAAATAATGATTTCCTCTCCTCGATCCACAATTCACTCATCAAACTCTCCAATAATAGCATAAAGCGGTTTAAATCCACTTTTCTCTCCAAGTAAAACAATAAAATAGTGCTAGCTCATAACCAACTCATGTTGTGAAGTTGACAATGAACAAAATAATATGGTGGTTATGTCATGTGTCTCCTCAAGTTGGACGCCTCCTATTAGGGATTGAACCATGTATAGCCTTCCCAAAATGGGAAGTGTGAACTCTCCAAGTGAATTGTCCCATCTAGATACATGAATATGTGTGCAAGTAACTTCCAATAGTGGGATGCGTGGACTCTCCATGTGAAATGTCTCATCAAAAAGGGTTTGAACCAACTAAAAAATGCTCCAAGGGAGCATGTATTGCCTTCAAGGTGGACATCCCATCAATTATGCATAAAAAGGTGTGAAATGAACCAATTCATAATGCTCCAAGGGACACATGTGTCTCCTCCATGTGAAACATCCCATTTAACATGCATGATGTGTCCTCTAAGGTTGGCACTTTCTTTCTTTTTAGGGCTCAATATCCGAAGTGCTAACTCATTAAAGAATATGCAAAGGCTAGATCCATGGAATGAGGAGTCAGGTCATCAAGATAGTAGTATCATTCCTCGTGGAAGGTCATCACAACACTCAACTAACTCAATGAAAGAAGGGGATGGCCCCATCCTCCAAGCAATTAAATACAACCGTGCATCAAAATGTGTGCTAATGAGAGAGAACCAAGCGTGCTCTAATAGAGATAATAGTCAACCATGCCAAGATGCTATCCAAGTACCAAGTGTCTCCATACAAGCAACAGCTTTCAAACCATGAGCACAAGAAGAGTGCACCCTAGAGACAAGTGCCAAACTTTCAAGCAATGAGATCTGTGCATGCCTCAAAATATTTGCTAGAAGAGAGGGCGCTCCAATAGAAACCATGGTGTGCCTTGCAATAATCATCTTCCATGTGTGAAACCACTCCAAATAGCTAGTGCGTTCTAGCATTAAGCTTCCATGTGGTCAAATAAAGTCAAACCACCTTCATATAATCCTCAATATGTGTGCAATAGGAGAGCGCTCAACCAAAGGGTGCTAGACACAACACGATGAGAAGGTATATGTGTGAAATGCACCCATATCTCCTAGGGCGTTCCAGCTAGGAGACTTCAAATGCACCCGTCAATAATCTTGCTGGAACATTGCAAAGTGCCCTCCAAGTGAGTAATGCCAGACATCCCAAATTACAAAACATAGGCAACATTTCATCATGGCACAATTATTAACACTTTAAAACTTTGGGAGGCCCTAAGTTTGATGGTTTCCCTCTCCATAGAAAGCCCTAAAATGTTGAATAATTGTATCAATGCGGAGCTAAAATACTCCTAGCATGCCAACATTGTCAAGAAGGGGAAAGCACATCATCAACAAGATGTCACCTATTAGGAACATGCTATGTCATTCATCAAAACACCATGAAGAGACCTCATCCAATAAGTACTAACAACAACCAACATCAAATCAATCAAAGGAGAGCAACATCTCTAAGCCAAAGCTCACATTACCCCAGTCCATCCAATGAATCATCCTGCAAGCTCGACCTATGTGATCAAAATCATGAGTGTAACCCTCATACAATATACGGGGTAAGAATATGCATAGAGCAATTTGCAAATCATGCTTATTTGTAATATGACTGCTAGAAATTCTTATTTCGGCCCAAAAACATGCATCTGATAAGTCATCTTAATTGCAGGCATGACTATGTTGCATGGAAGTTGACTGGGGCACTTGTAACTGATGCAACTACTGCCTCAACCACAGGCTTGACTGACCTTTCATTTCAGGTTTGGTGTAAATTAGTAGTATTTTAATTTTATGTAGTGTTTCCTTTATACATATCTGCTTGAAAAGGAGTACATTATAAATCAGGTTCTAGTTAGACCATGAAATTTATTCTTTTATCCCTCAAGGTCATAGGTCACTGTACTAATAGCAAACTTTTTGATAACAAGTTTCTTTGTGTGTATTTTATGTAGTATGCAGAGTCCTTGATAAAGACAGTAAATTTGGGACATTGGTTAGAGATGCTACCGCATATAGCACCGGTGGACATTCCTTGTGGTACAGATTTAAATCATCTAATGGTTAAAGCATAGATGCATTGATGCTATTTTTTTTAATGATACATCTTATATTTACAAATAGTGAAACAAAAAGTGAAAGGGTATATACAATGGACATCGTAACCTCTTCCAATGATGCTACTAATATTGCAATAAAACCAGAATAAGATATGGGCTCTAGAGATTGGGCAAATTTGATCAACAGAGTGCCCTTAACCAGACACTGATGGCATACCTCATCCTGCCACATGGTACAAAAAATAGATAGTGAGCTAACCTCATGATTAAAAACAAACTTACACTTAAGCTTCTGTAGAATGAATAAAGCTGAAATCTGCAAGCACTTCCATATCCCAAAAAAGCAACACGAACTAGAGAATGACACTCTCCAAACAATACTGTGCGCCAAAGAGCCTTGCCTTGAAGCAGAACGGAATATTGATCCTCTAAATATCTCTAGTAGCTTTTGGCCAACTGCCACCCATAAAAAATGTGCGCCTGTCTTTGAGTGATGACAGATAGGACAAAGGTCATCAGTGAGCCCGCTCTTGGCCAACCAGGCCTTGGATGGCATCCCTTGTTACATTACTAACCAAGCAAAAACCCTTGGCTTTTAAGAAAGCCAAATGGTCCAAACACTGTGTAGTTTGTACACCCATCTCTCCTCTGGATCTGGGGACACCCACTTTGCATTCAGGACCAGCTAATGAACCATCAAATACATATGATGGGAATCATATTGGTGAAGCGATAGACCAAAGCTCCTACCCCAATCCCTCGAAAACAACCCTAGCATCCCAATGTTCATTTTAAGTTAATCAGTGTTTGAATAAACCTTCTCAACTCCATAATCAAAGGTCAGTTAGGGGCAATCAATCCATACTCCTAGGAAAGAGAATGCCAATCCTTGAAGAATTGTGTAGCAAAATCCCATAGACCTCCCTAAAAGAAAATGCCCGTTTTGCTTAATCTACATGCTTGAAGCAAGGCATGTATGCAATTCATGAACCAATAACCCTCCAACTCTAATTGGGACGACAAGCTATATCCCACCTTGCCCTGCTACCCTCCCAATGGCAATGAACCAGACTTACAACAAATTTCCAAGATGACCATATGCTCCTTGTTGCACCTCATATTGTATGACATATTGTGATTTTTATCACATTTTGGGGGTGTTTTCAGCTGGCACCTTGGAGCATTGGATGGACCTGGGGAAATAGTAAATACATCTTCATGGAGATTCTTCTCTTCTTCGCGATGGTGTATTTGATGAAGTTTTTGGTGGAGGGAACTCACTTCTCTATTGTGGGCGGTCAAGGTTGATGGCCATCTTATGATTGGATGCTACTTTCATGCGATTGCTTCATTCTCTTGACACATGGATGTTTCCTAGTGATATTTTGCATGGTGATATTATATTATTAATGTCGCTAGGAGAGGATGTTCTACATGGCCTTGTTTGTCTGAATGTGTGGTGAGGACATACTTGATGCGGGATGGAGTGAGCACCGTTCGTGTGTCTCTTTTTCATATAGTGTTGATGCGTTGTGGTAGTGCACTTTGCTTTGGTGAGATTTCTGGAGGAGATATAACTTGATATTGTAACATTTGCTAGACATCACCTAAAGAGGATGTGCAATTGATGACGTTAATACCTTTTTGATGTGCATTTCCTAAGTTTGAGTTGGAGGGGGTACTACATGTTTCTTTGATAACCAAGCATTTTTACTAAGGTTTGAGGAAATATTAATCACATAATACTCCCCTGGTGGTGCACCCTAGGTTCAAGCCTAGGTGGAGCTTCTATTTTGTCATTATCTTGTTCTCATGGTGGAGTTTTGCTAGGTGGAACAACTTATTTGCATGGTACAAGGCTTGATGGAGTGCACCCACCTCATTGGCACACATGTTCATTGATTTAATCATTTGATGACTAATTGGAGGACTATGGTTATATTAAAGCAGCAACCTTTGTGCACACATTTTGAGGCTGATTTGACCACTTAATGGTTAATTTATTTTTAATCATTTAGAAGGCTAATTACTTGAGTGCCTTCCTTCATTGGCTTGTTTTCATCATCATCACATCTCATGATATAAAGGAGACCAAAGAGCAGCAAAGATGGGCCTCAATACTCTGGAATGCAAAGTGCTCAAAAACAAAAATAAGTCTGAAAAATAGTATGCCTACAGAATGTGGCATAACAAGACCCTAATCAGATTTTCCTTGATATCAACCAACAATTTTAGTTGACTCAAGTACTCACCTAGTTATTTTTTGGAAATAAGGTGTGTCCTAGCTAGGTTGAAGAGTTGAATATAAGACACACTTAAGGTAAAGGTGGTTAAGATATTTACAATCTTAAAGTTTAGATACCACACCAATTTAACCAATGGGCAAGCCGCAATTCAATGGCAACACAATGATATATATAAAACTAGTTACCATGAAAATAAAATGACATGATGCAATTACTCATAGCTCATAATTGCATGAAATAAAACAACATTTAACCATGAATAGTGATCTCCAAAGTGAGATGGCTCAAGTCAATCAGGAATGTCAAGCTATTGTAGCCCTTTGATATACCTTTGAGTTACATGAAGAGTAATCTTTTCGAATGTTATTTTCGGTGCACTACAATAACAAGATGACTGAAAAATAGTTTTGAGATTCCCAAGGAGACTTTCGATATACTCAAAGGTACGTGGAAGTAAATCCGTGTTCAAGTCCTGTCTAATGAAATACTACTGGAAGGGGGTATTTAAAGGTGCTACAATGGTGGCCAACACTGCCCCAATAAAGGGAAACAACTTGCGCTTAAGAACCTGTTGTATTCACAATCAATAATGGATCTTCAACCACAGATTTACAAGTTTAACAACATATCCATGTTGTTATTTATAGATGTCAGAACACATCTTCTACCCATTGATAATGTTCTAAGTATAGAAAATATGTAACTACATGAATTAATTAAACATCATATCATTAAATTGAATTCACCATAACATATGAAATGAACTTTCAAGCATGAAATAACGTTAGCAATGTGTCAAATATCCAAGAAGTGCAAATTGCCAATATTTGTATAAAAATACCTGAACTTATTAAGATTTATGTTATGGCAAGATCAACAAAAGAAATTACTCAAAAATTAAGTGAGATTATACAAGCACAAGTTGATCTTAGTAAGAGGATTCTCTTCGGAGTTTCCCCGAGGGTGCCTTCCTTGTGAGAGGATAGGTTGGCCATGAGCTAAGATAAGTTTGCTAAAGGTCAAAGCCCTTTTCACCAGGATAACAGAATTATTAGTGTTGAATTTATTAGATTTCCGGCAATAGTAAACATGTATTTAAGCATGAATCACAAGAATACAAAATACCTAAATACACAATGCTAGATTAGAGCTCATTTCGTCATTCAACACATTTATACTTGCTGCAATGTCAGATCTGCAATTTAAAAGTAACAAAACAACAAGCAAATTTAGCTATTATGGCTGAAAATAATAGTGAAACATTTACTTGCAAGGTACTTCAGCAAACCATATAGTAAAATTTTCCAAGAATGCAATAAACCACTAGATCAATGAATTAAATCTGAAAATTATTAGGATCTTGAGTGTTTATTTCTTAAGTTCCTTGTTTAAGATGGTATTCAAATGTGTCCAAGGAAGGGAGAGCGATTTTCCTCCCAAATAGGTTCTTAGGATTTTAAATTATGTGGTTGCCATGTGCCTGAGAATCGGAGATTTAGTAGTGAAAATTTGAATGGAAGAAAGCTGGAATAAACCCCAATGAATTAGACCAAGTGCCTCAAATGGAAATCAAAATTTGGGCATGGAGTTCAGAAGCCTCCCAAGTGATGGCTAAGTGGTCTTCAAGGGAGAGTGGTGTTCAAGACAATTCCCTTCCTTTGCTAGCCAAAGATAACTCCAAATTTGCAATCCAACTCTTGATGGGAACTTGAAAAGAACAAGAGGACAAAGAAATCCAAATTCTATACTTGCAATGCACCAAGAAGGTTAATGAGTGATTAAATATTAATCGACATTGATGTAAATGAAGGACGACAAGCAATCCATGTTCCAAGCTTACTACACTAGATCTAATCCAAGTAAGAAGGACAAAGCGGTTCTAAACTTGATTTATATTTTTAATCAAAATGAAAATCCAAAAACTACCTTAGGCCCTTGTGAAGAGCCTTTAGCCTCCTTCCACCAAGAGAGAAAATCCTAGTTCATGCATACAAAAATTGAGAGCATAAGAATCACTAGAAAAACTAAAAGAGTGGTTATATTCTAAGCATTTCTACCTTTCCAAAAGGATTCAGCCTCCCTTTTTATAGCCTAAAGGTGAGAATAAAACCCTAGATGGAAGATGAAGAAGTGGTTACAATAAATGATGATCCCAATGGGGTAGATTCTAAATCAACGGTCTATATTCACCTCGGTACAACAATATTTTTTGAAATAAGGTAAATCGTCTTCCTTAGGAGGGGCAAATTCCTCTTTGACCTGCCAATAGTTAGTAAAATAATGCCAAATACCATGGGTCTTCTCAAAACCATAGGGAAATACAATGAGCAAGGTGAAAACCATGAGTTGTCCTCCTTTTCCAAGTCGTTGGTCAGATTAGCCTCCTTGATCCAAATCGTTGAGGTAATGATCCATGCATGAGGAGGATCGATCCACGTGAAAAAATAGTAATGAAGGGCTGAGATCTAATCATCAAGTGAGATTGAGGCAAGATGAT
The DNA here is from genome assembly GCA_001517045.1 of Pseudotsuga menziesii. Taxonomy (NCBI): domain Eukaryota; kingdom Viridiplantae; phylum Streptophyta; class Pinopsida; order Pinales; family Pinaceae; genus Pseudotsuga; species Pseudotsuga menziesii. Next base: position 47,609 of record LPNX010095705.1, read on the forward strand.
CCCAAGAAGCCTCAACATGTGTGCCAAGGTGCCATATCATCAAAAGTGCATCAACACGTGTGCCCAAGTGCTGCATAGGCAAATCGACCTCTTTAGGAGAAAAGTAGTAATCCTCATGTAAATTAGTAAAGTACACCTCAACTTCAAATTATAATACAAAGTGCACTTAGATAGCCTCTTTTAATAATATTTACCATTGTTGCACGACTCAGACTTGGCAAAGACTTGACTGGCATGTGACTCATCGACTCGGGAAAGACTCGGGATAGATTATGCAAATAGGAAAAAAACTTAAAATATGGTAAATTTTGGGCACAAAAAAGAGGTTAATGGCATTTCCAATCCATGTAAGTTATAAAACTACAATCTATGCAATAATTCATAACATCATCTGAAAAGTAACTAACCTCCACTACTTAGCAACAAACTTCTAACAACGCCTAACTAAATACTTAAAAATAGTGATTGTCAATGCCATAGTACAAGGTCAACAAGATACAAAGGATCCATCTTGTTCTAATTGAAGAAAATCTGACTAAAACATCAACATCTCATTGTGACATTATGTCAAACACTTAGCATTCAAACTAGATTTACTGCTCATCTGAGTTATGATTTGCTAGACTTCTTAATAGCACATCTACTGATAACTAGAACATAAATACATATGCATGCATCAAAATCTAGTTGAAGACAATAATACCCATAAGAACACTGAGAAGTTTAGGGCCAAGCCCAGGGCAAAACCCTCACCTCTGTGAGGTAAAACCCAAGAGAAATTTATTGGAGAGAGAGAATACATTTGCATAAAGGATTTCTTGCTAGTCTATACTGAGAAAATCACTGAGAAAAAATGCAGCAAACAAAGGAAAAATGTACCAGCAATAAATGCTGCTGTACGGCCTCTTCCTTCAGCAAAAATGTCTAGAAACTCATGCTAAAACCAGCTGCCTCGATTTCTATGCACCAACCCTCAATCAACAAGTACAAATATTGATTTCTGTGCAGCTGTACGGCTTCCAGCATTAAATGCAGATGTACGGCCCGTACTTTTACTGCTGTACGATCCGTACAGTACAGCCTGCTGCCTTGTTTTCTGTGCTGAACCTTTTGCCTCGTTTTCTGTGCACTAGCAAGATAAATCTGATCTCTTCTCTCTCTCTGAAATGATCTCTCTCTCCCACGTGAGGTTTCTCTCTTCACTCCCACATGCCACTGAAAATTTCTCACTTCCTTGGATGTAATTCTCTTTTCCCAATGCTTCATTAAATAAGTGAAAACTCACTTAGAAACCCTAACTAATTGAAACCCTAACCCTAACTTACTTTTCAAGGGTCAATATTAGATTAGATCTAAGGGTCCTTATTAAATGCACATTAAATGTCACTTTAACCATTTAATGTCATTTATTACATTCACATTATTTAATAAAGTCACTTTCACTTTATAAATATAAAGTCACTTTTTATAATATAAAGTGAACTTAGGAAAATACAAATACAAAACTGTGTCCTCACCAGACACTACAAAAACGGTGAAGGACCTACTGAGTTACAATAAAAATTAACACTCCCTCTTAACGAGGAAGGTCCTTAAAAAAAAAAAAAAAAGATCTATGTCACTTTCCTCTTTCATCTGCTAGAACTCCCTCTTGCTCCTAAATCTGGATTCGTGACCTATAGACCACTCTGAATGCTTCGTAAGAATCTGCATCTTCTTCAGCATCCTCCTGCTCAAATCCCTCATACTGGTTGAGTCTTCTACCAGTACTCACAAGAGAACTACTGTTCTCAGGAAACTGAATAATAGGCGCCACTGCAGTTTCCCCATCTGTTCCGGACCCTGAAAGCCATCCAGAACACGGATATACATTAACTCCTTTTAATATATATAACCCTCTTTCTGGCTACCAAGCAGAATGGTGCCATCCACATCTCCAACAGAAATTAGGAATACGTGCTCCCTCTTGAACAGTGCTCCAAAACCTTCACTCTTTAGAGCTGAGACTGAGATCAAACTTGTTCTCAGTTCTGGTACAAACAGAACCCCATGCAAGTCTAGGGTTTCGCCAAAGAATAACCTGAATCGTACTGAACCGATTCCCTTTACTGCTCGAACTGTGTCTCCTTGCTGAACAAAGTGACCCAGACCTATCTCTGTGACACTCATGAACTTGCTCAGAGTGTCAGTCATGTGCTTGGTCGCACCACTGTTAATGAGCCATTCATGATCAAGAATATTTCTGCAGCTGCCAATACTGGGTGCTATAGACACAAGGGCAAAATCTTCCTCAAAAGTTTTTGCAAAATCTGCTACAGCAGCCTGAGCTGAAGATTCTGACACTGAACCTCTGCTCTTCCTCTTCTCAGTGTTTGGACACTGAGATGCATAGTGACCAAAAGTGTTACAAGCAAAACATCGAACATTACTAAGGTCCTTCTTCTTCCCTTTCCCAGCAACAACAAGAGCTACATTTTCTTCTCCACTCGGAGGGCTCTGAAGAATCCCCTCTCTTGATTCTTCTTGGACAAAGTCATCCCACAACCTTGTCCAGTCTGGTAGCTTATCTCTAGCCACCACCCCTTTTACAAATGAATGCCATTTAGTGGAGAACCCGTTAAGAGCATGTCTCACAAGCTCTTCATCCTCTACTTTCTCACCGGCTGCACCCAGTTCGTCTCTGACTTGAGTAATCTTGGTGAGATAAGTAGTCATTGTATCAGTCTCCATCATCTTGGTATTTCTCAGCTTCTCTCTAAGAACCATCTTCCGGTTCTGGTTCTTGCTCTAATATAAGGTACACAAGGAAGCCCACACGATAAACACGTATGTCTTTCCAGAAATAAAAGGAATCACATGATCCTTGATAGAATCAAAGAGAATCTTCTAAGCTTTGATGTCTCTTTTCTCAAACTCAGCCTTCTGTACAGCATCTGTGGGAACTACAATAGTAGCTGAAGCTCCCACAATATCCCATAACGCCTGCTCTTTGAACAATATCGTGATTCTTTCTTTCCATGGATTGAAATTACTGGATCCATCCAGTCTATCCTCGTACCTCAATCCTGCTGCTGCCATGATGCTTGGACTGAATGTTCCACCTGCAAGACCCTCTCTTCTATGTTCTACACAACATGTACAATATCTTCAGCAACCTCTAAGCTCTGATACCATGAAGAAAATCTGACTAAAACATCAACGTCTCATTGTGACATTATGTCAAACACTTAGCATGCAAACTAGATTTACTGCTCATCTGAGTTATGATTTGCTAGACTTCTTAATAGCACATCTACTGATAACTAGAACATAAATACATATGCATGCATCAAAATCTAGCTGAAGACAATAATACCCATAAGAACACTGAGAAGTTTAGGGCCAAGCCCAGGGCAAAACCCTCACCTCTATGAGGTAAAACCCAAGAGAAATTTATTGGAGAGAGAGAATACATTTGCATAAGAGATTTCTTGCTAGTCTATACTGAGAAAATCACTGAGAAAAAATGCAGCAAACAAAGGAAAAATGTACCAGCAATAAATGCTGCTGTACAGCCTCTTCCTTCAGCAAAAATGTCTAGAAACTTGTGCTAAAACCAGCTGCCTCGATTTCTGTGCACCAACCCTCAATCAGCAAGTACAAATATCGATTTCTGTGCAGCTGTACGGCTTCCAGCATTAAATGCAGATGTATGGCCCGTACTTTTACTGCTGTACGATCCGTACAGTACAGCCTACTGCCTCGTTTTTTGTGCTGAACCTTCTGCCTCGTTTTCTGTGCACTAGCAAGATAAATCTGATCTCTTCTCTCTCTCTGAAATGATCTCTCTCTCCCACGTGAGGTTTCTCTCTTCACTCCCACGTGCCACTGAAAATTTCTCACTTCCTTGGATGTAATTCTCTTTTCCCAATGCTTCATTAAATAAGTGAAAACTCACTTAGAAACCCTAACTAACTGAAACCCTAACCCTAACTTACTTTTCAAGGGTCAAGATTAGATTAGATCTAAGGGTCCTTATTAAATGCACATTAAATGTCACTTTAATCATTTAATGTCATTTATTACATTCACATTATTTAATAAAGTCACTTTCACTTTATAAATATAAAGTCACTTTTTATAATATAAAGTGAACTTAGGAAAATACAAATACAAAACTGTGTCCTCACCAGACACTACAAAAACAGTGAAGGACCTACTGAATTACAATAAAAATTAACACTAATCCTTAACCACCTTCTAGAAAGCTTTAGACCCACCAATGTCCACAAAGTGATCTCTTAAACACAATGGTCCTCCATGCAACGATCCCCGGTGAATCTCCAAAGTGTGAGATAAACGTCCAATGACTAATCCAGTTCAAAGAACGCCAAAATGTCGTGCTAGCCAAAACTTCAAGGGTCCAAAGGAATGATAGCAAAAACCCACGACTCCCACACATGGTTATGACAGAATGATTCAACCAAATGATAAAAATTTGAACCCTCCAATTCACAGCTAGGGAAGAGAAGGGTCAGCTCTGTCATCAATCCCATGCCTCATCTATATGTTCCAGGATTTAGCATCTCCACTGAAACGTTTAGACGATCAACCAACATCTGTGCCATTTCATGCCCAACTCAAACCTCCACGGAATTGCACTGAGATTTCAACATTTTTGAGAGGCCATGAGTTTGTTGGAGGGTCCATGACAACTGCACAACTAATCCCCACGACTTATTTTTATATTAAAAATCCAATGAAGGGAATCAAGTAAATCGAAAAAACAATTCAAGTCCGCTTTCATTTCCACGGGGGCTATTTTTTCGTCTATTTTGCCGAGTTTGAGTGATTCAGCGTGAGTTGTGGGTGAGTATGCCGAGTTTTGGGTGAGTATGCTGAGTATGTAGAGTCTTGTGCGAGTACTCGTCTTAGGGGTTGAATCGTCCTTACTCGCGAGTACTTGCTAGTTTTGGGTGAATGGTGCTTCATTGATATTTACCTCCACTTAGGCAAACCATAGTATTATTCTATATTAGTTGCCAACCTGTTGAAATATGCATGTAAACCCCCATGCTGGCTGAAAATCATTGATAGAGGAGGTCGTTGGGAAATCTGAGGGTATCTTTGGATAGAAGAGCCAAATGGGTTCCCAAAACATCAAAGTCATTGTGCATCCAGAGGCTATATCACAACCATGCATGTTCATGAATTCAATAGGTTGCCTGTTGAGTACTATCTAAGCAACCCCTATAGATTTGACCAAACTGGAGGGTCGTTTTGACATGAACCCTGGAAGTTGAAAATATGGCCAAATGGGTATTCAAATCTATCAATAGATCTAGAAAACACTGAGTATATGAAACCCATACACGTTCATGAGAATTCAGTACTGCAGAACACGTTCATTGGATGTGATTGATCTGAGGCAGGAGTGATCAGTCTGATGGCATATACTTGAATAAGTGGCCAAATGGGTATCCAAATATGTGCTCAGAATGCACAAATCCCATGTACAACAAAAGATATGATATTAGTCATGTTGTCACATATATAGTAGCTGGGCTACTTTTGTTCCTGAGCAGTACTGAGCAGTTCTTCGAGCCAGTCCTTTACTATGAGATCAACAGATGATGAGCCACCGGTTGATGATCCCCCGCTTTCAGCAGATCCAAAGTATCTAGATTAACCAGTTCTATGCCATGACTGAGCCTCATGATCCCAGATTTGATGACTGAGTTAGCCATTATTTCATGACCCAAAGCAAAGATTATTACATTGCCCATGATATGTAGCAACAATAGTTGCTCCAGTGATCTTCATATTGGTTCCAGATCCAGTGTAGGTATATGACCCAGGTGATATTATGGTTTGTGCATATTGATTTTGATGTAGCTCTGTTATCTATTTTAGCAGTGAAACTTGGTTGATATTGATTATATGATAGTAATACTTTATATTGGTTTTACTTGGAATCTAAAATATAAATGATCTAGCTGTTATATCTGAGAGATTCTTTTGTATACTCATTGGCCTTGTCCCACTCCTAGTATGGATTTGGTCATTTCCCTTTAGGGACATAGCTTGCTAGTCTTGGCACCATCTCCACTGTCTCTGTCCATTCGTTGCCTTCCCTTGTTGTTGATTAACCTTGACTTGTAGCTTGACTAGTGACATCTGGGATTTCCCCCACCTTCACCTCTATGTTGGAATAGGTCTCCATGTATAAATTGTGTCTCGGTGTTGGTTTATGTGATGCTTGTCACAGGGAATGTCTACCTCTAGGTCTTGAACAGAAGTAGTCCTACCAAAGAAGTGTTTTTAGACACTAAGGCATCAGAGCTTAAAGTTATTCTAAATGGATGCTCTGCCAACAAAATAAAAGTGTCTCTAGACACTACTGCAAATAAATGTAAAACTAGCAAGTTGCCAAGAGATGAACACTCATCCATCGTATGGTGTAAGGCTCATTTATCCCCGTAGGGTATCAGGGTGGGTAAGTCCCTCAAGGCTGAGCCTTAGTCATTTTCTGGAAGCCCAGAAGGCTTTCTAGGGCACCTGCTATTGGAGGCTGGCAAGTTAGTAATAAGAAATAAAGTTGATGGCTAGAGGATGAGCACTCATTCTTTGTATAATGTACGACTCATTTTCCCCCACAGAGCAATAGGAAGAGACTGGCCCCAGAAGGTTATGTCTTTGTCATTTTCTGGAAGCCTAGAAAGCTTACCAGGGCACCTGCCTTTAGAGGTTAACTAGTGTAATAATGCTGTGCAAATAAAGTATAAAAATGTTGCTTGTCTAGAGTCTAGTGGAGCCTTCTCATTATTCCACCCAATTGTGAGTCGGTGCTATTCCCTATTGTTCACCTAGTCCAACTTATGTGTTGTGTGGATCCCCTTTTGTTCTTTAGCCCAGGTGCTTACAGTGTCAAGTTATCAAGTCATGCCCTTGGATTTACCTGGTTTTAGTTCCCTTCACCCTTGACTAGCAAAATGGCTAAATCTATAAATAAGTATACATTAGAGGTTCTTGTTTAAAGCAACTAATCATTATGATTTAGATTATTATATATGTAATATGTATTGTGCTTATACTTGCCAACATAATCTAATTGTACTTGAGTCTCACTGCTAGCTTAGATAATTGAGCACACATGTCCATTTTCTACTTTGCAGTATCAGAGTTTAGCATTTGGCTCATCATTTGATTAGTCTTGACCTGGTCAACCTGTTATCACATATACATTTTCAGCCAGGCTTCCATGATGTAGCATGCAGACTTGTCTCTTTTTCTATTCCGGGCTACTTTTGCATGGGGTATCAGCATGGATCTTTACAGCTTCATTCCACTTCAGAGCCTCGTTCTTGATATTTTCTTTGTTAGGAGTGAGATTCAGGAGTCCATTGAGATGATTTCGGTGATGATCTAGTTCATTAGAGCAGCAGATCAAGAGTTGGTACACATAGTCACAACGGGGCTTATCAGTTGGAGACAGGTATACATGGTGAGATTAGGTATATTTCCTTGGTTTAGTTTTGCTTTGTGATGTATCTCAGACACTTGTGCTTGTCATGTTAGGATGATTATGGTGACCTATGCTTATATGTTTTATATTGCTCTAACCTGTGTTATGATTGATTAAGGAATCCAATGTGAAGACTGTTGCCCATGCCATGCTGAAATAAAATATAACCCCTAGTGCTAGGTTGGCTCCATAACATTTGTGCCCATCCATCCAGTTCATCCACTTTTGCTTTTACCCCATGATTAAGACTGATAGAGACTTGTGAGATTGAAGACCCTTTCCCCATTCTGACCACTATGTATGATAGACTCCATGTTGCTATGTGTCTCGGGCTATGAAGTATGTGTCTTGGCTAGTGTGGCTGGGTTCACAGGGTTGTCTCCTTAAGTCCTCAAAACAAGTGTTCCACCATATCAGTGTTGCTAAACACTAAAGCATCGAAATGCATAAAAGCTTATCTAAAGGATGCAAAACTATAAAATATTGAAAAACGGTAATTAGTGGCCAAGAGGTTGAGCACTCATTCATTGTATAGTTTAAGGCTCAATTTTCCCTCCATAGGGGCTCCAGGGAGAGGCAAACCCATTGGGGCTATGGACTGCTCGCTGGTAGCGAGTCTAGGCCTTAGTCATTTACTAGAAGCCCAGAAGGCTTTCCAGGGCACCTGCTCTTGTAGGATGGCTACCATCTTATGAATTGTGAAAAGTATTGAAAAGGTCGATGGTCAAAGGATGAGCACTCACTCTTTGTATAGTGTTTGACTCAATGGTCCCCATAGGGCCACAGGGTGAGACTAGTCTATAAAGACTTGGTCTTTGTTAGTACTGGATCCCAGAAGGCTTCCAGGGCACCTGCCTTTGAAGGTTGACCTAGATTGCTATAAAGTTGCAAAGGAAACTTGCTAGAGTCTGAGGGAAGCATACCCAAGTACTTCACCCATCTGTGAGGCACCTCCATCACCTATTGCTATCTGTCATGCATATGTCACCTTGGTAGAGTATATTGGTTATCAGTCAGATAGATCATTGAGTCAAAGTCATTTCCCCTTTGCCTTAGCTCTGTTCTTCAGTCATCACCCATCTATAGCACATTGATTACACTTTGTAAGTATGGCATGAGCAAGCAGATTTCCAGAAGACTCTAAGATTTTTCAGAAGCAAAGGTATATTTTATCATTATCATTGTTGGTCACCATGATTATGAATAACTGACTCAAGTTGGGTTTTGATATACATTATTGGAGCATGTCTTACCATGGAATGTGGTAGGATCATACTGGTACAATATTTCACTTTGATTTTGGGTACTTTGACCTGATCAACTTAGTTGACCAAGTCAATCACGGTTCTCAAGGTAGTGACTCAAAAATACATGGTCCATATTTGTTTGAAACATGCCCAGGACCAATACTACAGTTTTAGTTTTGAGATTTTGGCCCTGGTTCTCTAGAAAAGTGATTATTATCACTTAATTATTGGCCAAATGGTCTATTTTTATTCCAGATGGCAGTATGTTTGGTTCTCCTAGAGCAGAGCAGTGTTCCAGGGGGTATGAGTAGTCACTTATACCATTATTCTATGTCTCCAGAGCAGTCAGTTTGCTCCAGTTTGCATCCTGGCGTCACTGAGAAAATCGATTTGGGCTTCCTGGGTCAAGGAAATGGCTTGGAACTTTGACAGATGATTTTTCTCGGCATCCCAAACAATCCTCTAGCAGTTTTCAGTCAGCAGATGTTCGGATTATTTATTTATGGCTCAGCCAGTGAGGAAATCCCCCCAAGGGGCGACCCCTCTAATTGGCTAATTCATGTATTTCATGGTTATATCTTATATTATGAAGTTGTAAAGGGGCCTAGGGTGAATTAAGCCCCTAGTGACCCCCTCTTATGATGTATCATGTCATATCTTATGTTATGTTGTGACATTTCACTTTAGAGGGGCATCCTTAAGCAAAGTGCGCCCCCTCTTTGACTTAGTCACTTGATCCATGTATTGATTGATATATTTTAATCTCCACCGTTGATGATGTTATAATCTCAACCGTTGATGATAAACTGAGTTAGGGTTTATGTCTCTCTCAAACTATTTAAGAGAGGTGACCCCCCATTGTAATTCATGAGCTTTGGCACCGAAATATTAATAAAGAGATTTTGTCTGAGATTACTTTTCTGTGTATCTTGTGGATGGTCTGATGATCTGATGATTGGCATTGCAATTCTTCCATACTGAGCTTCATTTAGGATAGATCTTGCATTTTTTCTTTACCCATCTCATCTGCAGGAAAGGGAGGCGCGCTAGGAGAGAGGGCATTTTTGTGGGGCAACTCACCTTCGTCTCGGCTTCGGGGTGTTTGGTTCAGGGAGTATCTTCTTCTTAATGATTTTTTATTTCCTTTTCATTTCTGTATTCTGCAGATCTCATTCGTTTGTCTGATCGGTTGATTTTCTCTGATCTGGCAGGTTGAAGGGGGCGCTAGGGTGACTGGCTGTGGCTTAACAACAATATCTTACTTGGGGAGGTTCATTTTGATGGGAGATTGGCATTCTTCATCATTTCTCAATCCATCTACAAGTTCCAGGTACGTCTTGCAGGTAAATTTCTCTTCTTTTATTTTTTGTACATGCATTGCTCATCATTCTATCACATTAAAACCCTCGTTTTGTAGATCCATAGGTTCTAGCTTGCGACGAGCTATAAAATTAAAATCCCACTTTCGATTTAACATAAAACCCCTAGATTTAAATTTTCGGCTTAATCGGACTCCATTTGTCCATTCAAAGCACTGAGCCACTACTAAGGGAAAACAACCCCTTTGGGGAAAGTGGTCTTTTTCACAAACCGCAAATTGGGTATTGTTGGTTTCATTTCCATCCGCTTAATCTTGCATCCAACAACCAATCAGAGTGTCCAATTTTTCTTAATTTCACCATTTTTCCCTAGATCCCAATTTTCCTGCATAAACCCTAGGGCAAAATTGGGGCTTTTCACCTGGATACTCCGAATCTCTCGGTTTTCGTTTCAAACTCTAATTAACCATCTAACTAAGAGATTCAACTAAGTTTCCCTCACCCATCTCTTCAGTATTCTTACTTTTAGGGTTTCTTGGTCATAGGGACGCCCCTTGGGCTTAGTTTCACTGGGTCCAAAGTGTCGGTATCCTCGACTGGTGTGACATCCGAGTTCTTTCGGAAGTCTTGGATATCGTAGGTCACAACTTTAGTTGCCTTTCCTCTACCGTCCTAAATAGGATCATCTCACAGGGCATCTACAAGATTCGTGATAACACAACCTAGTGTTGACCAAGCTAGGAGCAGGGTCCAGGATGAGTTTTAGACTGATGGTTGTGGATGATGATTATTTGTGGTCTGCAGGTATCCATTAGATATATTCATGCTTTAGATGGTGATTTTCTATGATGGCTTGTATTATTTTTATGATTATTAGCATTTACAGGCTTTATTATTATTATTATGGTTCTGACATGGATGGGGCCTTTGATGTACCTTTTGTGATGGACATATTGTGTATGAGTACTCATTCCTAGTTGATTTGGACATTCTAAGTCCATTGGTGCAACTGGTTTTCAATTTCGGGCAATTACAGGACATATATGGGTCTCTTGGGTTTTTTTGCAGCAGGTTTGCCATGGGAAAATGAAAATAAAACATAGTGTGGAGAACAGTGAGATCTCCTAGGGTTCCAGAGGGAATCTTGGGGTGTAGCCAGTCGATTGTACCATACTACCATGGTGCCAAATCCATCTGTGCAATCATTTGGCTTCAGTTTTTGGTCCCCTATGATATATTGGTTGTTTTATGTTCCCAAGGCAACATTTTAATAATAGAAAATGGCTAATGAGAAAATCGATTTGGGCTATTGAGGCAAAGGAATGTCATGAAATTGGTCCGAGGCACAGTGTTTGGGTTACATTCATCATCCGGCATTAGCTCCACTTCACCTGGGGTCCACATTTCCTTGATTTTCTCAGATTGAGGGCATTTTGATGTATTATTGAGAGAGACGTCCTAGTGATTTATCACTCTTGATACTATTTTCCACCACACCTTGTTGTTGTGCCATGGGAACATGCTAGTGAGGGATGTTATAACCTCCTAGCCCCACCATGTGCTACCTTGTGGTAACTTGTCATTTTTTATGTAGTGCGCCCCCTCATTGGGCATTTCTAGTGATGCACCCCCCCTATATTATTGAGTTGATTCGTGTATGATGTATCCGGATAATCTTAGCCATTGATTAGATTGTTTTTTATCTTTTGATCATGACCCTTGATCTTTTTGGATCTAGGTTTTATGTACTTGAGAGATTTAAATATTGAGAGGCTCTCTCATTTGTAAAGGGACTTTTGGCTCTGGAAATATTGAATACAAGATTTTTTTTGCAGAAACTCTTGGGAGCTTTGTGAATGTATTTGGATGTGATTGTTATGCCTCTTTCTTGGACATTTCAGTAGATCTGGCATGCAAACAAATATTTTTTTGGAAGGGTGTACTGATCTTTTGCAGGGTAGTGAATTGGTTCGAGGAGATTGCTAAGGCGACTTGCATCGTCTTCCGGTCAAATCGCTTCGTCTTCAGGGAGTTTTTCAATTGTTACTTTGTGCATTGGATTTTTCTCTGTAGATGAAGTATGTAGCTTATCTTTTTCATTCGTGAAAAAATCTCATTCATAGTTTTGATTTTGCAGGTGGAGAAGAGGAGGCAAACTTCCTTCATTGGGCGTTTTTCTTCTGTTTCGTGTCGGATCTCGCCCGAAATTGTAAGCAAGTGGAAGGATCATCGACATCCAAGGAGGCCGCAAGTGTTTTTAGGTACGATTTGCAAGGTTAGTATTGTTTTTCATTATTTTCTTCCATTTGTCCATCAAAACCCTTTCTTGAAACCCTTGTTTTGTAGATTTGATATATCCGGTGAGTTTTTGATGACGACCATCAAAACTCACCTGAAGATTGTTGAATAAACCCTAGATATTGAATTTCATGTAAATCAGACTCCATTTTCCTTGGGAGCACTAGTCTCTCTAGCTGGGGGCGCTCCCTTTGGTGGGTGGCTAAATCTTTAGATCTATCACTTGGGTATGCTTGAACCCACTCGATTTTCACAAATCTATCCTTCAAGTGTCCCGATCTAGTCACCCCTTGCCCTGATCTACTCTTTTGGGTCCGCCATGTCCATTTTTGGATAAACCCTAGGTGGGTCCCATTAGAATTTTCATTCATGTGGCTAGATCTTTCTAGATCTATTAGTTGGGTATGCTTGAACCCATCTAATTTTCACAGATCTATCCTATGAGCATCCTGATCTAGTCATTCATCCCTTGATCTACCCTTTTTGGGTTCACTTCGTTCACTTTTGCATAAAATCCTAAGTGGGTCCTTTAGGTTTCTCTTGTATGTGGCTAGATATTTCTAGATCTACTTTGCTTAACTCATTGTGGTATTTTCCTTATCAAGTTGGGTCATTTTCCCTTTTCTCTAAACTTCCCCAACTTCACCTTAACTCCTATACCACATCTATTTCCTAGATCGAGAGTCTAGACTACCTCACTCATTAACTCTCTCTTTTACCTATTGCTTACCCTTAGGAGTGTCTTGAGCAGGTTTGCTAGCTAGCCCTTTTAGGCTAGTAGAGTCTCCTCCTTGGTCATTCTCCGAATTGATCTAAAGTGACAAGAGCCCGTTCGGTGTGACAACTACCCTTCATCCGTAGTGGATGAGGCCCTTGCGGTGTCACCGGTTCGCTACCCCACCTCTACCATCCCGGATGGGATACCTTTAGTGGGTAGCTACACTTTGTGTGATAAGAAGTCCCTTAGTGAATGGGACTGGCCACTATATAACACTGACCAATTGGCATTGATTACAATAGCTTTGAAAAAGGCATGGTGATATCTTTCAGGGAGTGAAATGATGTTGTACTATAATTAGAAGGTGTCCCAGATGGACTAGCAGTAGAGAATGTCCTTGGTGGACCAGCAGTAAAGATGTACATGTGCAGAACTGTACATAGTAATCATGAAGCATTGACCATACAAGTGAGTCATCATATAGTTAGTCATGATATTCATGATGATAATTGATATACCAAAGAAACATAGATATCTTCAAACAGATTCCATGAGATAGATGATTTAGAAACAAACTAGTACCATAACAACATCTCTGAGCTCCTTTTACATTGCTGTTGTTGTGTACATATCAACATTGCCGTGGGTGCAAGGAGAGAAGTAATCATATTGTCGTCATAGACACACGAAAAACCAAGATAGATATGTACATTAAACACAAAGAAGGATATAAAAGTTAATTAGATCAGGGACTTCACTAACCGTGGATGTATATCTTTTTCTTTTCTGTTGCCTATTTTTGCAAAAACCTAGATCATATTATTTTACAAGATAGACAATGGTGTAAGGTTGTTCAATAATCATTCGTGCGTATACATGGTGATAAATAGACAATAGCAAAGACAAAACTTAGAATGGTCCCTTTATAGGATGAGGTCAACCTGAAGGGTTAGCTCAATCAGTTGAACCTTCTGCCCAAGGCATGTTGCCAACTGGGAGGCCATAGGTCACAGGTTCATATCTAGTCAAGTTGTCCTCCATCCCGATATTCTGTGGAGAGGGGGGAATTTCAGAAGGTTTTCCTTGGAATAATAAAAAGGAGTTCCTGAAGGTCCGCTTGTAGACAAAGAATAAATGATTGTATCATGTGCACAACCACCAGATCTCTACATCGAATCAAATTCTTACCATATCCATGTCGTGTACAAATTCTAATCATGCATAACATAATATAATACTGTACTAAGCAATGGTTCTAACTTCTAATGTCATTGTTTCATTAGATGTGGATTATTGTGATCCGGTGGGGTGAACTCTGATGGAGAGATTGTCCCTTTGTCACCATACTAGTCCTCAGCAGCCAGCTCTGGCACTTCTTGACATCATCTCCTCTTGATCAGCATTGAGTGCCTGCACCTAGCATTCTAGCTTCTCCGCATCTCCTTTTATAACCATACTTCACTTATGCTTTTGTATTAGCTTTATTAACTTTATTAGCTAGTTGTTTAGCTGTAGCCTGTTAGTTAATTCTTGGATCTTCTGATTTTTACTATCATTCTAGGAGTTGCATTTGCACTCCCAAATTGTACTTTAAAGTCGCTAAATGTACTTTTTAGTCCCATTGATCTACTTTTGTGGTCATTTGTTAGACACTAATAAATTTAACTTATCTTATCTATCTTATATACTTCAACATGCGAAGAAAACTTCTTTTGCTACTTTGAATCCCAAAATACCAAAACTGTAAGTAAATCCAGTACAACCTTAACAAATTTATTTTCATTTTTCTTCCATCCTTGAACAATAATCCTGCCTTTTTCTGCAACTTATTTTTCTATTCATTCATTACTGCTCACTTGTGCTCAGCTATATTGTTGTTTTCACTTTTCATCCCTACATTTTTGCTTTTGTGTGTTGAATCTTGATTGATGTCATTATTATTATCTTCCTTGGTCACTATGTCTGGTCCAAAGTTTAATGTTGGTGCTCCTTTGGCATCATTGCATAAACTTTTAGTATGATTGGGCACCTTCTTGAATTTTGTAAGAAAGAATCACTGACAACTGTAAATGACAATTTGTTCACTTCTTGGAAACAGGAGAGGTTAGTGAAGCTGCAGCAATAGAGTTGGGCTTTCCTCTTCTAAAGGCCATTCCGGTTTTACATTGTTGTGGTGATGCTGGCGCCTGTTCATTGGGGTAATTTCTAATTTTCTAACTTGGACAAAACTTTTATATATTGATTTTTATGGCTTATTTTATTTCTCTGTTCAAATCGTTTTAAGTCCTCACAGCTATAGGACTCCTTGTATATACATGCTGTACCTCTATTTTGGTTTAAAACAGTCTTTTACTATCCCAGAGCTGGAGCAGGCATTCCTGGATCAATGTACGGTTACCTTGGGACTTCAGGGTAAGTTTGTTCATCTGATAGACTTGCTTTTCTATGTGTTTATAACTGCTCTTGTTCAAATTTCCTTGTCCTTTGTTTACAGATGGGTTGCTGGTTCTTTTTTGCGATCATCTGAGAATGCAATGGTTAGTTTTACAAAACCCTTTGTTTAAATAGTGAGTATGAATAGAATGAATCGCTTATTTTGTGAGTTGAATGAGACATCAGAGAGAAAGGTATATAGAGAAAAGTCTTGCCGTGCATTTCAGAAGGCATTGACTTATGATCTTGTTCATAGGTAAGGAGAAAAATATCTCCTCTGTTGTCATGTCTAGTCTTTGAAGTGCAATAATCTCCACAATTTAAATAACTTTATAGACTCTGAAAACCTTCAGTGAGGTTGAGATCTCCTTGTGACAATCACAATTGTTGAGGTGTCATGCCTGGACCTGATGGCAACTTTTCTCAGTGTTCAGCCTGGTAGAGAATCAGAGATAACTTAAGTTTCGATAGTGTTTAGAGTCTAGACTAGCTATACATTTAATTGTTCAGGGTTCTATGCAATTACTAATACATAAGTACATTAATGGTAACAATAAAGATAGCTGCGCTAAATTATGAAGATATGTGCATATGTGCTAAGTTCAGAAGTTATGAAGCTAGCATGTGCTATTATTATAACATATATGAGCCCAAATCATAACATTACAGTAAGCTGAGATAAAATATTAAAGGGTGGTACTAGAGATGTATGCAAGTCAGAAGCCTTGTAATCATCCATAATAATTGCTATGGTAACATTGTTATTCTAGATCTTATCAATGCTCTATGAACAAGCTAAAGAGATTTATAAATACAAGAGGTTACAATAATTTACGAGTCAAAGGCAATTCTTGTGGAAATTTCATGCACTCAGACAATTAATGCAAAACTGAAATTTCACCTTCTTCTTAGAAGGTTTCTTGGATATTAGCTTAATTTTCAGCCTTTGGGACCGGTGTAAATTAAAGAATAAAACAACAGCAGAAAGATCACAATAATTCACTTTTCAGGCCTTCTAAAGCAACTTATCAGCCAACAACCAGATCTGGAATTGTACTTTAACAACAGTAAATGCAGCCCATTGTATTCTTCCTTAGATTTCAAATCACTTAACGATTTGCTATTTTATTATGTCAAATCAGCAAGACATAAAGCACTGTAAATAACAAAGCATAAAGAACATATCGCTGGAAGTTCAAGTATGCAAATGACAAAGATATGGACAGCTGGAAACTTCATATATAAGCTCAAGATGAAGTACAATTTCAAGGATCTCTCCAAGTCTATCTCCAAGGCAAGACGTCCTCCTCTTCTTCCCAAATCCATCCTAGGGTTTTCTCTCTTTTGCAGGATGAACTAGCAAGTTTCTTTTGGGCTTAGGTGGAAACCTTCATGTGAAGTATTTTCTGCTGTTCGTGCATCTTTTGAGCAGGTCTCTAACAGTCCTAAGGCAGCCCCAAAGTAGCAGCCTTGTACCACGAAGGTTTGTGATCAACCAACACACTTTTCGAGGATTTTTTCTATTTTTTCTCTTTTCTTTTCTAAGCAATAGTAAGCTCAAGTTCGACTGTATCCCTTCAAAACGGAACAACAAGAACTTCTTCTAAAGTCCTTTGGACAATTGTATGTGCTTGGGAACAATGGTCAAGCCACTAGTTCCTCACATCCCTCTTGCCCCCTTGTCTCAGTTGTGTAGCGGTGTGTGTTTTGTTGTTTGATTTATTTTACACTCATCATTTGCTTTATCTAGCTTAGATCATTTAGAATTTGTAACTATCAGTCCACCACAAGTTGACATCACTCAAAGCAACTTAGCTAAAAGGAACCATAACTAAAATCTTTTAACTCTATTGGCAAACAGAGCCAAGCTCTACACCCTCACTGTGGCTGAGGCGTACCTTGGAGCTTGAGATCTTTGAGTCAGCCACACCCTGGCTCACCACTAACCAGGCATTGATGGTTCTCAGACTTGCCTATGTGCAGGTGTATCTCTTTCTGTTTGATCTTCTAATTACATCTAGCTTAGGTTACTAATCGCTTTCAATTTCCTAGATTAAAGACTAGTTTGCATTTAATTTCCTAGATTAGCTTTTTCTTTTGTCCATCACATACATATGGATGCTAACTTACAAAGTAGTTGGGGACTAACCATTTTTTCGTTCATCAATCCTGTGGATGCTAACTACAATCTAGCTTAGGACTTCATTCAATCTCATCAAGTTAAAAGTAACCTCAAAGCTTTTAATTTACTTAACTAAGTACACTATCAACCTTTGCTTTATTTCTTGCTTTATAAGTTCATCATTATATCTTATACAGGGCACTGGTCTCACTTTTATTTTCATTTCTTGCGTTATAAGTCATTGTGGTGATATTTTATATGCTCTACCTGTCACCTTAAACTTTAAAGCATCATTGATATATTATCTTTAATTGAGTGTTTACTGCTTTGAATCTTGCTACCTAGTTTTCATTTGTTATATATTAGAACTTGAGTTAGTTGTGTTAGAGTAGTTCATTTTCATTCATTATATCTGTTAGATTAGATCTTTGCTTAAAACTAATTGTTTATCTTTCAGTACTTGCTTACTTAAAATTAACTCCTATCTTTACTTAGAATTTAGGGAATGATACAATGGCACATCCCTACAAACATTGACTACAAATCGTCTCTCTGTTTTCATCTTGTATATAAAGAAAAGTACACAGGAAAAAATCGGTCCAATCTTTTGCAAATTTGGTCTCCTTCATGGAGGCGATATTCATTTTGAACACAAACTATGGCCCAAGCAACCATTTAGACTGTAAATTAGAATTCATATATTCATAAGAAGTTTTGGTTTCATAAAGCTAACATGTAAGAATTAATGCCCTTTATACAGAGAAGTGTACCAGGGGTTTTTACTTTAGCACATCCAGACTCTACCCTCGTCTTCCGAACAGGTATTGTATAGCCTGCATGATTAGTGCATAATATATATTGCTTTATGTATTGCCAACTCTTGATTTTATACCATTTTATGCTTTTCTAGGTTCTATAATGACTGCTGGGGGAAATCTAGCTTGGGCTGCATCCAATTTGGTGTACACCTCCAAAAGAGGTGAGATCTATTCATTGAAAGTCATTTTGATATGCTGGGGTTGCACATCATGTTTATTTGGCTGATGTTAAATACACTAGGTGCAATCTGTGATATGCTTTTGTGAAGGGCACACATATATGCAAATTGATCAAGCCATATATGCCTGTACTTGTATGTTTTTTAAGATTATTGTTGACCAAGATCAAAGCTGGTTATCATCGACTAAGATATATATATATATATCAGAAATATTTTTGGTTGATTACACAATTTCATTTCTAATGTTCTTTGAGCATGTGGTATATCAGGTTGTAATTTTGCACATATCTTACTGAAGAAAGTTATCATATATTAGGAATGGCAAACAGTATGCACCATATAAGCTCATAGGAGAACATATTATAGAAAAATTTCATATGGCACAAATTTACTCTTGGTTCTAATAGTAATTATTATATGTGATTTTCTATATTGCATCTTGTATGGAAGAATTAATCTGAATGAAACCATCTAATTGCTGATTGCCTATGAATAGGTTCCCTTCACTGAGCAATGCATTAATAATTATTGCCCGTAGGACCTCATAGCATTAATTACTCATTAAACTAATCTTTATATAATGGTCACTTAGGAGGTGACAATAATAATGTTTTCCAGAATCCAAATATGAACATTATTCCATATTGGCTCACACTCGCTAGTTTGCTTAGAATTGCTTTGACACTGTGTCCTATGGGGATCACTACATAACTCCTATGCCAATATTCTAGCACTTTCATATGCAAGTGCTCTTTATTTTTCTGTAAAAATGCTTCATAACTTTCTATTAGTGTAACAATATTTATAATGAATATTTTACAAAATAATGGTGGCAGGAGTGGTCATTGCCAGAGCGTTATAAAGAGGCATTTATAATAGTCTTCTTGACAAAAAAAAAGCAAAATAAGATATGGGGAATTAAAAAAAACCCACCAGTATCTAGCCATAACTGCTATAATCATTGGTGGTGAGGTCAGCTAATAGAGGTCCTGTTATCATGCAAATCTGCACTGGCAGATTTGCCTAATGATTATAGGCAATCTAGCCATGTCACTGCTAGATCCTGCTCCATTTGAACGGGTGCCTTTTTAGTCTCAGGGGGGTGTTCCTAAATGATGTATGCTTCCATCTAATCCAATAAATCTGCACAAAGTCCAAGATGATTAGCACACAAAAGACTCCTCTTATCACATATATAGTAGCCAGGCTACCATATTCTATTTTTCAGATACATTTTTTAGCCAGATCTCTTACATATGAGATGCTGAGATGAGCAGTTTTGTTGGATCATTATTTTATTTGTGGACTATTGTACTCTCCCATATCAGGACCGAGTCTCAGGACACTCAGATTTGAGGACTAATGTAGCCATTTAGCCATTTACAGAACAGTTATTGATGCCCAAATTTATATCAGTGCTTTCTCATTAGACATATGATGGTTTAGATGGATTATATGCATGATTATGACTCAGTTTTTATTATATTGTGTTATGGTTATCATTGCTCTTATACTCATCTTTGTGACATGTATTAACACGTAGTGTCATGATCTGACGGTCATAATTATATGGACTTGGATGTATTTGTATTATGTATTGATGTCCCTACTTAGACTTTGAAGTCCCTGATCTATACTCATTGGTTTTACCCTCCTTAGGGAGAATAGAGGTAGTCATTCCCACCATTGTTTTGGCTTGCAAGTGTTGGCTTCATCATTCACTGTCTCCACCCATCCATTACCTTCCAGTTTTGTTTTAACCTGACTTACTACTTGACTTGTGGCATGGAGGACCTTTCCCCGCTAGAACCTTTGTTGGACAAAGCTCCATGTTTATATTGTGTTTCGGCTCTGAGTTGGTGACAGAACTTGCCTTTGGTGAGTTGGATTGTATGCCTAAATCATTCTGGTCGGTTGTTCCGATGTTTGGCACTGTGCAGAACTCCCCCTGGTCACTTGAGATGTTGTTGGCTAAAACTGAAAGCTCATGTACTACTTGTATTGGAAAATGTTATATATGCGCCCATGGAAAATAAAAATGCTAAACTGTGTTTCTTAACATATGAGAAAAAGGGCAAGAGCAATGAAATGCTAAAAATACCCGTTGAAAGGTATAAGAAAAGGTCCCAAAAGCAATGGTTAAATATATGCTATATCCAAATATTGCTGACCTTATAAATTTGAATGTGTCCCGGATGAAACCTATGATTAGCTATGCTTTTAAGCACTGGTGAAGTCCCAAAGGGTCATATAGGCCAGAAAGGCCCTGGAAATAAAATTGATGGTCCTAATGAACTTGGATCAAACTTGATGTAGACATGATGCCTAAGTTGAATAAGCACTCTCTGAACAACTCAACCATTTGTGAGGCACTGCCTTTCCCTGTGTTGTTGTTTGTCCGGCATTGGTTATAGTGAGTATTTCCCTTCCATATCCAAAGTGTCATGATGTTAAGTAGAATGTCATCCTTTTCCCTAGCCTTGTCAGTTTTAGCCTTCACCCTTCACTAGCAAATTGACTACAACTATGAAATGAATATAGTCCTAAAAGTCTAGTTTGAGTAATAATAAATAAAGCCTTATATATGTATTTGGTTGATGTACCGCTAGTGAAATGACTGCTACTTGTTGTGATTGTTGCTTAAATGATTTGTAGAGCATGACTTAGCCTTATAGCACTTGCAATAGATGGATGATAGTCTGAGTTATATTATTGGTATCTGGTCATTTACAAGTGATTATATTGTCTATTGGATGTTGTTGATGATCAGGCAGAGACCTGGAAAGGGTATGAGTATACACCCTAGATGGATTTGGACTCTCTGAGTCTAATGAGACAGTTTATTTTAGGTTCCAGGCACTTGCAGAGATGATCAGGCTCATTTTACCTTTCTGATGCAGTTTTGCTTCACAGGATGATATGTTTGAGCAGGGAGATGTTTCATTTGGGTCTCCTAGGGCGTTGTATGGGCATAGGTGGTGTAGCCACTTGATTGTACCATAGTACCCCCATCCCAGAGAGCCTGGTGGGCTCAATTTGACAACGCAGGCACCGTAGGAGGCTGTTTTGGCAGGTTCACATTTCCCTAGCCAGATTAAAAAATGATTAAATGGCTATTGAAGAAATTGATTTGGGCTACTGAGGCAAGAAAATGACATGGGATGAGTCATGATGATGAGAGTGATGTCCTCCGCACCTTCTCCAGCAGTTGCAGCGCTTGATTGGGCCCACACCTATTTTTTGGGCATTTTTATATTATTTTATGGAGCTTTTGAGAGGCTCACGATTTCCTCAAGGAGGCGCAAAGTTAAAAAATTAAAATATTATATTATTTTATTGTGCCATGGGGCACCCAGAGAGAGTTAGTTAACACTCCATGGACCCACCATGTGCTTCATTTATTTCTTGTTGAGTGGGGTAACCTATTTATGGGTGATTTAGTCCACTTTGGTACTTTATGGTTATATTGATCCATGTATTGTATGTTGAGCTCATCTCAACCATTGATTAGAATATTTTATCTTTTAATCTAAGCCACTCGTTTTGAAAATAGTTAGGATTTTGGTTCTCTCATTTCTATTTAAAGGAGAGAGCTTCGCATTTGTAAAAGGGTCTTTGGCTCTTGGATCTGATTAATAGAAAGATTTTTTGTGGATATTTTCTGGATCTGCTTTGCATCTGATGTTCTTCGATGGTGATTGGAAAGTCTTTTGCTTCCTAGCATTTGGGAAATTGTTATGAGATCTATATTTTTTGGGGATCATTGTCTTGTCTACAGGAGGATGACTTCAGCTTGGGCGTTTTTGCAAGGGGACCTCCACTCGCTTGGATTGTCTTCGTTTTTTATCAGGGAGTTTTCATTAGTGTTGTGGTGACCTATGATTTCTTCTTGCTATTTTTTTGCAGCATATAGTTTCTTTCTCATGTCACAGCAAATCTGATATGGTTGACGTTTGTTGTGCAGGAGAGAGGGCGCATTGACTGCCTCGGGCAAATACTGGTCATAGAACTTGCTTCAATCTTCTCAAATTGATCGGGATGGCAGGGATCATCATCATCAAGGAATATACAAACATTTCCAGGTAAGATCTAATAGGTAAGTCTCTTCTCTTCAGATCTCCATCCATTGTACCTGCTTTTCTTCAATTTTTCTGAAAAAACTCCTAAATAATAAAAATCCCAAAAATATTTAATCAAGGAACCGCTTGATCTTTGACCAAACCATTTTTGGGTTTTGTAGATCGGGCCTCCCCCTCACTGAATCTTCCTCAACGTTGCCCTAATTGTGACTGGTTTGCCCTAGATCTGACTTTCTGACTGCTCAAACCCCAGTGCCCCACTGAAAATTTGACTTTTTTCGGAATTCATAGATCAGTTCTTCCTCATCCCAGAACACCCCCAACGTTGAGCTAGTTCCTGCCAGGTAGCCCTAGATCTGAAAAACTGACTTTCAGGCTCCTAGCCTCCCTCATCAGATTTTGACTTTTCCAGATCTGATTTTTCTTGAAATTTTCTGACTTAGGTTTGTAGATCGGGCTATCTTGATCTCATTTCCACTCCAACGCTGAGCTGATAGTCTCCTGGTGGCTCTAGATCTACAGATCTGCTCCTCCAAACCCTAGCGCTAGCCCTCCTTCTTCTGATTTCCCTGTAACCTGATTTTTCTTGGCCAAATCCTTTTCTAGGTCCATAGATCAGGGCATATCCCAGGTGGGTTCACTTAAACGTTGTGCTGATACTCACTCCATTACCCAAGGCTGAACATGCATTGATCTCCAAGCATAGCGCTCGCCCCTTGTTGACCTCTTTCCCTCAAATTTTGACCGCTCCTTGATAACTCAGGTAACCTAGCATTTTCATATCTCTCACTGAGTCTATCTTTTAGGTACTAGACAGTCCCAACTCTGTCCTTACTCACTTTGTCTCAGTTACGTTTCCTAAGACAGTGGTTATCTTAATCAGTTGCTAGTACCTTAACCCTAGATCTAGTATTACCCCTACAGGTCACTTTGGATCAACCCTCGTATGACTGAAGCCCTCATCCAAAGCCCTAGTCCACTTACTACTATCATCCATAGATCTAGAGTTTCTAATTACCTTACACCTTATGTACCTCAAGCCATAATTGATCTGATCTGGTGTTTAGGTTTGATCTCTCCTGTCGGGAGTAGATCTGGGTCTCCCCCGTTGTTGTCTTGGACTTAGATAACATAAAGTGAAGACTGCCTTGATTGGCGTGACAACCATCCATTTGGGAGTCTAGGCAGTCTTGGTTCTACCTCCTTAGTTGCTTGCCCCTCTACCATCCATCCTGGATCCACCTTACACAGGCAACTACAAGGTTGGTGACAACATTTTGGCGCCGTTGCCAGGGAGGTAGAGGCCTACCTTGGTTCAACTTTTTCACCTTTCCCTACGACATATCTTTTATTGATGAATTACTTGTGTGGTTCACCTGGTGACTCCACTCTGCGACTCCACTGAGGATCGTGCCCAATGTATTAATCTTAAGTTCTTAGAACATACCATAAATCATAATGAATTTAGATGTATTTCTGAGGCACATGAAGGAATTAACCAAAAACATGATTGAAAATACAAGACAAATAAATGAAAGGGATAGAAGGAGGTCAGACTACGGGTATGAGGATGACCTTGAGCATGACTATGGGTATGAATCTAGTTATCACAATCTTTATGATACCCACCAACTTCCTCACCCATGCAATAAAGATTTCCCAACCATCCCGAGTGGACCTGTAAGTCGACATGAACCTAGAAGTCAGCTCCAATCAAAGCATTATAGCCAAGTAACCAGAGCTGTTAAAAAACAAGACAAACGGTCTCCTTTTGACTTTTCTGAAATATCGGGGGCACCTCATCCTTATGCCAAACGATTACACTAGGAGGATGCTGCGGTTCAATGGAAATAAGGATATATCTATTGAAAGTCATCTGGATATTCTGTGGGATTACATGGAATCTAGAGGTGCAAACAATGAAGATGTTTATATGCGAGGTTTAGGAGAATCCTTGCAAGGGGATGTTCAACTATGGTTTGATCATTTAGCACCAGGATCCATCACGGGGTATGACATGTTCACAAATTTGTTAATTGATAGTTGGAATAGGAACACTGATAGAATTTTAGAGTGTCAGTTTAGCAATGATTGTGCCTTTGATAATCAATATATTGACAATGTGCTTTCTCAATTGGACCATTCCTCTCCTGATATGTTCCAAATTATGAGCGTGCCTGCAATCCCTAAGAATGTTACAGAGTACTTCGAGAATAATGTTTCAAACCCTCATGTTGAAACTAAGAGGGATATCAATCAAATCATACGAGATACTCTGTTATTATTACTTGAAGCAGTCACAGAGCAAATCCTGGTTCTGATCCGTGGAAAGGAACCTAACATGCACCATCAAGAAACATCTTTAGTTGAGCCTTCCATTGAAGAGCCTTTAAAAGAGCAACTCCATAGTCATTGCCTAATTGATGATAATTTGAGTTAGTGTCCAACCTATCTGAATCTGGATTCAGACCTTGATCATATCACTGCCCATAAAGAAAAAGTTGAAATTAGTAAAAACTCCATTGAAGAGCACGGCTGTAAGAGTGATAGGGAAACTGAAACCGAACTTATTGATGTTTTTCCTTACCTAGAGCTTAAAGAAGAAAAATCACGTGATGATACGATTGTAAGTGAACTTGATCAAGAACATTGCAATGAGGATCCTTGCCCTGATAGTATCGATAGAATTCTTCATTCGATCCTTAATCAGAATATGTTGGTTCAATGTGTGGATATTGACCTTGTTTCGAATCTTGAAATCACTCCCGGAATCCATTCAAAAGCTCTTTCCTATCATCAAATTCTGAGATCAATTATTCCGAGTCTGGGAGAAAATTTTCAATCCACCCTCCCGTCCCAACTTTTCGAGTCTTCTTGTATGGTTTTGTCTTTTGATCAAGTTGTTACTTTCAAAATCTTTAATCAGGAGTTTAAGCACTATCACGATGTTGGGAAAAAAATACTTCATGTCTCTTCTCAGTCATCCGTTATGAATAATTTTTTTCAATTTGTAAATTTGTATTATGGATGGTTGGAGAAGCTATATAAAGATCAATTTCATCTTTTCTCCATTTTTAAACAACAAATGGGCTTGATCTCATTCATAGTTTCATTACATTATAACTTGTCCCCATTTGATTCTCCTGGAGTGAATAGAATTGAATTTCCTAGTAGGATGGAGGAGCAAACAAAGAGCTATTTGGAGTGGTTGAGTTATGAATCATATTGTCTTCCTCCATCAAGAACGAACTTGCATTCCTTTTATGACCCTATCAGCATCTTGATTGATAAGTTTTTAGAAATTCAATCTCATCCCTGGCATGATTTCATTTCTCTTGATCCATATCCTTCTTTGATTTTCAAGCAACAAGTTACAATGGCTTCAATTTTCATTTACAAACCATTTTTGATTTGTCGTATTATTAACAGTAAAGAAAGCTCAATACATTTGTTCAGGAGGTGGTTGCATTGGATTTATGATTTTACCTAACACTTATCTAAATTGGTTAGAGTAGGGTAGGTAGGATTTGAATAAGCCTTTCTCGGCAGTAGCGTAGAACCTTGCACCTTTGTTTGAAGCTCACCTTTGAAGCTCTTAATGTAGATTTGATTTTTGCAAAATAAAAAATCAAACTTTTATTGAAAGTTATGGTTATAGATTAGATTTATTTTCTGCTTTTCAGTTTCATGCATCTTTATTTTCAGTATTTTATATATTATCTACATATCGTTTTGACGACTGGTCGGTGAGTTTGGTATAGCTCTGGACATGCTGTAGGTAGTCAGTGACACTTTTGGTAGCAGTTGCAGAGTTGGATCGATTGATCTAGGATGTGAGAAGCAGGGTGCGAGGACCAGAGATTCTGAGGTTCTCAAGCGCTCTTTTTAGCAAGGCACTTGTCCCAACTGGAGCCAGATGTTATCACATATATAGTAGCCGGGCTACCATATTCTATTTTTCAGATATAGTACATTTTTCAGCCAGATCTCTTACATATGAGATGCTGAGATGAGCAGTTTTGTTGGATCATTACATTATTTGTGGACTATTGGACTATTTGTGGACTTACTACTTGACTTGTGGCATGGAGGACCTTTCCCTGCTAGAACCTTTGTTGGACAAACCTCCCTGTTTATAGTGTCTCGGCTCTGAGTTGGTGACAAAACTTGCCTTTGGTGAGTTGAATTGTATGCCTAAATCATTCTGGTCGGTTGTCCTGATGTTTGGCACTGTGTAGAACTCCCCCTGGTCACTTGAGATATTGTTGGCTAAAACTGAAAGCTCATGTACTACTTGTATTGGAAAATGTTATATATGCGCCCATGGAAAATAAAAATGTTAAACTGTGTTTCTTAACATATGAGAAAAAGGGCAAGAACAATGAAATGCTAAAAATACCCCTTGAAGGGTATAAGAAAAGGTCCCAAAAGCAATGGTTAAATATATGCTATATCCAAATATTGCTGACCTTATAAATTTGAATGTGTCCCAGATGAAAGCTGCGATTAGCTATGCTTTGAAGCACTGGTGAAGTCCGAAAGAGTCATATAGGCCATAAAAGCCATGGAAATAAAATTGATGGTCCTAATGAACTTGGATCAAACTTGATGTAGAGATGATGCCTAAGTTGAATAAGCACTCTCTGAACAACTCAACCATGTGTGACGCACTGCCTTTCCCTTTGTTGTTGTTTGTCCAGAATTGGTTATAGTGAGTATTTCCCTTCCATATCCAAAGTGTCATGATGTTAAGTAGAAAGTCATCCTTTTCCCTAGCCTTGTCAGTTTCAACCTTCACCTTTCATTAGCAAATTGACTACAACTATGAAATGAGTATAGTCCTAAAAGTCTAGTCTGAGTAAATAATAAATAAAGCCCTATATATGTATTTGGTTGATGTACCGCCAGTGAAATGGTTGCTACTTGTGATTGTTGCTTAAATGATTTGTAGAGCATGTCTTAGCCTTATATCACTTGCATCAGATGGATGATAGTTTGAGTTATATTATTGGTATCTGGTCATTTACAGGTGATTATGTTGTCTATTGGATGTTGTTGATGATCAGGCAGAGACCTGGAAAGGGTATGGGTATACACCCTAGATGGATTTGGACTCTCTGGGTCTAATGAGACGGTTTATTTTTAGTTTCGGGCTCTTGCAGAGATGATCAGGTTCATTTTACCTTTCTGATGCAGTTTTGCTTCACAGGATGATGTGTTTGAGCAGGGAGATGTTTCATTTGGATCTCCTAGGGCATTGTATGGGCATAGGGGGTGCAGCCACTTGATTGTACCATAGTACCCCCATCCTAGAGAGCCTGGTGGGCTCAGTTTGACAACGCAGGCACCCTAGGAGGCTGTTTTGGCAGGTTCACATTTCTCGAGGCAGATTAAAAAATGATTAAATGGCTATTGAAGAAAGCGATTTGGGCTACTGAGGCAAGGAAATGACATGGGATGAGTCATGATGATGAGAGTGATGTCCTCCACACCTTCTCCAGTAGTTGCAGCACTTGATTGGGCCCACACCTATTTTTTGGGCATTTTTATATTATTTTATGGAGCTTTTGCGAGGCTCACGATTTCCTCAAGGAGACACAAAGTTAAAAAATTAAAATATTATATTATTTGATTGTGCGATGGGGAACCCAGAGGGAGTTAGTTAACACTCCATAGACCCACCATGTGCTTCATTTATTTCATATTGAGTGGGATACCCTCTTTACGGGTGATTTAGTCCACTTTGGTACTTTATGGTTATATTGATCCATGTATTGTATGTTGAGCTGATCTGAACCATTGATTAGAATATTTTATCTTTTGTAAAGGGTCTTTGGCTCTTGGATCTGATTAATAGAAAGATTTTTTGTGGATATTTTCTAGATCTGCTTTGCATCTGTTGTTCTTCGATGGCGATTGGAAAGTCTTTTGCTTCCTAGCATTCAGGAAAATTATTATGAGATCTATATTTTTTGGGGATCATTGTCTTGTCTACAGGAGGACGACTTCAGCTTGGGCGTTTTTGTAGGGGAACCTCAACTCGCTTGGATTGTCTTCGTTTTTTATCAGGGAGTTTTCATCAGTGTTGTGGTGACCTATGATTTCTTCTTGCTATTTTTCTGCAGCATATAGTTTCTTTCTCATGTCATAGCAAATTTGATATGGTTGACGTTTGTTGTGCAGGAGAGAGGGTGCATTGACTACCTCGGGGAAATACTGGACATAGAACTCGCTTCAATCTTCTCAAATTGATCAGGATGACAGGGATCATCATTATCAAGGCATCTACAAGCATTTCTTGGTAAGATCTAACAGGTAAGTCTCTTCTCTTCAGATCTCAATCCATTGTACCTGCTTTTCTTCACTTTTTCTGAAAAAACTCCTAAATAATAAAAATCCAAAAAATATTTAATCCGAGAACCGCTTGATCTTTGGCCAAACCATTTCTGGGTTTTGTAGATCGGCCCTCCCTCTCACTGAATCATCCTCAACGCTGCCCTAATTGTGACTGGTTTGCTCTAGATCTGACTTTCTAATTGCTCAAACCCCAGCGTCCCATTGAAAATTTGACTTTTTCTAGAGTGACTTTTTTCGGAAAATAATTACATGGGTTTGAAGATCAGGTCTTCCTCATCCCAAAACACCCGCAATGCTGAGCTAGTTCCTGCTAGGTAGCCCTAGATCTGAAAAACTGACTTTCAGCCTCCTAGCCTCCCTCATCAGCTTTTGACTTTTCCAGGTCTGATTTTTGCTGAAATTTTCTAACTTGGGTTTGTAGATCGGGCTATCCTGATCTCATTTCCGCTCCAATGTTGAGCTGATAGTCTCCTGGTGGCTCTAGATCTACAGATTTGCCTCTCCAAACCCTAGCGCTAACCCTCCTGCTGATTTCCCTGTAACCTGAATCTTCCGAGCCAAATCCTTTTCTGGGTCCATAGATTAGGGCATATCCCAGGTGGGTTCACTTAAACGTTGTGTTGATATTGACTCCATTACCCAAGGCTGAACAGGCACTGATCTCCAAGCATAGCGCTCGCCCCTTGTTGACCTCTTTCCCCTGAATTTTGACCGCTCCTTGCTAACTTAGGTAACCTGACATTTTCATATCTCTCACTGAGTCTATCTTTTTGGTACTTGACATTCCCAACTCTGTCCTTACTCACCCTGTCTCAGTTACGTTTCCGAAGATAGTGGTTATCTGAATCAGTTGCTAGTACCTTAACCCTAGATCTAGTATTACCCTTACAGGTCACTTTGGATCAACCCTCGTATGACTGAAGCCCTCATCCAAAGCCCTTACTAGTATCATCCATAGATCTAGAGTTTCTAATCACCTTACACCTTACGTACCTCAAGCCATAATTGATCTGATCTGGTGTCTAGGTTTGATCTCTCCTGTCGGGAGTAGATCTGGGTCTCCCCCGTTGTTGTCTTGGACTTAGATAACATAAAGTGAAGACTGCCTTGATTTGCATGACAACCATCCATTTAGGAGTCTAGGTGGTGTTGGTTCCACCTCTTTAGTTTCTTGCCCCCCTACCATCCATCCTGGATCCACCTCACATAGGCAACTACAAGGTTGGTGACAACAAATCCCTCTTGGGCTGTCTGTAAATAGTCGAGGAAGGGTAAGTTTTAAATAGTAATTTGAAGTGGTTGGGATCAAATCCTAAAGATAATTGGAATAACGAATTAATGGAAATGAGTGGAGTGAATGTGCACCTTTATTGAAAAAAAATCAAAGTGCACCATAAAGTTTAAACTACCATAACATTGCAGACAACTTAATCAATAATAACCAATAGGCTCAAAGAGCTAGAACAAAGCATACTCATACTAAATCACTTATTACCCAAGAGATCGATTGTGTCAGAGTGAATCATAGGTGACTAGCTTCCATGGATCTCCTTCCTTGCAATGGATGTAGCAGTCTGAGGTCTTGAGGATGGATGTGAGAAGTTGTCTGCTGCTACAAACTGTCTAGAAAAAATACCTTCCAACTTCTCATCTACTTCTCAATTTTGTCGATATAAACATGCCTTCTCACTCCATAAAGCCTAAAAGCCTAAAAAAGCAATAAAGGCAATAAATCCTAAAAGCTCAAAAAACTGGTATAGAGGTTTCCCTGGGTCCCTTTTACTGCTTTACTAAGTGTTCCTGCTGTTTTGGTGATTTTCCTTTCTTCCTCCTAGGTTGACCCCTTTCAAGAAAGTTTCCATTTCTCCTTTAAACAACCCCCAATTCTATACTGCCACTTGGGTGGCTTTCTTGCTGTTTTCGACTCAGCTTCATTTGATAAAGTAAGGTTGCTATTCGGGAGAGATGCAGACCACCTAACATGAGAGCATTCTTGTTTTGACTTGCAAGGACATATAGTTCACAGACTTGCTTTCTTTTATTTGCTGTTTACTATCCAATATCACCCATGACTGTCACCTTGACAACAAGCTACACACAAGTTTGGGAGAGAGAGAACTAAACTTTGGATTGGACATCCCATGGCTAGTAGCCTAGTACCAAAGATGTTCTACAACTTCATCACAGCTTATTGTATTTATACAGATTTCTGGTTCTCTTTTATAGCACAGAAATACCTTGTCTTACAGCCATATTGTGGAATTTTGTAACATTGTGCTGATTCTAGGTTTTAATGGATTATAGGGGTTTCTTGCCAAAAAGTCAAAATGCTAAATTCAGATTTTATAATTATTGTGCCTTGAAAGTGCAATATAAGAGAATGAATATTCACCAACAATGGTTGATTTTTCAGATTTGAAATAACATGTTGAACTAAGAAGATGGCTTAAAATCCATAGAAAGATTTATGAGTGAAATGGATTAAAAGCATAGTTGCACGGGTACCGCTCCCGGGATTTTGGTAACCTGTACCAGACGTTTCCCCGCTCCTAGGAGCTTGGGAGCTGGTACGAAACGTCCCCTTTTTTATGGGAGCTTCCTTGGGAACTTGCTTTTCCCGCTCCCTTTTTATTGGGAGCTTGTAGAAGCTCCCTGTCTGTTTGGGAGCTTAGCTTGTAGAAGCTCCTGACCATGCGGAGGCCAAAATCATAAGAAAAGTGTTGAAAATCAATTGAATGATTCAAGTTATTGTGTCAAGAAATCACCAATAACAAAAATTTCAATTGAATCTATCAATAATGCCATTTTTTTATTTTCAAGGTTATATAAATAAAGAGGGCCCACACTTCTTAAATGTTTAAATCCATTCACACTCAATATACGTTGCATGTGTTCTTAAGTGAATATACATGCATTTTTTACAATACTAAGATATTGAACTACTTTAATTCATATCCCAAATGATTATAGCTAGCTTATGTTATTCATACTGACTGATATAGCAATTTAGGATCATAAACCATATCAAATTCAAGATACCAAAAGATTTGAACGTTTGTTAGTTGAACTTAAAACAATCAAGTTCATTCAAATTAGAAGTAAGTAGTAGTTACCATAAAAAAAATGCAGAGGCTACTAAGAACTCTTAGGAGCAATGTGAGATTACAGTGAGATTTGTATAATGTGGACCTAAAGGAGTGAGCAAATTTAAAAAAAATGAATTTCATGACACTACTAGAGGATTAAGAGGATAAAATAGTTTAAGATATGAAATTAATCAACTATGTATTTTTTAACTTTATTTTTTTTAATATATTTAAAAAAAATTAATATATATTATTGCCGCTCCCAACCCTACGTTTCCTGCAAATTTGGGCGAAGCTTCTAGTCGTATCGGATACTCGTGTCCGCGTACCTGACGTACCCGCGTTCCAGAAACTTGTGCAACATAGATTAAAAGCAAAGATTTCCAAAACTTAGATCTAAATTTTGAGTATTCACAATATGAGAGGTTTAAAAGTGACCAAAAATAAATTACTCCCATGAAATTTGTTATCACATATATAGTAGCCAGGCTACCATATTCTATTTTTCAGACACAGTACATTTTTCAGCTAGATCTCTTATATATGAGATGCTGAGATGAGCATTTTTGATGGATCATGTTTATATTAGTGGACTATTGTACTCTCCCATGTCAGGACTGAGTCTCAGGACACTCAAATTTGAGGACCGATGTAGCCATTTATGTCATTACAGAGCAGTCATTGATGCCTAGTTTTATATCAGTTCTTTCTCATTGGACAGATGATGTCTCAGATGGATTATATTGCATGATTATGACTCAGCTTTTTATATTGTGTTATGGTTATTATTGCTTTTATACTGATTTTTGTGACATGTAGTAACTTGTGGTATCATGATCTGGCGGTCATAATTATATGGACTTGAATGTATTTTGTACTATGTATTGATGTCCCTACTTAGACTTGGAAGTTCTTGATCTATACTCATTGGTTTTAACCCTCCTTAGGGAGAATAGAGGTAGTCATTCCCACCATGATTTTGGCTTGCTATTGTTGGCTCCATCATTCATTGTCTCCACCCGTCCATTACCTTCCAGTTTAGTTTTCAACTTGACTGACTTCTTGACTTATGGCCTGGAGGACCTTTTTCCCCGCTAGAACTTTTGTTGGACAAACCTCCCTGTTTATATTGTGTCTCGGCTCTGAGTTGGTGACAAAACTTGCCTTTGTGAGTTGGATTGTATGCCTAAATCATTCTAGTCGGTTGTCTCGATGTTTGGCACTGTGTAGAACTCCCCTAGTCACTTGAGATGTTGTTGGCTAAAACTGAAAGCTCATGTACTACCTGTATTGAAAATATTGAATATGCTCCCATGGAAAATGAAAATTATAAAACTGTGTTTCTTAACATATGTAAAGAGGGCAAGAGCAATGAAATGCTAAAATACTCCTTGAAGAGTATAAGAAAAGGTCCAAAAAAGCAATGGTTAAAAATATGTTGTATCCAAATATTGCTGACCTTATAAAAATAAATATGTCCCGGACGAAAGCTACGATTAGCTGTGCTTTTAAGCACTGGTGAAGTCCCAAAGGGTCATATAGGCCAAAAAGGCGATGGAATAAAATGATGGTCCTAATGAACTTGGATCAATCTTGATGTAGTCATGATGCCTAAGTTGAATAAGCATTCTCTAAACAACTCAGCCATTTGTGAGGCACTGCCATTCCTTGTGTTGTTGTTTGTTCGACACTGGTTATAGTGAGTATTCTGTTTCCATTATCGAAAGTGTCATGATGTTAAGTAGGAAGTCATCCTTTGCCTTAGCCTTGTCAATTTCATCCTTCACCCTTCACTAGCAATTTGACTACAACTATGAAGTGAGTATAGTCCTGAAAGTCTAAGTCTGAGTAATAATAAATAAAGCCTTATATATGTATTGGTTGATGTACCGCCAGTGAAATGAATGCTACTTGTTGTGATTGTTGCTTGAATGAGTTGTAGAGCATGTCTTAGCCTTTTAACACTTGCAGCAGATGGATGATAGTCTGAGTTATTATTGGTGTATGATCATTTACAGATGGTTATATTGTTTATTGGATATGATTGATGATTAGATAGAGACCTGTGAGGGGTATGAGTATACACTTTAGATGGATTTGGACTCTTTGAGTCTAATGAGATAGTTTATTTCTAGTTCCGGGCACTTCTAGATATGATCAGGCTCATTCTGCCTTTCTGATGCAGTTTTTTTTCATAGGTTGATATGTCTGAGCAGGGAGATGTTTTAGTTGGATCTCCTAGGGCGTTGTATGGGAATAGGGGGTGCAGCCACTTGTTTGTACCATAGTACCCCCATCCCAGAGAGCCTAGTGGGCTCAGTTTGACAACGCAGGCACCCTAGGAGGCTGTTTTGGCAGGATCACGTTTCTCGAGGCAAATTAAAAATGATTAAATGGCTATTGAAGAAATCGATTTGGGCTACTGAGGTAAAGAAATGGCATGGGATGAGTCACAATGATGAGAGTGATGTCTTCCACACCTTCTCCAGCAGTTGCAGCACCTGATGGGGCCCACACCAATTTTTAGGCATTTTTATATTATTTTCTGGAGCTTTTTGGGAGGCTCACGATTTCCTCAAGGAGGCACAAAGTCAAAGCATTAAATTATTATATTGTTTTATTGTACCATGGGGACACCCAGAGGGAGTTAGTCAAACACTCCTTGGACCCATCATGTGCTTCATTTATTTCTTGTTTTTAGTCCACTTTGGTAAATTATGGTTATATTGATCCATGTGTTGTATGTTGAGCTCATCTCAACTATTGATTAGAACATTTCATCTTTTAATCTTAGCCACTCGTTTTGAAAGTGGTTAGGATTCGGTTATGATTGAGGTTCTCTCATTTCTATTTAAAGGAGAGAGCTTCTCATTTGTAAGGGGTCTTTGGCTCTTGGATTTGAATAATAGAAAGACTTTTTTTGTGGAAATTTTTTGGATCTGCTTTGCATCTGATGTTTTCAAATGGTGATTGGATAATCTTTTGCTTCCTAGCATTGTGGAAATTCATGTGAGATCTGTATTTAAATTCATGTGAGATCTATATTTTTCTGCTATTATTGTTTTGCCTACAGGAGGGGTGTTTTGGCTGGAGCGTTTTTGTAGGGGGGCCTTAACTTGCTCGGTTTTCTTCGTCTTGGATCAGGGGGTTTTCATTAATTTCATTGTGATCTATGATTACTTCGTTTTACTTTCTTGTAGCATTTGGTTTCTTTATCTCGTATTGGCAAATCTGATATTGTTGACGTTTGCTCATGCAGGATAGGGGGCGCATTGGTAGCTTGTGGCTTACATTCTTCATAGAAATCATTGGGATCTTCCAGAATTGATCGGCATAGCAAAGATCATCACTGTTAAAGACTTCTACAAGCATTTTCAGGTATGTTCTAACAAGTAAGTCTCTTCTTTTCAGATCTTATTCCATTGTACCTTGCTTTACTTCAATTTTTATGAAAAACTCCTAAAATACTAAAAACCCTAAAAAGCATTAAATCTGGGAATCGTCTGATCTTTGGCCAAACCATTTCTGGGTTTCATAGATCGGGCCTCCCCTTCACCAAATCTACTGCAACACCGGTCAAACTCCTGCTGGTTTGACCTAGATCTGATTTTTAGCCAGAAAACTACATAAACCCCCACTGAAAATTTGACCTGCTAGGGTTTTGACTTTTTTTTTTGAATTCTGACTTCATAGACGGATAAATCGGGTCCCACACAGTCCAAATCACCCCCAACTTTGTCTAGATTCATAGCAGTTTGACCTAGATCTGAGTTTTTGACTGCAACAGCCCTAGCGCCCTCACTGAAAACTAGACTTTTTCGGAATTGGTTTTTTCTGAAATCTGGCAGGATAGGTTGATAGATCAGGGCTTGAGCTCTCCAGAACACCCCCAACGCTGAGCTAGTTCCTTCCGAGTTGCCCTAGATTTGAAAAACTGGTTTTCAACCCCCTAGCCCCCCTCATCAGATTTTGACTTTTCCAGATCTGATCTTTTCTGAAATTTTTTGATTTGGGTTTGTAGATCGAGTCATCCCGATCTCATTTCCCCTCCAACGCTGAGCTGATAGTCTCTTGGTGGCTACAGATCTGCAGATCTGCTTCTCCAAGCCCTACCGCTAGCCCTCCTCCTTCTGGATCTCCTGTAACTTGAGTTTTTCGGGCCAAATCCTTTTCTGGGTCCATAGATCAGGGTATATCCCAGGTGGGTTTACTGAAACTTTATGTTGATGCTGACTCCATTGCCCAATGCATTAAAGGCATTGATCTCTTATGTCTAGTGCTAGCCCTAACTTGACCTCACTCCCTTTCTCTTTGCCAGCATTCATTAATAACTCAAGTTACCTATCTTTCACTGAGTCTGTCTCCTTGGTACTAGACAGTCCCAACTTTGTTCTTGTTGACCCTATCATAGTTACGTCTCCCAAGACAGTGGTCATCCCCATTAGTTGCTAGTACCTAAACCCTAGAGCTAGGGTTTCCATTCACCTTGCACCTTACGTACCTTAAAGCCCCATTTGATTTGTTCTAGTGTTTAGGTTTGATCTCTCCTGTAGGGAGCAGATCCGGGTCTCCCCCGTTGTTGTCTTGGACTAGGATAACATAAAGTGAAGGCTGCCTTGATTGGCGTGACAACCATCCATTTGGGAGTCTAGGCAGTCGTGGTTCCACCCCTTAGTTGCTTGCCCCTCTACCATCCATCTTGGATCCACCTCACACAGGCAACTACAAGGTGGGTGATAACAAAATTGTTAGACCTAAAATGAAGATTGGATTGCTGTTGTGACTTGAAGTGAAATGATTACTTGTAACAAGCAATTCAATAATGCTTTAAACCTTTACAAATTTGTGAAATTGAAGTGAAACTGAATTTAAAGCATAAGAACTACTTGCATGCGAAATTTGGAATGGAATCCCATGAAAATGTGCTTCAAATAACAAATTTAAGCTCTTGTTCCAAAGCTGGTTTTGCCAATAGGATGTATCACACTTAAATGAGATAATTTCCAGTATTTGAGAAGCACTTATATAGTTGTTAAATTACCCAAAAATATGTATGCTTAATGTTACTGAAGTGGTTTATAACAAGAGAAAGTTATAGCCCATGATTAGATGAGAAATGATAAATGAACTAGGCTAAAACAATTGAAAATTTTGAAAACTAATTTGCCTTAAAATCTGAATAACCAACCCATAGATTTGTCCTTAGAAATGAATCAGATTTCTGTTTTAGAGCAGAAATTAAATAAATAAAAGGACAAAATTGTGTAAGATATTTTGATTATGAACTTGCAACAAATTAAGGATTGATTTAACTTATATAAGCAACGAAAATTTCCAGATTTTTAAAGCAGAAAATTCAAGATGGATTAATTTTTTTTATGTGGCTTATAAATCGTGACCAGTGCCTGATAGGTTGGAATGGGCAAGTTGATGATGTAAGATTCTGCCTTAAATCTGATATTAATTTCCCCCTCCCCTGATTGTGTATTACTGACTTCTTTATTTAACACATTTCATCAAACACTTTAATAGTATACTCCTGTAGGTGTTTAGGTTGGAAGATTGGATTTCTTTTTGGTTTAGGATGTGGTACAAGGCTTGTTTCACAATGCTTATGAAATGCACATGGATCTTATGCATAAAACAACATTAATCCTCCGATACATACCACAACATATGGTTGTCAGACATATAATGATCTTGCAAACTTTCAGATGTGATTTACAATCCTGTAGGTGACAATGACATTTCTTGAATGCCAAATCTATCTCAGAAAATTAGTAGCAGCAGTATCTTAAGTCCAAAAGTGCTGTAGATGGCCAATGAATAGACGGTTTGATGCAGCAGAGAATAACCCATAAGATATCTCTCCCACAGCAATGATTTGACTGTGCTAGATGGTCATGAAAGGCTGATAATCAAGTGTTATTTTCCCAAATCGAACAGCATCAAAGATGAGGTTGGGAATGTCTCTAAAGCTGACTATAACGTGCTGTAGCAGCCTGCCATGAATGTGAGATGTATACTGTAGCAAAGGTGTCACCTTCTCCCACAATAAGTCGCCCCTCTTCAACAAGAAAAGTCGCTCTTCACTTCACTATTTAACAGCAGCACAGCAGCAGATAATTGTAGATTCTCCCTTTACTAATGCACTCCTTATGGAATGTATTGGATCAGAATTGCAATGCGTCTTCTATGGAATGAGAGGCTAATATGAACCAGTGTTCCACCAAGTTTCAGGGTCGCGGGAGCGTGGGAGCGGGGAAATGCACATTGGGTACGTGTAGTGACACCCCAAAAATTTGGGGTATTTTGGGGGATGGGGGGGCGTCAAGGTCCCTAACATAAGGGGGTCGGTCTCTAAAATGATAAATAGAAAAATAATAAAAATATGAACACCAACATATAAAGTTTAAACATATCAATTCCTCATCCCATCACTATTTGCATACTAGCATCCTTATGTTCCCAAAGAGTTTAGTGTAATGTAAATGTAATCATTATAGCCAAGCATATCATATCGATGTTTGTTTCTTTTTATTTGTTTTTATTTTGATTTATAATGACCATTTAGTCTAGAAGCCTAAAATTTAAGATGAACCATTTTTTTTCAAGTAAAAAAATTTAAAAAATTGAGAGGGGTGGGGGCATGTGGGAGCCCCCCATTTTCAAGAGGGGGCGTGTGGGAGTCCCCTAATCTGGGAAAATCCTAGACCTGCGTTTCCCCAAGTTTTGTAGAAAGGGGGGCGCTAGGAAACGTTTTCCATGGAGCCTCCCAGCCCTTGGGGCGTGGTAAGCGTAGAGTGCGAGCCCCTGACCGTGGGAGGCGCGTCCCTGTGGAACACTGATATGAACATGGTAATGCATCTTGATTGGATGGAGAATACATAGTCTTAAGCAATGCGCCTTCCCTTGGTAAGTGAGTATCTGCTAGATGCTTCCAATGCACCGTTTCTGTATGTATTTGCAGGTGTGAAACACCAGTGCGCCTCCTTATTCCCTCTTGAATATACACAGGTTCACCATCATAAATGTACCCCGTCTAGAAGGAAATACCAATCTAGAATGCAAGTTTTCTCTTCCTCTTTAATGAAGAAGGCGCCCCTCTTCAAGAATGCTTTTCTCTTGTACTCAAACTTCCAAGGAGAATACGTCCAGTTGCAAGAGATTCGGCCTCTGCCCACAAAATAACCAACTTCTTCCGAAATGATGCGCGTAGAAGTAGATCCGAATGATATCCTCTCCAAATTGGCTAGGGTGGATCTTTCACCACCAAACCCAATGTTCGCCGAGGGTTTTCGTCATCAACGCCAAAAAAAGCTTAGAGAGCTCTCCAATCTCAAATTCACAAATAACAATCCATAATGAGCTTTTAGGGTTCACTTTCCTCTTATATTCACTTTTTCGCCTTTTTCTCCATTAATTAATTAATTAAATGGATTATTGACCTTTTTTCGTCTTTTAATTATGCATGCCACCTAATTACGCATGCATGCCACTTTAATTATGCATGTCACTTAAGTGACCCCCTACCTTGTAAAAAATGGAACAAGTCCTCCCTCTCCAAAGATTGCTTGTCCTCAAGCAATGCCAATGCAACTCCACAATAAGAAGTTACTGAACCAATTGAATCTAGGGATGATCCTAGGGTCCCAAATCATCCTAGGAGATTTGTAGCACCCTTTGCTCAAAGCACTGCATATGAGGTACCATCACAAGAGATCTCATGGAAGCCTCCTGTAAGTACAATAATCAATCATGATGTAAAACCGGTCAACCCCTTAGGGAATCGCTCTACTAAGCTCTCAATCCCCTATGCCTAGAAATAAATACTGGTCCTCTCACCTCTATCAACCACTAGTACCGTTATACTACTAGTCACTGTAATTCCAGAGTCCCAAATCAATTTCAGAACTGCGGAGTACCTACCGCATCCACTGTTGGCTTGCATAGTATCAACCATCTACCATCTATGCTTGTATATAAACTAGCTGTCATATGCACCTGTATGGCTACACAATTACTAGGATCCCATATGAATCTGAAGATAGCATTGCTATTCTTCTTTTGCTTCAATACTGAATACACCAATGGAAGAGCATCGTCACCATACAATGCTTGACCTAGAGTCATACCAATCCTTTCTTTCCCCCCATGGTGTGATCCAACAATTTCTCAAGCTCTACTGTATGCTAAAATATCCAACCCGGGTCCCAACGTCAACTTGTGCATCTTTCATCACAAATCTCCAAGGGCTCCTACTGTACTATACCTCTGGCCAGAAATGTCTTCTAACGAATCGCCCACTCAATAGGACACCAACTCTTAATCTCTCTCCAATCTAACCCTTGAAAAGGACCTTGTGCGTAAGCACTATCACAAGGAATAATCCTGCCAGGATGACACTGTACCCTTCTAATTTCAACTGGAATGCTATATACTATCGCCTTATCTCTTCATCTTGGCCAATCTGTAAAAACCATTTGGAAGATTTCACTCTTCCCTCATACCAAGCTTCCTCTCCACAATGCAAATGTAGACTTAAGGTACTACAAGCCTTGTCTATGTACTCTTGAAGAAGACTGCTTTGAAATGCAAGAGTATGCTTCTTTTGTTGCCCCATCAGGGAATCTAACTGCTCTTCAATATTGGAAAACTGGGCAGCTGACTTGGCACATACAACTTGAAGAACATTAAGCTCAACACCTCACTGTAATATGGTGTCTCGAGGTATCTTGGTCCTCCTCTCTTTCATTGCTAGAATGCCTTCTTTAAGATGCCAAATTTTCATTGCTGTGACTATCATCTGGGAGGTCTGTAGCCTCGATGGATGTCTTTATATCTACTTGTACTTTATTGACGGCTGCATTGTCCTGTTGTGGCCATCCATCCTGCAAGTTGACCACATGGTCATCGTTTGTCACATTCGTCCAAACATCCATTTATGCAGTATGCTCTGTCTCATGCTTGTATAAACTCTCCCTAACCTCCACGTGCGGGTGCCCACTGTCAGGGTTGCTGTGCTCACTGCCCTGTACCTCATCCTCGTCACTACCTTGTAGTATCTCATATGTTGCGGCCTCCCTGCTAACCCAAACTGATATCATCCTTGAAATGACGATCCTACGATACATCTCCGATGAACATGTGTTGCGAGGTGTTGACACATCCTCTCGACTCTATCCTGAGATGAGGGAGGGCTGCCATATTCCTACTAGATAGCCATACTTTGATTCGTGTGGCTGACAAGTCAGATACTCAATATCCTTCCAGGTGAATCTCTCTCTAATTCGCTGACAGGTCCTGAGGAGTCCATGTATAGGTGTCTCATGTATAGTTCTTAGGATCTCAGTCCTAAGTGTAGACTTTGAGGCGAGGTATATGGTGTCTCTGTAGTGGATGATGTCATCCACTACCTAGTACTGATCATCCTGGATGCACCCATCCATCAACTCATGGGCTAAGCAATCCTTGGAATATTCCACCAAAAGGTGGGACTTCCAATTAGGAATAATCCTTGTGAGCCAATACCATGTGTTATGATCCAACCCCTATGTGTTAGATCTCTCCTCAGTCACCT
Organism: Pseudotsuga menziesii; assembly: GCA_001517045.1. Lineage (NCBI taxonomy): Eukaryota > Viridiplantae > Streptophyta > Pinopsida > Pinales > Pinaceae > Pseudotsuga > Pseudotsuga menziesii. The sequence continues at coordinate 89,352 of LPNX010095705.1, forward strand.
GCAACTCTGAGTGTTCCTCGTGCAGAATCATCACAGGAGGCTCTCCCCTCAAACCATGAGAGCCATTCATCCCCTCATGTGTCACAACTGTCCTGTATTATGTAAATCTAAATGAGGCTCCTTTGTTGCATCACAAGTACTAATGCCCTCCTCATGTATCTCAACTGTCATAGATGCCTGCACCCTTGCTGTAGATGATGAAGAGTGTACCAACTCCAACTTGCCACACCACCTGTCCTCATGCATCTTGGATTCCTGAAGAGCCATCTGAGTGCTGTTCAAGGAATCTCTTGTAACCATAGGCTCATAGGTGAGCTCCTCCACTTCCTCTTTAATGTCTTGTATGCACAACTTCCTAAAGGTCAGCTCAACATCCAAAGGTAAATCACCCAACATCCCATCCTTGTCAAATCTAGGTGCTAACACACTCGGATCTTCACAAGCACCACTATTGAGGTGAGATGATGAATCCTCAACATTGGCTGATTGGAAAGCTGCATCACATGTGCTATCTTCTTGTCCATCCATCTGTCCATCAGATGTGCTGGTGTCACTGGTCTCACGGGACAACTCTAAGGCTACCTCCACCTGTTCTTCATGCTTCTCAATTGTAGTTTCGACAAGTGACTCTTCTTCAATCTTGTGGTCATCTTGAGGTGTCATGTGCCCTTCATTTGTATATGCCTGGAGTGATTATTCTTTAGGGCCGCCACATGTATGACTAGCTGTCCATGTCCAACTATCTGGACATTTGAATCAAATCTGCTCTCTTTTCATTTGGTTCCTGCTCTTTTTGGAAGATTCTGAAACTTGTGAACCCACTGAAATTCGTCCTTTTTTCGTGAACTTCTTGATTTCCTACTTCCCTTAATTCCATTGTTTTTTCTTTGCCTTTGTATGTTGAATTCCCATACAAATCTCATCAACCTTTACTGACTTGAACTCTTCCAAAATTTATTCTCCCTAAACTTTTGCTAAGATGGGGGTTGGCACTGATGGCTACCAGTTGTCCCATCGTCTCCTCCAACTCCTGTTGGATCCTCAGAAAACTACCTACCAATGGATCATCCATGTCCTCTATGAATCCTTGATTTTACAGCCTGAATGTCATGCTCTACATGTCACTGATATCATCTCCTTGCTTTTAAATCCATATGTACTGACATGCACTGACATGCACTTTACATACACTAATATGCACTGACATGCACTGACATGCATCAACATGCACTGCACCATGCACTGACATGCATCTGTTTATTCAACCTGCTTTAGCCTCATGCACCTGACACAATCTGCTATATGCCTGCAGCCGGCGAGGATCATGCTCTGATACCACTGTAAGATTCTGCCTTAATTCTGATCTTAATTATCCCCTTCCCTGATTGTGTATTACTAACATCTTTGTTTAATGCATTTCATCAAACACTTTAATAGTACACTCCTGTAGGTGTTTAGGTGGGAAGATTGGATTTCTTTTCGGTTTAGGGCTAAGTCACAGGGTTCGCCGAACCTAATCCTTGAGGTTCGAGGTTCGGCGAACTTAAAAAAAAATTTAAGGTTCGTTCAGGTTCGGCGATCCTAATGCCGAACCTAATGCCGAACCCAATGCCGAACCTAATGTCGAACCTAATCAAGGCGAACCCGAACCTAATGCCGAACCTAATGGCGAACCTAAACGAACCTTAACGAACCTAATTGATTTTTGAATTTTTAATTAAAAAAAAAGACAAAAAAAAAAAGGTTATCTTACCCACCCTAGCACCCGATACCTAGCTTTATCTTTATCATTTTAGCTTTATCTTTATCATGTATCTCTATGTTAATTTAAGTTGTCCATAAATGAAATGTTCTCTATAATTTGAAATAGCAGAAACATGCTCTTAGATGCATAAACTTGTGAGCAGACTTGTCATAAACAACAAGTTTATATATATATATATATATATATTCGAACCTAATGTCGAACCTCATCCGAACCTCATCGAAAAATTCGAACCCGAACCGAACCTAATGCTTGTCGAACCCAAACCGTGTGACTTAGGTTTAGGGTGTGGTACAAGGTTTGTTTCACAGTGCTTATGATATGCACATGAAACAACACTAGTCCTCCAATACATATCACAACATATGATTATCAAATATATAATGATCTTGCAAACTTTCAGATTTGATTTACAATCCTGTTGGTGGCAATGACAATTCTATCTCAGAAAATTAGTAGCAGCAGTACCTTAAGTTCAAAAGTGCTGTAGATGGCCAATGAAAGGTGGTTTGAGGCAGCAGAGAATAACCCACAAGATATCTCTCCCACAGCCACGATTTGACTGTGCTAGATGGTCACGAAAAACTGATAAAAAGTGTTATTTTCCCAAATTGAACAGCAACAGAGAGGTTGGGAATGTCTTCAAAGTTGACTATAAAGTGCTGTAGCAGCCTGCCATGAATGTGAGATGTAAACTGTTGCAAAGGAGTCGCCTTCTCCCACAATAAGTCGCCCCTCTTCAATAAAGAAATTCGCCCTTCACTTAACTATTTAACAGCAGCAAATGATTTGTAGATTCTCCCTTTACTAATGCGCCCCTTATGGATTGTATTGAATCAGAATTGCAATGCATCTTCTATGGAATGAGAGGTCAATTTGAACATGGTAATGCATCCTGATTTGATGGAGAATACAGTCTTAACCAATACGCCTTCCCTTGGTAAACGATTATTTGCTAGACTCTTCCAATGCGCCCTTTCTATATGTATTTGCAGGTGTGAAACCCCAGTGCGTCTCCTTATTCCCTCTTGAAGATACACAGGTTCAACATCGTAAATGTACCCTGTCTGGAAGGAAATATCAGCCTAGAATGCAATTTTTCCCTTCCTCTTTAATGAACAAGGCGTCCCCCTTCAAGAATGCTTCTCTCTTGTATTCAGACTTCCAAGGAAAATACTCCCAGCTGCAAGAGATTCAATCTCTGCCCACAAAATAACCAACTTCTTCCGAAATGATGTGCACAGTAGTAGATCTGAATGATCTCCTCTCCAAATTGGCGAGGGTGGATCTTTCACCACTGAACCCAATGTTCATCGAGGGTTTCCGCCCTCAATGCCAAAAAAAGCTCAAAGAGAGCTCTCCAATCTCAAAGTCACAAATAATAATCCATAATGAGGTTTTAGGGTTCGATTTCCTCGTACATCTATGTAGTATGGGTTTGCAAACCCAAGGGTAGGGCTCATGAACCTACGTCCCCGGTTCCGGTATGGGTTCACTGTTGGCGAACCCAGATGAACTTGGTTCACTTGTGAAGAACCCGATTCACCAACAATAAAAAATGGGTTCTTTCCTGTAAATGGGTTTGCCGAACCTCGACTTTCGGTTCTTCGTGGGGTTCGCTGTGGGTCCGCGTGGGACTTGCCACTGGATAAACATATCTCCCACTTGCTTTTCCCAACCCTAACATGGGCCACAATTCATTTGGCTGCCTCAATAACTCCACAGGCAACATTTAGTAGCGACCACAAACAAGAAATCAATGACAACATTTGGCGGCAGTGTCCAGACAGTGACAACATCTGTGTCTGGGTGAAGGCTCTATGCCACAACTCCACGGGAAGCCTTAGTAGAGGCCACAATCAACAACGGCTGCGTCATAGATTTGCGTCCAGGTGAAGGATTTAGAGTCATGACTAGTCCATGGGTAGCCTCAATAGAGGCCACAATCAACAACAACCTACAGGTGAAGTCTGTCTGTCTCAGCAGTGAACATTGAACAATATAGGTGCACTCGAATTCCATAACATTGAACAATGAGAGGTTAATTGATTACCAACAGTAAATTAGTTACGAATTTACTAAATTTTTAATTTCTTTGTATGTGAATAATGAACAATGAATATTCAATAAACTCAAGTTTACAGTTTCTTGGACACGATGTCCAAGTAGATCGTGCAGGTTGAGACAGAGACTTCTGGTCTGGGACTAGGCAGATTCTTGGTTTGGGACCAAATAGTTCCTGCAGGCACATTCCTGGTCAGTCAACCAGGTAAATCTTGGTCAACTTGATCAAGATGATAATGTGTGATGCCCTCTATTCTAATCGGTTATTGCTAGGTTGTTTCTCAAGGGACTGGCCACCGCTTGATGATTGCACTAGCACCTAACCCTTAGGAGCAGTATTGAGGAGTAAAGGATCACATCATCCAGTTTGGATCTTCTCCTTATACAACGATGATAAAAATATATGTAACAATGTACCTTGAGAGAGAGAAGATTAAAATCCTTGGTCTTATTGGTCCTATTGGTAAAAGGGGTTGTTTATCCACCTTTATGGTACACCTTGGTCTTATAGGTATGAGGGTTGCATTATCTTCTTATTATGAGCCCCTTTGGTTGACTTATGATCCTTTATCTTCTACTTGGTCCTAACACTCTTATTGTGTGTACCTTTAGTATGATGACTTTTATTTTATGGTTTTTATTTTGTAAAACCATTTAACCATTGGTACTTTATCCTAAGTCAACTTTTATTTTATGGTTTTTATTTTGTAAGACAATTTAAAGATTGGTAACCTATCCTAAGTCAACTTTTATTTTATGGTTTTTATTTTGACCATTTAACCATTGGTACCCTATCCTAAGCTCACTTAACTTTATTTTATATTGGTAAAACTCCTAAAAGCTAGGAGTAGTTGAGTGATCTTTCTAGAAGGCTTGTCAAGATTATAAATTAAAGTTTCACTTCTTCATTTGGGTGTGGCATCTTGACAAAAAGAAAAAACTTTAGATTTGATTCTTTGAGTACGTTACTGCAATTCACTTGATGTCTAGGGTTTCTGCTGCTTGTCGTCTTGGGCTTGGAAGAAGGTTATAACCCTTTTGTTGTTAGCGGTGACCTCTTTGACTTTTGTTGGGCTCATCCGTGACCTTCTCAGATTAAATTTCGTGACTGTGCTGGCTGTGACTATGTCTCTCTACTGGCCATGACTGTGTTTCTCGTGCTGGCCGTGACTGTCTCTCTGCTGGCCATGACTGTGTGTCTCTCTCCTCGCTGTGGCCGTGTGTCTCTCTACTGGCCGTAACTGTGTTTCTCCTGCTAGCCGTAATTGTGTTTCTCCTGCTAGTCATGATTGTGTCTCTCGGCTGGCCGTGACTGTGTGTTGCTCTGCTGGCCATGACTATGTGTCTCTCTGCTTGCCGTGATTGTGTTTCTCTGCTGGCCGTGATTGTGTGTCTCTCTGTTGGATGTGACTGTGTTTGTCTTGCTGGCCGTGACTATGTCTCTCCTGCTAAGTCGTGACTGTATATGACCTCCTCCTGCTGGGACGTGGTTTGTTTCTCCTCTCTCTATTAGGTTGTGTTTGAATTCTCCTTATTGCTGGGCTGTGGTCTTATAACAACCACTTGGCTTTTGTTGGGCTCATCCGTGACCTTCTGAGATTATACTTCGTGATTGTGCTGGCTGTCACTGTAATGTCCTCTTTTAATTAAACCACCCTGAGCCACCCGTTAACCTATTGTATTCCCATAAGTTCGAGCGGGTATGAAAGAAAGGGAATAAATGAGGACTAATATCACTGGGAGTAGAAAGGAACATCAATTCAGTATTATTAAGTCATCAGTATAGTAGAGAAGGCCATCAGAGTTAATATCATAAAGCATGCAGAGGATACAGGCCTTACTTCTTCAGTTAAGTCAACGGGTAAATAGAATTGCATGCATGCAAAAAGTAAAGTACAAACCCTAAAAGTGACATGCAAACCCTAAAAGTACATGCTAAAGCTATATAGAAGGGTCATTGAACCAAAAGGGATATCTATGAATTATTATTATTGAGTTTGGTTTCTAGAGCAGCAGCAGCGGGTGCCGCAACAACAAGTTTGGGTTGGAGATGAAGGTATTCAGCTAACAAGGGGTTTCGGCAGTGAAATCTATATGCCCTAATCACTTCGGGGTAGATTATCCAGATCTATCATCAGGTATTCATCATCTTCTTTATTCTTGGTTCAATCATCCAACAACTAGAGAAAGAGTTTATTGCAGGTGCACATTTGCTGCTGGGAAATAACTGGAAATCACAAATCCATTCGTTAGCCTTCAGGAATCCAGTAAAGTTTCTGCATGCTACCTCCATTCTTCTCAGCAGAGTTATGTCAGCATATTGAGTGATTACTATTCCATTCCAGGCACATTCAGAGCCTCCACCAGCAAAAATGTGAGGAAGGAGGGCAACTTTCCTTCTGAAGTAAATCAATTCGCTAGGTGGCTTGAAGGAGGCTAAACTTCCACATGCATCTCCTTATCTCTCCGGGGGGACTATACTCTTAGTTTGAGAAAGTTTCAGCAGTAACAAACAACTCCTCCCTCAAAAACCTCAAGATCAACAGAAGGAGGGCACACTTTCAACTGGGCGTCAACTGTTGGAGAGGATCACTATTTTCTTATCTTTCCGGCACAACTTGCATGCATCTCATCTATTGACTGAATATCAACATTATGTGTATCCCTTCTAACTAAAATTCTTTACCCTATTTTCTCTCCAGATCAGCTATTTTTTAGGGCCGTTTGGCACGACACTTTGTGCATGCAAATTTTATTTATCTTTCCCGTACAATTTGAGCATCTGAACAACAAACATATTACCAAAGTACAATAGAATATTAGTTGGGATATTACAGTGTTATCAGAGCATGTTCCTTGCCAGTTGTGGGCTTGAACATGAAAAGTAAATGAATCCGGAAGAAGATACCTTTGTGACTTATAGGAGGAAGAGTAGATACACCGAGGAGCAGGAATTTGAAGATATTCAGTTAGAGGATACAAATTCAGACATGGACCAAATAGGGATACACTCTGACAGAGGAAAGGGAACAGGGGAAGAGGATGACATGTTGGAATTTCGTAGCTTAGTTAGTGCATTGAATGACCTAGCTAAAGGGTAGAAAGAAGTATTGCATGCCATAAACCGGTTGGCTCTTAAGCCAGAACAGGGTTATAGCAGTCTACCTCTTTCACCAGTGGATAGAGGATCTACCGATAGTAGTGGGAAACATGCATACACTAATATGCAAAACACTCCTCAGATATACAACAAATCATCCAGGCCTACTATGCCTCACTTTTTGGAGAATATTGTTGCAGGACCAGTTGTGCCAGCAGAACCTAGTGAACCATTCGGGGCTCATTTACAGGAATATAGGGATTTGGGAGATGAGTTCCATTCAGCTATGCCATTCTCAGACTTCCGCAATATGAAAAGCAGGAACCGACCTAGGAACTTTCACAGAGGGTTTACTTAGAACTATGAATTACATAAAACTGTTGGCAGGTTGACCATTCCTAATTTTGATGGGACAACCAGCTGTTAAGCTAGAATTTGGGTACAGAAGTTGGACACCTACTTCCAACTTAACCCCATAACAGAGACAGATGCAATCAAGTTGGCTACTTTACATTTAGACGGGGAAGCACATGAGTGGTGGTACCACGGACTGGTGACATTGGGTCACAAAACTATCACTTCATATAGTGACTTCACACAGAAGCTCATGGAGCGCTTTGATAAGGACCCAAAGATTCATTTCAGGGATCTTACTCAGCTCAAGCAGACAGGCAGTGGAGAGACCTTCATATCTGAATTCCAGAAAGTTGCAGTTATGGTATCTGACATGTCAGAGAGTCGTTTGATTATGCTATTTGCAAAGGCACTATCCGAGCCACTCTGCAAATGGGTGAAGGCTTACAAGCCAATTACTTTGCAAGATGCTATCAATAGGACTTGGGACCTACAAGATTTTGTGCCAAAAAACAAGCCTCCACAAAAACCTACCAATCTTTCGGAAAACAAGGAAAAACCTACCAATCTTTCGAAAAAACAAGGAAAAGATAATCCCACAGAAGGAATGGTTGAACGAGGACACACGACGAGATTTGAGAAGGAAGAACTTATGTTTCAATTGCAAAGAAGCTTGGGTACCCGACCACAGAGGTATGGGTAAAGGGAAGGTAGACCTCATCGAAGTACTTCCAAATAGCAGTGAGGAAGATGAATTGGAGCAGAAACCGGATGGAGAACTACATAGTACAGAATTAGAACAATTGCCACAGAGGGCAACTATTGCTACCCTCGTAGGAGTCCCCACCTTCCATACTATCAGGATTAGGGGAAGTATCCAGGGACAACATGCCATTGCTTTGATTGATGGTGGGGCCACGCACAACTTTATAGATGCCTCGTGGGTAGAGAGGAAAAGATTTCCCATCGAGGACTTTGAGGGCTTTACTGTTGTCATGGCTAGCAATCACAGGATGAAATGCACACAGAGGATACCTTAGTTACAGGTACAACTTGGGAATTATACGTTGGTCGACGACTTTTATGTGGTAGATGTGCCAAACACGAGCATTGTTTGGGAGTACAATGGTTGTACTTCATTGGGAAATACTCAACAAATTACCAAACATTAGAGATGGAATTCCTGGCACTAGATGGAAAAAGGGTAGTCCTAAGGGGAATGCCCAATGAAGCTTTAGGATCAGCAACAGCAAAAGGAATGACCACCATATTCAGGCATGAGGACAAGACTCACACAAGAAAATTGCCCACTCCAACACATAAAACTTCAAGAAAGGAACAGTGGTATGCAAAGGGCTTTGTAATATCCCAAATTGATATTTTTCTTTTTCTATGTGTACTGTACATGGCTAGTAGGCTTATGCCTCAATAGAATATGAAAGCAAACCCTGATCTCTGCATGCATGCAGATCTGTGCCCTAGATAATACTGAAATGCTAGAAAATAGGAGGAATTAATGCATGTACATACTAGTATGTAGATCTGGTGATGACGAAGAGGATGGTCCCCTCATGCAAGAATTGTGATGGAGAAATAAGGAGTTAAGCCAAATTGTCCTCCACAGGTGAATGCGCCCCTTTCCAAAGCTGTAGATGCTCCTCAATAATAAATAATCCACTGATGAAGACCCAAATGATGTGCAATAGGGTTATAGGACCCCTATGGAAGTGATGGAAGCAGCATGCAGAAGAAAGGGTGGCTCAATAGCCTAAAACCAAAGTATCCTCAAGGAATTTGCCCATGCAAAAAGACGCCCTCTAGGTAGTGATAACTACTGATAACTAGCTTTAAACTCAAGCTGAGAGGCCCTTATTCCAGGTGAAGGGTGATGAGGGTGTTCTTAGAGGAATAGAAGCAGCATGTAGAAGTTCTGCCCTCTGTAGAGGAGAAAACGAATAGGTATGTCTCTGACCAAGATGCCACGGTATGATATCGAACCCCTCCACTTGAGGAATAATCAATCTCTTGAAGTCATGCTCAGATGTCATGCATGCAGGTGGCCTTTGGCTCTGGTGGCCCCGTCTACCCAATGATGATATAATATTGATGCCCTAGATCTTCTTATATGGCATCAGTCCCTAGCTGATTCCTTGACTGTCAATGCCCACTCGAACCTATGGGAATCATATAGGTTAGCGGGCTGGTCCTCAATGCCTAAGCAGAAGAGGATAGTACAGTCCTCCCCGCTCGAATTTGCTTATCCTCAAGCAACTGTAAAGCTGGGTGCTGTAATACCTGTTCTTCCTCCCAAGTGGCCTCCTCTATAGGCAGATCTTTCCACTGAACCAAGTAGTCTCTGATGATTCTGTTCCTCAGTTTTCGCTCTTGCACCTCTAGGATGCGCTCAAGAATCAGAATCAATTGCTCCTCATCATCAAGGAGGGCAGCTCGGAAGATGTAACAATCTGCTGATCGACTGCCTTCTTGAGGTTGGAGACATGAAATACGTTGTGAATCTTGCTCTCTGCAGGTAGTTCTAGCTCATATGCTACCTCTCCAACCTTCCGAATTATCTTGTATGGACCAAAGAAGCGAGGTTTGAGTTTTTTCGCTCCTTTCTTTTTTATAGATGATTGTCGATAAGGTTGGAGGCGTAAATAAACGAAGTCTCCTACCTCAAAACTGCGGTCAACCCTTTGCCTGTCCAAATATATCTTCTGCTGATTCTGAGCAGCCTATATGTTCTCCTTGAGTAGCTTGAGGATATCTTGACCCTCATGAATCCACTCTTTGGCCTTGAGGGCCCTGCTATCACCGAATATCCGGTTTGCGAAAGTGGAAGCATCATACCCATACAGAGCTCGAAAATGGGTCATCCCAATGGTCATATGGTGGGTGGTGTTGTAACAATGTTCACCCAAGTGTAGCCATTTGATCCATGTTCTCTGCTGACCTGCTACGTAATTTCTCAAGTATCCCTCAATCCACTTGTTGACAATCTCTGTCTGCCTGTCACTCTGTGGATGATAACTTGTGCTCATGGCTAGCTCGGTCCCCACTAATTGGAAAAGCTCTTGCTAGAAGGCTCCTGTGAATTTGTTGTCCCTGTCACTGACAATGGTCTTGGGTAACCCGTGGAGTCTAAATACCTGTTTGAAAAATAGTTCTGCTACCTGTGCTACTAAATAATCTGAAGGAATGGCAAAGAAGTGAGAAAACTTGGTCAATCTATCCACCACTACATACAAGCAGTCCCTGCCCTGAACCTTGGGCAACCCAGTAATGAAGTCCATAGAGATGCTCTCCCACTTCTACTCGGGAATAGGTAAGGGTTGTAGTAAACCAGCCCGGTGGGTGTGTTCTATTTTGTTCTGTTGGCACAAGCTGCACTCTCTCACATGTTGTATCACATTGTTCTTGAGGCCCTTCCATGAGAACCTTTCTCTAATCCGTCTGTAGGTTTTGAGAAACCTCTGATACACTACTAATGGTGAATCATGCGATGGCTCCAAAATATTCTTCTTGAGGGAAGACTCTGGAACTAAGAAGATTCTATTCTTGTAGAATATAATGTCATCAATTACCCGGTACCTATCATCCTGAATCTGTCCATCCAATAGCTCGCAAGCAAACTTATCTTTGGAGTACTCAACCAAAAGATGAGATCTCCAATCTAATGAGATGCTCATAAGGGATAAAGTAGTTAGTTGTTTGGAAAGTGCATCGGCCATTACGTTGTTCTTTCCCTTTACGTACTCAATCTCGAAGTCATAGGCCTGGATTTTGCTTACCCATTTCTACTGCCTCTCGTTTAGCTCTTTCTGCACTAGGAAGTATTTCAAGCTATTGTGATCTGTCTTAACCTTGAATATGCCACCCATTAAGTACTGTTTGAACTTGGTTAGCACATGGAGAATGGCTAACATCTCTTTGTCATATATCGAATAGTGGCGCTCATAGTCTTTGAGCTTCCTGCTCTCAAATGCAATGGGGTGGTTGTTCTGTATCAAAAATGGCCCAATTCCCTCTCCTGAAGCATCACATTCTAATACGAAGGGCTGAGAAAAGTCTGGTAGAGCTAATACTGGGCATGAACTCATTAGCTTTTTCATTTTCTCGAATGTCTATCGTGCTGTCTCCGACCAACTGATTGCCCCCTTCTTGGTAAGATCTGTGAGGGGTGCGGTCATTTGTGAGAATCCACTGACATACCTGCTGTAGTAGGTGCAAAGGCCCAAAAAGCCCTTCAGTTCTGTTACATTTTTAGGTGAAGGCCAATCCAAAATGCCCGAATCTTCTCTAAGTGCACCTGGACCCCGTTGGTCTCTATCACATGCCCCAAGTATAACATCTCCTACATGCCGAACTCACACTTGGACATTTTGGCATATAGTGACTGCTCCTGTAGAATGTCAAGTACTTCATCTAAATGTCTCAAATGTTCTTCCCAAGTTCTACTGTATATCAATATGTCATCGAAGAATACCAGAAGATACTTACGTAACTGAGCCTTGAAGATATTGTTCATGCATGATTGGAAAGTAGCTAGTGCATTAGTGAGCCCGAATGGCATCACTAGAAACTCATAATGTCCGTAGTGGCAACTTAAGGCGGTCTTTGGAACATCCTATTTCTTGACCCGGATCTAATGGTAACCTGAGCGGAGGTCAATCTTGGAAAAGTACTTTGTCCCCTGTAGTTCGTCCATCAACTCATCAATCCTGGGGATGGGATACCTGTTCTTTATGGTCTTCTTGTTGAGTGCCCTGTAATCATTGCACATGCGTAGGGTTCCATCTTTTTTCTTTACTAGCACTACTAAAGATGCAAATGGACTAGAGCTAGGTTTGATGTACCCTAGTTTGAGTAGTTCCTTGATTGTACTCTCTATCTCATCTTTGTACCTCTTAGGATGTCTATAAGGAGTGGTGATAACTGCTTGAGTCCCCTCCTCTAACTCAATAATGTGCTCAAACCCCCTATCTGGTGGTGGACCTGCTGGAAGGTCTTCGAATACTGGCTTGTGCTTCTGCAGTAAGGCCTCTGTATCTGCTAGATGTTGGGTGGCCTGATCTGGTGGTTTCATGAAGGTAACCAAACACTCTGCTGCCCACTCAATATCTCCATGTCGGAGTACTGTCTCCATCCTGTGGGATGTCACTGTTGTGGGAGGGTAGGTATTCATCCCTTTCAATACTACCTTCTGTCCCTCTGCTCCTGTGAACTCCATCTCCATGGTCTGGTAGTTCGTGGAATACTTCCTTATGGAATACAACCACTGAACTCCTAATACCACGTTCATGTCAGGTCCATCTACCACATAGAATGTCTCTATCACTGTATAATTCCCAAGTGTTACTTTTAATTTAGGAATCCTCTGACTACACTCCATGGTGTGACATGTTGTAGCTACCGAAAACCCATCAAAACTCTCCCTCTGAATGTCTCTCCTTTTAACCCATAGAACATCAATAAAGTCGTGGGATGCCCCACCATCTATCAACACTCCCACTTTGTGGCCCTGTACGGTGCCTCTGATTTGGAGAGTGTGGAATCTAGGAACCCCTGTTATGGTAGCAATGGTACCTCTTGAGGGTTGTCCCTCATCAATTGTCTCTGGTGTCTCCCGTTGCTCCTGATCCCGATAATCCTCATTCTTGCCACTATCGGAATAGGCCTCTATGTAGTAGGCCTTTCCCTTGCCTGAACATCTGTGACCTGGTACCCATGGTTCCTAGCAAGTGAAACATAACTTTTTTCTTCTAAGGTTTTGTCGAGTATCATTTTCCATCCATTCTTTCTGGAAGGGTTTCCTTTGTTTATCTTTAATAGGGAAATTGGTTCTGGGAGGAAACCTATTTTTGGGTACTGCATCCTGCAAATCTCTAGTCCGGTTGATGGCATCTGCGAGGTTGGTGGGCCTATAGGACTTGACCCATCCCCGTAAGGTTTCAGTGAGGGCCTCTGTAAACAACATAATCAACCTGTTCTCTGATATATCTGTCACCATGATTGCTATCCTCTAAAACTTTAAAATAAATGCATCTGCACTACTTGTCTGCTTGAGCTGTGGTAGCTCTCTGAAGTGTACTTTAGGGTGTTTTCGATCAAACCGCTCAATGAGCCTCTGTGTAAAACCTGGGTACGATGTGATGGTATTGTGAGCCAGTGTCAGTAACCCATGGTACCACCACTCATGTGCTTCTCCATCTAAATGCAAAGTAACCAATTTAATGGCATCTATCTCAATCATGGGGTTTAGTTGTATGTATGTATCCAACTTCTGCACCCAATTCTGGGTTGGGCCACCCCGGGTGCCCTCAAAGGTAGGGATAGTCAGTTTCCCTACAGTGCGCTGTAACTCATAGTTCTGGGTGAATGGCCTATTGTAAGCTCTAGGTTTGTTCTTACTTTTAAAGTGGCAGAAGTCAGTGAAGGTCATGGATGAATGGAAGTCATCTCCTAAAGCTCTATAATCTCTTAGATAGGCACTCATGGATTCTTATGGTTCTACTTATGCTAGAGGCACTGCAATTGGACTATCTAAGAATTGAGGCATGGTAGGTCGGGAAGGCTTGTTGTATATATGGGGATGGCTCTGCATGTTGGGAAACAAGGGACTGTGTGGGGTGGGCCCATTGTGGATACCCTGTCACTATTGGGAAACAAGGGACTGTGTGGGGTGGGCCCATTGTCTTGATGTTTGGCACTTTGCAGAACTCCCCCTGGTCACTTGAGATGTTGTTGGCTAAAACTGAAAGTTCATGTACTAGTTGTATTGGAAATATTTATATATGCGCCCATGGAAATTGTAAATTCTAAAATGTGTTTCTTAACATATGTGAGCAAAGGGTAAGAGCAATGAAAAGCTAAAATACCCCGTGAAGGGTATAAGAAAAGGTCCCAAAAGCAATGATTAAATATATGCTATATCCAAATATTGCTGGCCTTATAAATTTGAATATGTCATGGATGAAAGCTGCAATTAGCTGTGCTTTTAAGCACTGGTGAAGTCCCAAAGGGTCATATAGGCCAAAAATGCCATGGAAATAAAATTGATGGTCCTAATGAACCTGGATCAAACTTGATTTAGACATGATACCTAAGTTGAATAAGCACTCTCTGAACAACTCAACCATTTGTGAGGCACTGCCATTCCCTGTGTTGTTGTTTGTCCGGCATGTGGTTATAGTGAGTATTCCCGTTCCATATCCAAAGTGTCATGATGTTAAGTTGGTAGTCATCCTTTGCCCTAACCTTGCCAATTTCATCCTTCTCCTTCACTAGCGAATTGATTACAACTATGAAGTGAGTATAGTCCTAAAAGTTTGGTCTGAGTAATAATAAATAAAACCCTATATCTGTATTTGGTTGATGTACCGCCAGTGAGGTGACTGCTACTTGTTATGATTGTTACTTAAATGATTTGTAGAGCATGTCTTAATCTTGTAACACTTGCAGCAGAGGGATGATAGTCTGAGTTATATTATTGGTATCTGGTCACTTACAAGTGATTATATTGTCTATTGGATATTGTTGATGATCAGGCCGAGACCTGGAAAGGGTATGAGTATGCACCCTAAATGGATTTGGACTCTATGAGTCTAATGAGATAGATTATTTTCAGTTTCGGGCACTTGCAGAGATGATCAGGCTCATTTTACCCTTCTGATGCAGTTTTGCTTCACTGGATGATGTGTCTGAGCAGGGAGATGTTTTTATTGGATCTTCTAGGGCGCTGTATGGGGCATAGGGGTTGCAACCACTTGATTGTACCATAGTACCCCAATCCCAGAGAGCCTGGTGGGCTCAGTTGGACAACGTAGGCACCCTAGGAGGCTGTTTTGGCAGGTTCACATTTCCCGAGGCAGATTAATAAATGATTAAATGGCGATTGAAGAAATCGATTTGGGCTACTGAGGCAAGGAAATGTTATGGGATGAGTCATGATGATGAGTGTGATGTCCTCCGCTCCTCCAGCAGTTGCAGCACCTGATTGGGCCCACACCTATTTTTTTGGGCATTTTTATATTATTTTTTGGAGCTTTTGGGAGGCTCACAATTTCCTCAAGGAGGCACAAAGTCAAAAAATTAAAATATTATATTGTTTTATTCTGCCATGGGGCACCCAAAGGGAATTAGTTAACACTCCATGGACCCACAATGTGCTTCATTTATTTTTTGTTTAGTGGGGTAACCTCTTTTCGGGTGATTTAGTCCACTTTGGTACTTTATGGTTATATTGATCCATGTATTATATGTTGAGCTCATCTCAACCATTGATTAGAACATTTATATCTTTTAATCTTAGCCACTCGTTTTGAAAGTGGTTAGGATTTTGGTTCTCTCATTCCTATTTAAAGGAGAGAGCTTCTCATTTGTAAGGGGTCTTTGGCTCTTGGATCTGATTAATAGAAAAACTTTCTTGTGGATGTTTTTTTGGATCTCCTTTGCATCTAGTGTTCTTAGATGGTGATGATTGGAAAGTCTCTTGCTTCCTAGCATTCAGGAAATTTGTGTGAAATCTATATTTTTTTGGGATCATTGTCTTGTCTATAGGAGGGCGACTTCACTTGGGCATTTGTGCAGGAGGACCTC
This sequence comes from Pseudotsuga menziesii, assembly GCA_001517045.1. NCBI lineage: Eukaryota > Viridiplantae > Streptophyta > Pinopsida > Pinales > Pinaceae > Pseudotsuga > Pseudotsuga menziesii. The sequence continues at coordinate 105,233 of LPNX010095705.1, forward strand.
AACTCACTTGAACTGATTTCGTCTGTAACAGGGGGTTTTCATTAGCTTCATTGTGATCTATGATTACATCTTGTTATTTTTTTGTAGATCTTGTCTTTTTCTCATGACACAGTAAATCTGATATTGTTGAAGTTTGCTTGTGCAAGAGAGAGGGTGCATTGGTCACTTGGAGCAAAACGTTGGGCTTAGAAATCGCAGAGGTCTTCTCAAATTGATCAGGATAGTAGGGATCATCACTTTCAAGGCATCTACAAGGATTTCCAGGTAAGATCTGTAGGTTAGTTCCTTTCTTTCGGATTTCAATCCATTGACACATGCTTTTCTTCATTTTACTGAAAATTCCATAAATAATAAAAAACCAAGACTACTAAAAAATAAACCGCTCGATCTATGGACAAACCACTGTTGGGTTTTGTAGATCAGGTCTTCCCCTCCCTAATTGATCCTCAACGTTGATGTGAAAGTGGCTGGTTCGCCCTAGATCTGGAAAACTGTCTGCTCAAACCCTAATGGTCCTCATGGAAATTCTCACTTTTTCCGGGATTTGATTTTTCTGGCAAAATTCCTTCTTGGGTTTGTAGATCGGGTCCTCCTTTCTCCAAATCACCTTCAACGCTGAGCTAGATGCTGACAGGTGGCCCTAGATCTGAGAAACTGTCTTCCAGGACCCTAGCGCTCCACATCATTTTTTTGACTTTTTCCCAAATCTGATTTTTTCGGTATTTTTCCAACTTGGGTTTGTAGATCAGGTCATCCTCATTCCATTTCTCCTCCATTTGAGCTGGTGGTTTCCAGATTGTCCTAGATATGAGGATCTACCCTTCCAAACCCTAGCGCTGGCTTACCTTGCTGCTGGTTTTCCCCGTAGACTAACTTTTCCAGCCAAATACTTTTCTAGGTCTGTAGATTGGGGTATTTCCCAGGTGGGTCTCCTCCAACGCTGGGCAAATAGTGACTCCATTGCCCTAGATCTCAAAGGCATTGGTCTCCAACTCTAGCGCTACCCCCTCTTTGGCCTCCTTTCCTTGTAATCTGACTTTTCCTTGGTGAGTCGGGTACTTTGACATTATCATATCTCTCATCGAGTCTATCCATTTGGTACTAGATAGCCCCAATCCTGTCCTTGACTCCCCTGCATTGGTCATGTTTCCCAAGACAACGGATATCCTCACTTGTTGCTAGTACCTCAACCCCAGATCTAGTATTTACTTCATAGGTCACCAGTGTCCCACTTTGGATCAAACCTCAAACCTCTGAAACCCTCATTCAAAGCCTTGGTTCATCTAGTGACATTATCCATAGATCTAGGGTTTCCATCTCCTTACACCTTACGTACCTCAAAGTCCATTTGATCTGATCTGGTGTCTAGGTTTGATCTCTCTTGTCGGGAGTAGATCTGGGTCTCCGCCTTTGTTGTGTTGGGCTAAGACACATAAAGTGAAGGTTGCCTTGATTGGCGTGACAACCATCCATTTGGGAGTCTAGGCAGTCTTGGTTCCACCTCCTTAGTTGCTTTTCCCTCTACCATCCATCCTGGATCCACCTCACATTGGCAACTACAAGGTTGGTGATAACATTTTGGCGCTGTTGCCGGGAGGTAGAGGCCTATCTTGGTTCTGTTACCAACCTTTTGTACCATAGTTGGGTTACCTGAGGAGCTGCCGGTTGACAGACATGTTCAATGTCTGATTCCAGTGTATCAGTTGATCCGTCTTCATGTCTAGCAAATATTGGCTAGTCGGTTTTTCATTTGAATAATTTTGACCATGGCCCCGCAGGGTTTGTAATAAAATGTGCTAGTAGGGTATTTTGAGTGGTTCGGTTTCCCGAGACGTAGAATCTCAACTAAGGTATTCCAAAGAGTTTTTTGCCCTTGACAATTATGCTTTGCCTATAGCCGAGTATAATTGACGAGGTTTTCTCCTGCTTCCTCCAAAGTTGGAATGCCTGATTTTGAATTCTGGGCCTTGGGGGGTTATTAGAGCCCAACTGAGTGTTATAAACTTACTAGGCATTGTTAGAATAGAGCATGGTCTTGTCCTAAGTCAATAGGACCTTTAAAAATTTTCCAAAATTTTTTTACCGGACAGGTTAAAAAATTATTTTTTAATTTTTTAATTATTTCCCTAAGTTTTTTCGGTTAATTTTTTCATAAATTAAATGGAAAAAACCTGTTTGTAATAATTCGATCATCCGGACCCCGAATTCAGTGATTGCAAGCTCTAACTTTAAGCCAAAAATCATTTTTGATCGACCACCCAGTGAGATCCAACTTTCGGATCATCAATCAGACACAAAACGCCCTTTTTCTCAAAAAAGTCATTTTCGAGGAAAAAAATGATTATTTATTAAAAAATGATTATTTATTAAAAAATGATTATTTTGGAGAAAATTAACACTCTCCAAATTAATCCAAATTCAGCGAAATAAAAGGCTAAATGACATCTCAATGGGCATTTATGATGATTGGAGTTATCATAACTCAGCTTCAGTCAGCATTCAGTGAGCAATAAAGTTATATTCAGTTAGCAGACTTGTCATCTCCAGCTAAACTCATGAATTGGATGATTTGGAGGTTTGTGATTGGTCTGTTGATCATTACAGAGGAGGGCATTAATTGAAATGAAGTGTTGATGCAAACCCTAAGGGTTTGGCACCTATCATCACAGGTTTAACTCCTCCTTCATGCTCATGCCTCCACACAGAGCTCACGCCCCCTCTCCTGGATGATTGCACCCTCACACGTGTGGGTGTTTCTGTGGCTGGATTTGGATGTCTAGGGTTGGAAGTGGGGGCGCCGTGCCTAGGTGGAGGCTACCCCTCACTCACACCAACTTTTTCTCAGGTTTGGTCTCTAAGTTATGTGCCGAGCCGGTTAGGTTTGGATTTTTAGTTTTAGGGTTTTAGCACTCTCTCATTGTATAAATAAAGGCTCTTTCAGCTCTATTGAGAGGGGATTTTGGCATAGAAGCTTTGGAGAATTTTCATTGTAACATTTTGCTTAAGGTTTAATAAAGTTTATGACTTTGGAGGTCAACGCGGAAGTTTTTTGTTGGTCATGATTCACCTTGTTAGGTGATACCTTTCTTTACACCCCGCTCTCTTGATTCTTAAGCATTTGATTATATTATTGTTGAAAGCTAACAATCTAGCACTATATTTTACAATCCATGCTTTTCTCTTGAAGTTGTGTTGTTTTCAGGTGTTGTTCGGTATACAGGGGCTCTTTCATGGTTGACATTCATTCTCCAGGTTCCACAAGAAGTCATTCTCTTTCAGGAAGATCAAGAAGCACAATTTCTTTGCCTCATCCATCATCAAACAAAAGAAATATTTTCTATCACTTTTTCCAGGTTTTATCTAAGTTTTTCTTCTCTCCATTATTTCCATGTATCTCATGTTTGTTTTGACCTGAGATAGTAGCTTGGGATCTGATCCCAAGTGCCACATTATTTTGTGGCTACTTCTCTTTCTCCACTAGCATCCTTGCGTACATCTAGCTAGTCTGGACGGTTTGGGATTAGTGCTTCTAGTGGTCACCTTGTTCGGAGGTTGATCCCACTTTTTGTTTGTTATTGAGTGATTTCTCCCCCTTCTTCTAGGTTGGATTTGGCCTCCTTCCACCTTGTTGTGTGCCTTTCTTCTTACTTTTCTTCGCTGCCCTGTTTTTGCATGTTTATGACAGCCATCTTCATCTTCTTTCGCTGCCCCGTTTTCACTATTTTTTGCAGCTCATTGGTCATCTAGTTTTCTGCCCTATTCTTCCATTCTTTTGCCTTTAATTTCCTATTTTTCTTCCTCCCTTCTTCCCCTTCTTTTTCTTTTGTTTCAGCCATCTTCTGCCTTGTTCTTTTGCTCTTTTCCATCATCTTCTTTTCCCCTTTTTGCAAGTTTAAAGAAAGGGTTTGAATAAAAAGTAAATCACTCTCTTTTTTACATAAAGTTCAATAATAAAAAGTTTCATGCTTTCCTTCAAAAGTCCTTTCAAAGGTTGAATTCCTAAAGGCAAGTTGTAAAATCTCAATAAAGTTATCTTTTGTTTGAGTGGGTATTTAAGTCCCCACTCTCGGCCTCCCCAATTTGGGGAGGTTTGTGGTGTTTTTATCTTCTTATGTGCCTAGATTAGATGTGCCTTTTTTTACTTGCATTATTTCTCTTAGAATACTAATTGTTAGATTAGCCTATTTGATTCATTAACTAAGTTGATTGCTTAATCTCTCAATTTTGTATATTTCATAAGTAAATCAACTGCTTAAAGTAGAAATCTCTTGAATCTCACCATAAGGTGGATCAAGAGTGCTCTCTGTCGGAGGGTTTAATAAACCATCTTCACTTTACTTTCATGCATCATATTGTTTAATCAATTAATAGATAAGTAAGACTCTTGAACTTGCAGAAACACAAGTCAAGAGCACTCTCTATCGGAGAGCATCATTAGTTTTACACATCCTTGCATTAGGCATATAGATTAGATAAGACTCTTGGACCTTTGTCATAAGACAAGGTCAAGAGCGCTCTGTGTCGGAGAGTTTAACTAATTGACTTAATAAAATCTTTCAACCAACATTCCCTCTAATTAATTCACTTCGTTGACATCCTTCACCTAGTTTTCTCTGTCGAATTTAGAGTTGGGCTCGTACTCAGAACGGTGAACGGACTTGCTAAGGCCGCAATAACAACATAATTAAAACCTTTACCCCATAACCAACGCACCGGTGTTGTCTCGATAAAATACTCAGGTAGTGGACAAATTCCAGGTGTGGGCGTCAGGCAACCCAATTTGGACACTCGCTAGTTAAGTTATTGAACACCTAGCTTGTGATTCCAGACAGGTCCGTCATGTTTTCGAACGGAGCCACTGAAAGTATTTCCGGTTAGGATTCCCAGATACCTTAAGCAAGATCACCACTAAAATTTTTAAAACTTACCAAGAGCACTCGCACAATCTAACATTCATTGGTTTAAATTCCAGACTTGTGTTTATTTCTCTGGCGCATTTCAGTTTCATCGACTCCATAAGGCACTGGTCCTTATTTTGTTTTGCATAATTATATGATCAATTGTCTATGGCTTATTATAATCACTGAATGCTTAATTGATGTCTAGAATTTAAATTTATCTTTCAATCTCTTGTTGCAACGTGGATTGCTCTTTGATTTTGTATCACATTTATAACAAGTATAACACCTTCTAATCATAATAACTCCTAAACAACACCTATCTGTATCTGCAACCTTTAAGAACACTTTAACAACTTAAGAGCCATAGAAACTCTTTTGTAGGGACTACCCCCCTTGGCTTCGTTAGGAGTTAGCCTAAACGGAGGAGCTAAGAGTAGGTGACAGTGCCTAGCTTGGTGCTTGCCCCCAAGGTCACACCTCTCCCACTTTCTCAAGTGAGGAGACAACTTTCATTAGATTTCTGCTGCTGGTGTGCAATCGACAGACAACAGGTTCAACATACCTCACCTTTCCCTACGACATATCTTTTATTGGTGAATTACATGTGTGGTTCACCTGTCGACTCCACCCTGCAATTCCACTAAGGACTGTACCCAACATATTAATCTTAAGTTCCTAGAACGCCCTATAAACCCGGAAGGATTCCCTATAACTTACGCAAGGAAAAAGAAACAAGTATCAGGCCCCACAGTTTTCTCAAGTCATCCTTTGGGATCTCCTTCAACCTCATCTAGCCTGATGGCTGGAACAAACACTAGTGGAAATCAGAATGCTCCTCCTCCACAAAACCCTAGGATTTTTGGAAGGAAGGCCGAGGCATCTCCTTTAGATTTCTCCCTGATCCAAGGGGCCCCGCATGACATGCCTGATAAATATTTCAAAAAGGTTCCTAAGTTTGATGGAGTGTCAGCTACCTCCATCGAAGACCACATTGACAAAGTCTGGGATCATATGGAAGCATATGGAGCTGTTGATGAAGATGTATTCATGAGAGGCCTTCTGCACTCTCTGGAAGGAGATGTGCGGAAGTGGTTTGAGAGATTACCTGCTTCATCCATCAATGGATATGACAACTTCGTCACAAAGCTTAACAGTGATTGGTCTCACAAGTTGGATGGGAAATTCCTCTTACATCAACTGTTTGACATAAAGAAAAGGGAGAATGAAACAGTCCATGAATTTAACCTGAGATTTGACAAGACTGTAGGAAATATCCCAGATGAAATTAGACATAAAGACCAAGCAATAGTTATTCATTATCTGAATGCTTTTGACAGTTGATTGGGTTTCAACTTAAAGGATAAGAATCCAAATGACTTAAAGACTGCTCAATTCAATGCAAAGATGGTTGAGCAGCATGCGACATCTATGGGTAAGCAAAACTTCTTTGATCATTATGCCCCATCCACTTTTAGGTCAGCCTAAGCTCCGAAAGCCTAAGCAACCTGTGAGTGAACCCAAAAAATCAAAGGACATGTTAGAAACCATGCAAAAGATGATGAAACAACTAATTATCCTGACCAAGAGTGTCGCTAGTTTTCACGATCCTGAGAGACATAGAAATCCTTATGGCCCTAAACCCTACTGGAACAACAATAGAGGTCCTGAGAGAGATCGTAATAGAAGACGACCCGAGTATCTAGAGGGTCCTGAGAAGAGGAATGTTAATTGGTGTGATGAGAATGATGAAGAACCATCAAACACGAGATACCCTGATGACCAACCAAACAACATCAATTTTATGAATGATTTATCTTTTGATGATGGGTTTGGAAGAATTCTCCTAGAGGAAGAGCCATGGGAGCAAGAAGAAGAACCTTGGGAGCATGAAGAGGATTTTGTTGATGAGCTTGATCCTTCATGTTGTGCAATAAATATCCCTGAAACGAAAGAGCAACCACAGGTTAAAATCTATAAACGAAGAGTGGATCCCCAACCATCTTTCTTAGACAAACGCAAAGCAATTAATGAAGATAAGAAGGAAGAAGAAGATCTTGCCTTAAGAGATTTGAATTTGAACATTGACATAGAGAAAGAGCTAAGCGAGATAATGTGTAATATCCCTATCACTGAACTAATGAATGTACCCTCTGTAAGAAGCCAAGTAGAGGAGTTCTTTGATGGCATTGGCCAAGACAAGACCCTTGAGATTGCCTTAGAATCCATTTACATACAGAGCCTTAGTGGGATACAACTTAGGAAAGATGAAAAGGATCCACCTGTTAACATCCAGTATACTATCTATGAAAGAAAGAACGGTGGTCACCCTCCCTTTTACCTAACCTTACACATTCAGAATATGCTCCTGCATAATTGCATGTTGGATTCTGGAGCAGCTATGAATGTAATGCCTTTGCATGTCATGAAGGAAATGGGATTGGAGGTGACTAGGCCTTACGGGAATGTTTGTGGCATAGACTCAAGACGAGTACCATCCTATGGCTTGATCAAAAACCTTAGAGCTGATCTGTTTGCATGCTCAGACATCTCCACTATGATGGATGTAGTTGCCATTGACTTGCCCCCATCATATGGAATGCTTTTATCTAGAAAGTGGGCAACTGGTTTAGGTGGATACCTCATGATGGATTTATCATACCTTTGTGTCCCAAACTCTGACGGTGCTCTGATTAGGATCAATAGGGAACCCTGCTATGAAAAACATTTGGAGACTTTTGAGGAAGGAATTAAAAACACATATGGGGAAGTATTGTTGAATAATGCTAAGGCTAATGTTGTGGAAGACGAAACTGAAGTATGGGAATATAGGTAGCTCGAAAACATGTTTATGGCAATGGAAGACTCTGACTCATCTTCTGAAGAAAATCAAATAGCTGAACTTGCCAGGATGATTAACTTGGAAATGCTTAGAGGTGAGTGCTCAGAAGAATTAAGAAGTGAGAATCAACCTCAAAGTCAAGATCAGAATCCTACAACTAGAGGTAATGAAACCAATGATGCCAGGCATATGGGAAGAATCCCTCGTAGAGTAGATGAATGGTTTGCTTTGATTGACCATAACAGAGAAAGGGAAAGCCAAGGGCTGGAACCTATTTACCCATGGGCAAACCATCCTGAGTTAGCTAGTGTAGTAGATGCTGATGATGAAATCAGTAGCACCCGTGTTTCTGATGTTGCTGGGTCATTATCTCATTTATCTTTGGAAGATGGTAACCTAATTCAAGTTCATGATAACTCTCTAAGTTGGGAAGAGGATGCTTTAATAAACGATGCACCTGAAGGAGATTTTAATCTTAACAATCTTGCTATATTTCAGGCTCCTTCAGCCACACCAAATAATGCCTTATCAGCCTATCCTCTCATCCCTAATTTTCTCCTGCCACCTGAGTCGTCCAGTCTTTATAGTCAGGATCTGTCTCACATTCCTAGTTCTTTTGCATCACATTCTGGAGTAGGCCCAATCGAGCTAGAAGGTATGCATCTTCACGTTCCTACAGGAGAAGGCCCTAGCCATAATACTGCTGTGTCCCACATACCTTGCCCTTTGGAAGAAAATAGAAGTTTCTAGACTGTAGGAGAAACTGTTAAACATATAATGTCTCCTCATGAAGAAGGGCCTAATGCACCTGTCCAACAGACAAGAAGAGAGATTAGAGAGATTTTAGTTGGTAGTGTAGCCATTCTCGTTGATGGTGGTCCACCTAGATTTGATGCAGTTCCTTCCAGAAGGAGCTCAAGGATTATCACCCCACAACCGAGAAGTCTAGGATGTTCAATCCTCACAGGTACCCAAGAAGATACAAGGAGGGAATACAAAGCATGGGTGGAAAGCAACATAAATCCAAAGAAAAGGAAGAGCCACCCAGCAGTGGAATAAACTAGTTGATAAAAATGGACAAGAAGAGATAGGGACAGATGATTCGGTATATTGGCCGGAGATTGCTTGGGGACAAGCAATTTTGAATGGGGAGGACTGTAATGTCCTCTTTTAATTAAACCACGCTGAGCCACCTGTTAACCTATTTTATTCCCATAGGTTCAAGCGGGTATTAAAGAAAGGGAATAACCGAGGACTAATATCACTGGGAGCAGAAAGGAACATCAATTCAGTATTATTAAGTCATCAGTATAGTAAAGAAGGCCATCAGAGTTAATATCATAAAGCATGTGGAGCATGCAAGCCTTACTTCTTCAGTTAAGTCAACGAGCAACTAGAATTGCATGCATGCAAAAAGTAAAGTACAAACCCCAAAAGTGACATGCAAACCCTAAAAGTACTTGCTAAAGCTATATAAGAAGGGTCATTGAACCAAAAGGGATATCTATGAATTATTATTATTGAGTTTGGTTTCGAGAGCAACAGCAACAGGTGTCGCAGCAACAAGTTGGGGTTGGAGACGAAGGTCTTCAGCTAGCAAGGGGTTTTGACTATGATCATCCAGATCTATCATCAGGTATTCATCATCTTCTTTATTCTTGGTTCAATCATCCAGCATCCATCTAAAGTTTATTGCAGGTTCACATTTGCTGCTAGGAAATAGCTGGAAATCCCAGATCCATTCGCTAGCCTTCAGGAATCCAGTATAGTTTCTGCATACTACCTCCATTCTACTCAACAAGGTTACATCAACATATTGAGTGATTACTATTCCGTTCAGGAACATTCAGAGCCTCCACCAGCAAAAACGTGAGGAAAGAGGGCATCTTTCCTTCTAAAGTAAATCAATTCGCTAGGTGGCTTGAAGGAGGCTATACTTCCGGATGCATCCCCTTATCTCTCCAGGGGGACTATACTCTCAGTCCTAGAAAGTTTCAGCAGTAACAGACAACTCCTCCCTAAAAAACGTCAAGATCAACGGAAGAAGGGCACACTTTCAGTTGGGTGTCAACTGCTGGAGAGGAGCACTATTTTCTTATCTTTCTGGCACAACTTGCATGCATCTCATCTATTGACAGAATATTGACATTATTATCAGTGGTATGTGTATCCCTTTTAACGAAAAGTATTTACTTTATTTTCTCTCCAGATTAGCTATTTTTTAGGGCTGTTTGGCACGACACTTTTTGCATGCACACTTTAGTTATCTTTCTTGTACAATTTGAGCATCTGAACAACAAACATATTACCAAAGTACAATAGAATATCAGTTGGGATATTACAGTCACTGTGTCTCTCTGCTAGCCGTGACTTTGTCTCTCTGCTGACCGTGACTGTGTCTCCCCTGCTGGCCGTGACTGTGCCTCTCTGCTGGTCGTGACTGTGTGTCTCTACTGGTTGCGACTATGTCTCTCTTTGCTCGCTGTGATTGTGTCTCTCTCTACTGGTTGTGACTGTGTGTCTCTCTACTGGCTATGACTGCATTTCTCTTACTTGTTGTGACTGTGTCTCTCCTGCTAAGTCGTGACGGTATATGACCTCCTCCTCTCTCTGCTAGGCTGTGTTTGACTTCTCCTTATTCCTGGGCTGTGGTTTTATAAGAACCACTAAGGCTGGGCCTGTAACAGCCTCTAAGGCTGAGCTGTGACCTGTTAGTAACATTTCTGCTGAGTTACGATTTATTTACAACCTGCTAGACTGAGCCGTGAAGTCTCCTAGGGCTGGGTTGGGTTTTGTGAAGGTGTCTTTGCTTTCTTAAGAAGTGTTGTTGAAGCTTGGATAAAGGATTGAAGTTTCCCTTCATGTTGATTAAGAATCTGAGGTTTGTACCCTTACTACTATAACCCTCATAAGCCCTCTATCAAGGTACGTCGTTTGTTCATCTAGGTGACTTTTCCCTTAGGTGACAAGATCAGAACCTAAAAGTATTTGAGTATAAGGCTGATCCAAAACAATTCTAGATTAGTATTGTTACTGTTTAGTATTGTTGTTATTTCTTGTACATTGTTATTGTTTTGTTTCATTAGTTATAATATTGTTACTGTACATGGCATTTGGTAAATCATCTGAAGGGCCAAGTTTGATGCATTGACCAGTGGAGTGTTAAAGTTGAAAGAGATGAAAATTATGTTTGAATTTATTCCAGCAATACTATTCTGAATCTAACTTTTATTTTATTTTATTTTGTTTATGCATTAAAGTATATTTTTATGTCAAATCCTAACTTAACCCTAACACTTTAACATAAGGCACCCGGTTATGAGAAGCTCTGAACCGTTTTGCTGGACAAGGAGAAAGCACGCCTTGTGAAGTCAATGGCACCATTGAAGGCATCTCAGAGTGTAGATGGATGCTCCATTTTCATGGATAGTTGAACTGATTGTAGGAATCGTTTACTGATTAATATCATTGTCTCTTCCATATCTGGTCCATATTTTCTCAGGGTCATTGATGGTCTCGGTCAAGAAAATAACACTATGTTCCTGAAAGACCAATTGTGTGATGCCATTGCAAAGGTGGGGCCATCCAATGTCGTTCATGTTGTCACTAATGCAGCCCAGTGTGAAAAGCAACATTTTACAAATCTTTAATTTTTATTCATAAATTAGAAAATCTAATTTGTTTTTATATGTGAATTCTTCATTTACCTTGGGCATATTTTTTGGACACCATGTGCTGTGCATTCCTTGAACAATGCATTGAAAGCTAAGTTGCAGAAACAGGGAAACGAGGACGAAATAGGGAAACTTTGAAACGAGGGAAGCATGAATCCCCAAAATTTTGGAAACGAGGAAACGCGATATATATATATATATATATATATATAGAGAGAGAGAGAGAGAGAGAGAGAGAGAGAGAGAGAGAGCATTTTTTATTTTAAAAAATAAATGTGAAATATAAATCATAAATCATACATGTCGACAAATCATTGCCTATATTGAGATCCTATTCATCAATAACACCCTATGCCTCCCTCCTCTCGGCTCTAGCCTTTGCCTCTAACTCGAATTTTAAACTTGATCCTCCAAGTGCATTAGTCAACAACTCAACACCCTACAATTTTGATGAAACTTCGTAATCCAATTTTTAAAATAAGGTAGAAAAAGCTTCCCATGCTTAATAAGTCATGAGTGAAGAGTATATTTTTATTAAGGTCATGACAGAGGAGTTCAACAATCAACACCACCAACATCAAGGTACATATAGGGGTTGATGTGCTTGATTAAATGCCAATTCCATACCCTCATACATGATAGAATCTGGTGGAAACTTTGCAATCCTGAAATTCTTAAAACTATTAAGTCTGCTGAATTTTGAATGGAATCTAAAATTCTACTTTTTGCGTATGAAGTCCGACGAGGTTGGAACCACTCTCATGTTGGAGTTTGTGCAACTTTGGAAGATATTATTATTGTACTTCTTATTGTACCTCCTGTGGAAGTTGAACTTGATGAAATCAATCATGTAAACCCTAGAAAAAACAATGTAAACCTTGGGGTGAAAAGCAAGCAAAAGAAAAAAAGATAAAAAATAAATTAAAATATATTTTATTGCTCCCCCAAGAGAGGTCGGCCCAGTGAATTTTTCACTTGGAAAATCAGTATAAATAGGACGCGCCCTTCCTCATTATAACACTCATTCACTCAAGTGAAATTTGCATCACTGGGAGAGAGAAGTTCGCACCTGTTGAAGGAAAAGATTGTTTTGGGGTTTTTATCTCTGGAAAATACTTCCATATTTTCTCTCTTCTTTGTCTACTGTTATCATAATTATCATCTCTATACGAAGGTTGTTGGGTTTTCTCCCATTTGGGTTTCCCAGGATAAGAACTCGTGTTATTGTTTTGTGCTTTGTCTTTCTTCTATTGATCCTATTGGTAAATGCAATTAAGATATACTGCTATAATCTTATGAAAATCTAACATGGTATCAAAGCAGTACTAGAAGAAGCCATTGCCGAACATTGTCGGAACCCTGCCGAAACTAGGGTTTCATCTTTCAAATCCTTTACTCAACTTTTAGGTAGAAAAAGAGCCTTGGGAATTTTGCTCTAAGGAGGGCGCATCTTTTGATGAAAGTAAATCTCAATTCTTAGAACTTTTAATTTTTGATCTAATTTTGTAGCCGCAACAGAAATTAGGGTTTTAGTTTTTGACCTACTTCCTCCACAATTTTGGCTCGACTCTACCTCTTCTTAACTCGCCCTGCTAGGGCGCATCTACCTGTGTAGTTAGTTTTCCAAAGCTCCAACTTTCATTTTTGACCTAGCTCTGTTAGGGTTTCAGATTTAGATCTATAGTCAAGATGATTAGTATGAAGGTTGAATATCGCCTGGAAGGGGCTTCCAACTTCATCCCTTGGAAGTCTAGGGTTCTTCTTCTCTTGGAAGAAAATGACCTATTACAGTTTGTAAATGCGAAGATCCCAGAATCAGAAGTCGAAGAAGACAAACCTCACTGGAGGAAAAATGATGCCAAAGCAGAAGGATTTTGGTGGACTCAGTTAAAGATCACTTGGTTCCTCAAATCTCAGAAAAGACGACAGCTAGGAAGATGTTCAAGACCTTGAAGAAGCTATTTGAACACAGTAGCATCAATGTGACTCACATTGAGAAATAAACTATCAAATATGAAGATGACGAAGTTTGAAAATATTGCCTCATTTCATGAGGATCACTAAGCTCTGGGACAAGCTAAAGTCCAACAGAGACAACCTTGAAGAAAAGGATCTTGTCATGACCACCTTAAATGGTCTCCCACCATCTTGGGAGTCCTTCATCCAAACCATAAGTGGTCGAATCAAGTTGCCCAAATTTGATAAGCTATGGGCAGAATGCACTTAGGAAGAGACGAGAATAACAACACATCAAAGACTTCATGGCACTCAACTTGAGGAGAATAAAGCGTTCGTCTTTCATGCCAAGAAAGGCAAGGGAAGGGGAAGGAGGCCGTACAATCGCAAACACCAAGATTAGAGATCAAGTCCTCCCCCAGATCAGAAGCAACATAAGAAGGACTTATCTCAGATACAATGCTATAGGTGCAAGAAATATGGCTATTATGCAAGTAACTGTCGAAGCTCAAACAAAAGGAACCATGAAGCTTCAACTGCTGATATAGAAGAAGATCATCAACACAAGAAACAAAAGAATGAAGATCGTACTTAATTCTTCTTCATATCAGCTCTATCAGGTACTGTTCCCACCATTAGTGATACTTGGCTCATAGATAGTGGTGCATCTAGACACATGACAGGATATAAAGAAAATCTTTCAGAACTTGTTGAGAAAGATTCCCATCTCCGTGTTGTACTTGGAGATGATGCTAACTACACTGTGAAGGGATCTAGGACCACCTCCCTTCAGCTAGAATCTAATGATACTTTACATTTAAGTGATATGTTGTATGCACCTGGTATGAAAAGAAATCTTGTTTCCATCTCAGCCTTAGAAGACAAAGGATATAAAGTAGCATTTTCAGATGGAAAAGTACTTGCTTGGCACAAGAACTCAAGCATGAATACAACCAAGGTAATTGGTATGAGAGAGGAGAGCTTGTACCGACTGAACACTCTACCAGTCCAAGCCCTAGTCCATGACTCTACAAATATGGGTGAGCTATGGCACAAAAGACTAGCTCATATAAATTACAGAGCTCTCCCAACAGTAAATAATATAGTGACAGGTATACCAGTGCTCTAGGTAGACCATGATGGGACATGTAGAGGATGCGCACTTGGCAAGAACGCCAAGAAATCCTTCCCAGATAGTGAGAATAGATCCAAAGAAATTTTGGATCTAATGCGCTATGACTTGTGCGTCCCAATGATAGTTGCTTCACTGGGAGGATATCATTACTATGTAACTTTCATTGATGACTGCTCACGGAAGACTTGGATATACTTTCTCAAGACCAAGGATCCGTGGAAGTACTCGGTAAATTCAAAGAGTTCAAAGCACAAGTTGAGAATTTGTCAGGGAAGAGGATCAAGATCCTGAGATTAGATAATGGTGGAGAATACACCTCCACAAAATTCAATGACTTCTGCAAGGAAGCGGGAATTAAGAGGGAGCTCACAGTTCCCTACAACCGCGAGCAAAACGGGGTTGCTAAAAGAGAGAACAGAACAATTGTGGAGGCAGCCAAAGCCATGATACATGACCAGAGTCTACCTATGGTCTTATGGGTAGAAGCATCCAGAACAATTGTATATGTACAAAATAGATGCCCACATAAGGTAGTAAAGAACATGACTCCAGAAGAAGCTTTCACAAGAGTAAAACCAGAAGTGGGTCACCTCCGAATCTTTGGTTGTCCAGTCTATACACGTGCCCAAGGAGAAAAGGACGGAGTCAGAATGTTCAGGCAAGAAGGGAACTTTCGTGGGATACAGTGAATCTTTAAAGGCATACACAATTTATATCCCAGGATTCTGACAGATTGAAGTTAGTAGGGATGTGACCTTTGAAGAAGAGATGGCTGTCAGGAAAGGCAGAGGATCAAACATGGAGATCGATGATGAGGAGGTGGAGATGAGATCATCTCCCCCTCCAACTCAGAATGAGCTAGTAGAGAAAGATGAACTCATCGATCCCTTTGATCCAGTCGAGACATTTGATGATCCAGGCAATATTGTAGTAAGTCGAAAAAGACCTAGATGGGCACAATAGACTTTACAAGATGTTGAAGGGCATAAAGCCCCACATGGTACTTTCCGAGAAAGCAAAAGACCTCAGAGTTTCTCCAATTATGTAGCATTGATGAGTCACATCATTGACTCAAAACCCACCACTTATGAAGAAGCATCCAGACATCAAGTATGGGAGGATGCCATGCTGGAAAAATACCAATCCATCATGAAGAATGATGTGTGGGAGATTGTGCCTAGACTTGAGGCAAAGTCAGTTGTGACTTCCAGATGGTTATACAAGATCAAACATGGAGCAGATCGAAGCATTGAAAAATACAAGGCTAGATTTGTTGCCAGAGGGTTCTCTCAGAAAGAGGGAGTCGATTATGATGAGACATTTGCTCTTGTGGTTCGATACACTTCCATCAGATCAATCATTGCTATTGCTTCAACTATGGGATGGAAGTTGCATCATATGGATGTCAAAACAACCTTTTTCAATGGTATTATTGAGGAAGAAGTATATATTCAACAACTAGAAGGGTTTGTCGTCCATGGAAAGGAGTCCCATGTATGCAAGTTGAAAAAGGCTTTATATGGACTTAAGCAAGCACCCCGTGCTTCGTATGGATGAATAGACGGATTCTTGGTGAGTTTGGGATTCACCAAAAGTGATGCAGGCCCCAACCTTTACCACAAGGTTGTGAATGATGAGCCACTAATTTTGGTACTATACGTTGATGACTTGTTTCTCACTCGAAATGAGAAACTTATCATTTGGTGTAAGAAGAAACTTGTCTCTGAGTTCGAAATGAAGGATCTTGGATTGATGCATTACTTCTTGTGATTAGAAGTATGGCAGAGGCAGAGGGAGATTTTCCTAGGTCAAGGAAAATACACCATAGATATACTAAAGAGTTTTGGAATGTTGGACTGTGTTGCCGCCTAAATTGCACCTCGGATAACGTGGCAGAAATCTTCAAGCCATTGAATGCAACCTTGGGGGAAAGCTCGAGCCAAGTGCTGTCACCTGATACTCGGATCCTTTGTTTAGGCCAACTCTTAGCGAAGCCAATGGGGGTGGTCCCTATGATAAGTAAAATCTAAGGTTTTTACTCTTCGAAAGAAATGATTGATTCTAGGAGTTAATGTACTGAATTAAAACCTTAGCAATGAGTTACTGCAAATGAATTATAATAACAACAACATTGATAATTCAAAGACCATTCATGACAATATGCCGAAATTGATTTAACCATAAAAATGTGAAAGACCAGTGCCAATTGGAGATGGAGTGCTTGTGTAAAAGGGTTGCTGTTGTGGTCTCAGTGAAAGTATTGTAGTGTCTTGTTGGTAAGTTTTAAGATTTATTAGTTGAGTTGATTAAGGAGTGGGTTAATTGTTGGTCGGTTTTATTAATCTGGTAATTATCTGGATTATTAACAGGGAGGTGTTATCACATATATAGTAGTCAGGCTACCATATTCTATTTTTCAGATTCAATACATTTTTCAGCCAGATCTCCTACAGATGAGATGTTGAGATGAGCATTTATGATGGATCATTATTTTATTCATGGACTGTAGTACTTTCCCATGCCAGGACTGAGTCTCAGGACACTCAAATTTGAGGACCAATGTAGCCATTTAGTCATGTACATAGCAGTTAGCAGTGCCCAGATTCGCATCAGTGTTTTCTCATTGGACAGATGTTGGTTTAGATGGATTATTTTCGTGCTTATGACTCGCATCAGTGTTTTCTCATTGGATAGATGTTGGTTTAGATGGATTATTTTCGTGCCTATGACTCGACTTATAGTATATTGTGTTATGGTTATCATTGCTCTTATACTCATTTTTGTGACATGTGTTAGCATTTTAGTATCATGATATGGCGGTCATATAAATATGTGGACTTGGATGTATCTGTATTATGTATTGATGTCCCTACTTAAAGTTTGAAGTTCTTGATCTATACTCATCGGTTTTATCCTCCTTAGGGAGAATAGAGGTAGTCATTCCCACCGCACTTTGGCTTGCTATTGTTGGTTTCATCATTCATTGTCTCCACCCATCCATTACCTTCCAGTTTTGTTTTAGCCCGACTTACTACTTGACTTGTGGCATGAAGGACCTTTCCTTGCTAGAGCCTGTGTTGGACAAACTTGTTTATTTGTGTCTCGGCTCTGAGTTGCCTAGGATGTGTTTGCTTACCTGAAAAAAAGTAGCTCTACCATCAATACAATGTATTTGGAAATGAAATGAATATCTTGCAAAAAGCCCATTAATGAAAAGTAGTGTTTTTCAACATACATGAATGAAAGGCTAGCCTAATGAAATTGGCTCTGAAAAATATTGTAATGAAATCTCTTAAACATTCATGAAAAGTAGTGTTTTTCAACATACATGAATGCAAAGCCTAAAATAATAAAAGTCCGTATAAAAGTGCGTCGACCAAGGCTATGGAAAAAAAAAGGCCCAAAAAGCAATGGTTCCTAAAAGTTCTATCTAAAGATTGTTGGCCTTAGTTGTATTGAGTTGGATTGTGAGCATTTGTCAAGGTGACTAAGCACCGCTGAAGTAGCTCGCCCATTTGTGAGGCATTGCCATCCCCTTTGTTGTTGTTTGTTCGACATATGGCTAGAGTGAGTATTCCCTTTCCATATCCGAAGTGTCACAATGCTGAGTTGGTGGTCCTTCTTTTGTCCTAGCCTTGTAAATTTTAGCCTTCACCGTTCACTAGCAAATTGACTACAACTATGAAGTGAGTATGGTCTTGAAAGTCTATTCTGAGTTATGATTAATAAATGAAACCTTATATATATGTATTTGGTTGATGTACCGCCAGTGAGGTGACTGCTACTTAAATGATTTTAGGGCATGTCTTAGCCTTTGAACACTTGTAGCATAAGGATAGCAGCCTGAGTTATATTGGTTATCTGATCATTTACAGGTTATTATTTTGTCTATTGGATATTGTTGATGATCATGCAGAGACTTGGAAGGGGTATGAGTATATACCCTAGATGGATTTGGACTCTCTGAGTCTAATGAGACAGCTTGTTTTCAGTTTCGGGCACTTGCAGAAATGATCAGGCTCATTTTACCCTTTTGATGCAGTTTTGCTCCACTAAATGATGTGTCTGAGCAGGGAGATGTTTTTATTGGATCTCCTAGGGCGTTGTATGGGGCATAGGGGTGCAACCACTTGATTGTACAATAGTACCCCCCTCCCAGAGAGCCTGGTGGGCTCAGTTGGACAATGCAGGCACCCTAGGAGGCTGTTTTGGCAAAATCACGTTTCTCGAGGCAGATTAAAAATGATTAAATGGCTACTGAAGAAATTGATTTGGGCTATTGAGGCAAGAAAATGGCATGGGATGAGTCATGATGATGAGAGTGATGTCCTCCACACCTTCTCTAGCAATTGCAGCACCTGATTGGGCCCACACCTATTTTTTGGGTATTTTTATATTATTTTCTGGAGCTTTTGGGAGGCTCACGATTTCCTCAAGCAGACAAATTCATAAATTTAAAAAATTAAATTATTTTATTGTGCCTTGGGGACACCCAGAGGGAGTTAGTTAACACTCCATGGACCCACCATGTGCTTCATTTATTTCTTGTTGAGTGGGATCCCCTCTCCTAGGGTGATTTAGTCCACTTTTATATTATATTGTTATATTGATCCATGTATTGTATGTTGAACTCAACGCAACCATTGATTAGACATTTGTGTCTTTATTCTTAGCCACTCATTTGAAAAGTGGTTAGGATTTTGGTTCTCTCATTCCTATTTAAAGGAGAGAGCTTCTCATTTTTAAAGGGGTCTTTAGCTCTTGGATCTGAATAACAGAAAAACTTTTCTTGTGGAAATTCTTGGATCTTCTTTGCATCTGGTGTTCTTAGATGGTGATTGGGAAGTCTTTTGCTTCCTAGCATTTGGGAAAGTGTTGCAAGATCTATATCTTTTTTTGGGAATCTTTGTCTTGTCTATAGGAGGGCGACTTCAGCTTGGGCGTTTTTTGCAGGGGTACCTTAACTCGCTTGGATTGTCTTCGTTTTTTATCAGGGGGTTTTCATTAATGTCATTGCGATCTATGATTTCTTCTTGCTATTTTTCTATAGCATTTAGCTTTTTTCTCATGTGGCAACAAATCTGATATGGTTGATGTTTGTTGTGTAGGAGAGAGGGTGCATTGACTCCTTGGGGTAAAACGTTGGACATAGAACTTGCTCAAAGCTTCTCAAATTGATCGACATAACAGGGATCATCATCATCAAGGCATCTACAAGGTTTTCCAGGTAAGATCTACAGGCTAGTCCTTTTCTTCCAAATCTCAATCCATTGACACCTGCTTTTCTTCATTTCACTGAAAATTCCTAATAATTAAAAAACAAAAAAAACACTAAAAATAGACCGCTTGATCTCTTGACAAACTGCTGCTGGGTTTTGTAGATCGGGTCATCCCTTCACCAAATCATCCTCAACGCTGAGCTGAAAGCGCCTGGTTTGCCCTAGATCTGAGAAACTGTCCTCCCAAACCCTAGCGCTCCTCACCATTTTTCTTACTTTTTCCGAGATCTGATTTTTCCGGCGAAATACCAACTTGGGTTTGTAGATCAGGTCATCCTCTCACCATTTCTCCTTCAACGCTGAGCTAGAAGTGTCCAGGTTGCCCTAGATCTGAGAAACTGTCCTCCCAAACCCTAGCACTCTCCATCTTGCTGCAAGTTTTTCCTGTGATCTGATTTTTTCGTCCAAAATACCTTTTTGGGTTTGTAGATCGGGCTATTTCCCAGGTGGGTTTCCCCCAACGCTGGGCAGATAGTGACTCCATTGCCCTAGATCTGACAGGCATTCATTTCCAACCCTAGCTCTACCCCCTCTTTGGCCTCCTTTTCCTGTAAACTGATTTTTCCTAGTGACTCGGGTACTTTGACTCTGTCTTATCTTTCATTGAGTCTATCCGTTGGTACTAGATAACCCCAATCCTGTCCTTGACCTCCCTGCATTGGTCACGTTTCCCAAAGTAGCAAATATCCTCACCTGTTGCTAGTACCTCAACCCCAGATCTAGTATTTACCTTATAGGTGACCTATGTCCCAACTTGGATTGAACCGCATACTTCCTAAATCCTTATCCAAAGCCTTGGCTCACCTCGTGACACCATCCATAGATCTAGGGTTTCCACTACCTTACACCTTACGTACTTCAAGTCCATTTGATCTGATCTGGTGTCTAGGTTGGATCTCTCTTGTCGGGAGTAGATCCCGGTCTCCCCCTTTGTTGTTTTGGGCTTAGATAACATAAAGCGAAGGCTGCCTCGATTGGCATGACAACCATCCATTTGGGAGTCTAGGCAATCTTGGTTCCACCTCCTTAGTTGCTTGTCCCTCTATCGTCCATCCTGGATCCATCTCACATAGGCAACTACAAGGTTGGTGATAACAGAAGGGATTCCTGATATACCACGAAGGTACAAGGAATATGTCCAGACTCACATAGTGTGGTAGCACACAAGGAAATGTGGGTTGAATGGAGTTACGGGGGGATGTTCAACACTACACGAACAATGATCGATCCCACTATGTATCGCCAACTGATTGGGTCCTTGATGTATTTGACAAACACCAGACCGGAAATTTGTCTTATTGTGAATGCCCTTAGTCAGTTCATGTGTGAACCAAGACAGATTCACTGGACTCCTGCAATACATGTACTAAGATACTTACGCGACACTTTGGGATATGGTATACGATATGATTCAGATTGTGACTTGAGATTGCAAGGGTTTACAAGATCAAATTGGGCCAGATGCACTACAAATAGGAAGAGTACTTCAGGATGATGTTTTAGTTTGGGTTCTGCAGTAATTTCTTGGTGTAGTAGGAAGCAGAACTCAATAGCTCTCAGTACTGCAGAGGCCGAGTATATGGCTGCTAGCTCAACAGCCTGAGAAACAGTTTGGCTTCGTAAACTTCTTGCAAGTTTGTTTGACCAGATTCCGGAGCCAACCATGATTCACTGTGATAGCTAGAGCTGTGTGCACATGTCAGTGAATCCTGTATTTCATGACAAGTCGAAGCATATAGAGATACAGTATCACTTTATATGTGATATGGTGTAGAAAGGTGCGGTAGAGTTACAGTATATTTCGACAGATGACCAGACTGTAGATATCCTCACCAAGCCTCTTCCCAGGTGAAGTTTGAATACTTTCACGGAAGACTTGGAGTAGAGGAGAACGTATCCCTCCTTGAGAGGGAGAGATGACTGAGAGACATTTACTATGCTTTTGCCTAGGTGCCTCTACTCGTTCAGATCCTCAGCCAGGTATGGGAGAAATCCCATCTACAGATGAGACACACAAGTAGTAGATGTTCGGGTTCACATACATAGGTGCCTCTGCTTGTCCAGGTGCTCAGTTAGGTATGGGAGAAATCCCATCGATAGATGAGTCAGACATGTAGTAGATGGCCCTAGCCCCTCTTCACTTTGCAATGCAAGGGTGGGCAAGCCCTACCTCTTTTGCATGCAAGGGATGGTCAAAATATATACCTCAAATATAACTTTGAAAATCAAACAAACAATCAAGTCCAAGAGACTCTCTTGGACTTGTTACAATGACATAAATTTTAGCACCTTTAAATAAAGAAAAGTGAGAAAGAGAAAGAGGATTTGACCACTTTGAGGCAATGGGTTTTGAAGTGGTGACCCTTGGGGGTTCCTTGCACTATTTTCTGCCCAAATTTTGACAGAGTTTCCCCTTGTAAAACCCTAAACCTGTAAAAAACAACAGACAAAAAGTGGTAAAAGATGCCCAAAATCACTTTGGGACACCTTGCATACAAGTGTAAAAATTTGCTCAATATATGTAATAAAAATTATAGGATCAATGGTTTCAAATAACTTGTAAAATGAAGATTTAAACTAGACTTGAAGATGCAAATAAAGATAAAGAAAAATGCAGTATTTTTTTGAAGGAGTTACTGTGCTCTTTGCTCTTCATATTGTTAAAGAAGTGGGGCATCTAACCAAAGAATCCCACTCTTCAATCGGATAACCTGCAACTTGGAAGATAAACTAAACAAACACAAAGAGAAGTGAGATCCCCACAATGATTAAAGAAATCAAACTATTCAACCAAGAAATGCTTGAAGTTCTTGAATGCAAGAGAGAAAAACTCATAAGATCTACTCAAACGAAGAAGATCTTACCAAGGAAAAACAGTTTTCCTCTTTGCCCTCACTTGTACTTGAAAAAGATTGAGAAAACTGGAGCAAGTCACCACCAAACAACACAAGATCTCCTCCAAAGATTTTTATTAAAAAATCCCAATGGATAGAAATTACAACAATCTCAAAGAATGAGAGCAAAATGGAAGCAAGAGAGAGCAAGAGAGTGAGATCATGAGAGATGGTCCTCCAAATGAGGAGGGGAAGCCTCCTTAAATAGAAAAAATGAAAGAGAGAGGATCTTTGCTTGCTAGACAAGTGTCACAAGGGAGAGAGGGGGACCCAAGAGAGGGCGGCGAATTTTCTCAAGGAGGGCAAAACCATGGTCTGAGATCTCAAATATGGGGAGAGAAACCCCCCTTCTAATGCTTTTAACCTTATTGCTATGTCAAATGGGGAGGAAACCACCATAGTGGGGCCCTTCCCATTGACTTTAGCTCACCCAACTAATGAAAGAGAGAAGGGGGCACCCCCTAGAGTCGGCAACTCAAAACTTGTTACATGCTTGCTTGGAGGGCCCCCTTTGGGTCTTAAATTTGTCTTAGGAATTTAATATAAATATTAGAACCTTTACTTGGCCACCTCAAATGACTATAGTCACTTTTCCAAAATTTGGCTCTCTAATTAAATGCCCAATTTCTTGATTTCCATGTCTGACCTGGGAAAAAGTGACCAAAACCATAGTAATACTTGTCCAAATGACTTCAAACTTGGCCCAAGGGTGTAGGGGGTCTCATGCCATTTGTTTTGAGTACCCATACCCCTATGCAACATTAAAAAAGACCAGGTAATCCTCTTTTACATCACAACAAATTGTCCTGAGTGGAAATTTTTAATGACTAAAAATGAAAAAAACCTATGCAAAACTTAATGAAATTCTGCAAGACTCTAGATAATGTCTATCATGGTAATATAGAACATTCCTAGGCCCCAATCACCCCATGGACTCGATCACTAGAACACCTTTCACCACTTTGGAGGTAATTTTGAGTGAAAAACTCAAATAATTAAAATCTCTAAAATTAAATTTTAATTTTCTAAGTGAAAAAACACTCGATGAAAGGACTTCCCTAATGACTAAGTCTTAGGTGATTAAGTTACAAAAAACTAGACCTTCATGCTGACATATCCTTACAAAATCCCCCGCAGGGGTGTGGAAATTTCATAGAGAGCAAAAGAGAAGAAGAGCTGCCTCGCTTGATATAATCATTAACTACTTCATTCTTATCTACCATGCACATGGTACATGGTTGGCCACCTAGTTGGTTAGGTGGTCAACAGGAGCACTTATTCCTCCATCCATTCAGTGAAAAGAAACAGGTTGGTATAGAAGAAGGCAGAGAATTTAGTTTATATTCATAGCATACTTCGTTTCATATCTCGAAAAGACCCAGGGTACAAGGAGGGTCCTTTCAAGAGATGGGACTAGTACATAGATGATGCTATATATGTGGATGAGGAGGTACATCTAGATGGCCTTGTTGAGCTTCCTCCAGTTACTACGACTGAGCTTGCACTTGAGAGTGGTAGCTACCTAGAGAGTCTCTTGATAGAGGACCTTAGTGATGCTGATGATGATGTTCTTGAGGATGTTGTTGACATGGCTTGAGGAAGCCAAAGCATTTATCTTTTCCCTTGTTTAGTGTTTAGGCTCTTGAGTTTTCTAAATTATGTTTTTTTACTATTTTCCATTCCATAATTGGAAATGCCATTGGGTTTTGGCCCATTAGGCAAATTTTGAAATTTGTATGCACTATGACAATGGATCAATGGGATGAGGATCATACTATGACTTCCAAGTTCCACTTGGTATCAAATTTTATTTTCCAATGTAAATGTTGAATGAATGATGAATCATTGAATTTTGAAGAAATATGCATGTGACATGTTATACTTATGATTCATGAATCTATGATCTTTGTAAATTTTAAGTTTTTAATATATATATATATATATTTTATTTCAAGGGAACAATGCATAGGGGGCCCACCCGAAGAGGCCTCACCTATTCGCTCTGATTACGGAGCTAACCCGATGGGGACATCAAGTGAGGCCCTTATATAGCGATGTATAGCCACCCGAGGATTTGACCCCGAGACCTGCTGCTCACAACTTACAATAGTCAACCACTTGAGCTAACCCACCGAGATATATATATATATCTACAGTACCCCGACGAACCCAAGTACCCTGTTTCAAAAAGTGGTATCCCCGTTCCCGCACCCACGTTGCTTGGCAACTTAGTCTTATATTCTCTTTTCTTCCTTTTTCTCCGTCAATTAATTGATTAAATGGCTTATTGACCTTTTTCCATCTTTTAATTACGCATGCCACTTAATTACGCATGCATGCCAATTTTTTGTTAGTTTGTTCGATTGCCTGTCACTCGAGGCTTGTAGCAATGAACCATTGGTTAAGAACCGCAACCTAGGGGCATCTAAGCCGTCAAAGTCACCCAAGTATCACACCCGGCCTAGGCCGCACCAACCCTTAACATGGATGGATTTTTTGGTGTCTCCTCCCAACTAGCTCACCCCTAAGGGGAATTGAACTCTGGTCGCCCTGCTGACGAGACCCACACCTTAATCGATCCAGCTAGCGAGAATTGGCTCAACACGATAGAAATAAACATACTAGGAGACAGGTGAACCTAATGCATCGTACACCATACCAGGTTGTTCTTAGACTGGACATTTTAATGCACACATGCCACTTTAATTACGCATGCCGCTTTGATTATGCATGCATGCCACTTTAATTACGCATGTCACTTAAGTGACCCCCTTACTTGTCAAAAACAGAACATTACAGATGATCAAAGAGTAAAGAGAGGTTGAAATGTTCAAGCTCTACTGTAGTCTCTAATAACTAAATCAACTTCTGCAATCTTTCCAAAAGGGGGATTCAAGATTTAGAGATTTTCAATGATCATGCATACAAAAAAAGTTGCCAAGAGAAATGCTAGAAGAAACACACACCAATAGTAGATAGCATGCTAACTAGTAATAATCAAATTACAAGAATTTTAAATAAAAGGTCAAGAGTTTATCAATTTACTCCCAAGATTAATAGCTGAAGATGTCATCCATGATCATAGCATCAGGCACCAAATTCTTAAGTAAAACTTGTCCATAAACATACATAATCTTCAGATCAAGAGAACTAAAATAACAAAAGAGTTTCTTCTCCACAAAAATAGCAAAAGAGTTTCGTCTCAACAACTTCTAGAAAAGATTACAATAGGAGGAGCTTTTCTTCTATAGAGATGAAGTTCAAAACCTCATCCAATAAAACAATAATATCCAAGACTAAAACCTAAGATCTAATGTAGTAATCCATAACGAACTATTATCTCTTCAACTAACTAGAGAGATGTAGTCAACAATGCTTAAAATATAGTTAACCTTGCTAAATATAGGCTAACAACGATAACAAATTCCATCAAGTGATCTAACTTCCATAACTATTTCTTCCCAAGTGGGGCACACCTTCCTCAAGTGGAGAATATGTGGGACGTGTGGACCAAATAGACAAGGCGTCAATAAATGGAGTGGTCAAAGAAAAATGGCAAGTGCTTCAAGGCAATAGTTTAGAAATTGCTAGCTTCCTCAATATTTAACAATTTTTCTATTATAACCACGTTTCAGAAATCCCATAGGCACTCTATTTCTAATGCTATTGAGATGGAGAAATTTTGGGCACTCTATCACATGATAACTACTCCCAAAGTTAGGATGCCCCTTTAAAAGTGAGTTAGAAGCATAGAACACGTGTTTAACGATCCTCAAGTATTACTTTTCTAATAGCTCAAGTAACTTTTTAATTTTTATTCCATTAACCTGAGACTCACCATGATGTGTGATCATAATTAATCCCTTATTACATGTTAGATCCCTAAGACACGGTGCATGTCCTAAGTTTCTAGGTGAGGTGAGGGTGGTGAAGTGAATGCGGTACTAGGGAGAAACTCTTTGTGAATGGACCTGTTATCACATATACATTCTGCAACTGGGCTACTATGATGCAGCATACGGACTTGTCTTTTATTCTATTCCGGGCTATTTTTCACATGGGATATTAGCATGGATCTTTACAGCTTCAGCCAGTCTAGAGCCTTGTTCATTAGATCTTCTTTGCCAGGACTGCGATTTAGGAGTCCATTGAGGTGCTTTTCATGATGATTTAGTTCATTGTAAGAGAGCAACAAATTAGAGTTGGTACACACATTTATAGAGGGGCTTATCAGTTGGAGACAGGTATATTTGGTGAGATCAAGTATACACTTCTTTGGTTTGATTTTGCTCTATGATGTATGTCAGACACCTATGCTTATCAGGTTAGGATGATTATGGTGACCTGTGCTTATATCTATTGTTGCTTTAACCTGTGTTACGACTAATCAAGGGACTTGATGTGAAGACTGCTGCTCATGCCATGCTTGTACAAATTGTAAACCTTAATGCTAGGTTGGTTCCATTTATCACTTGCCCTGTCCACCCAGTTTCATCCCATTGTAAACTTATCCTATGACTTAGACTGTTTGAGACTTGTGAGATTGAAAATCTTTTCCCCATTTTGACCTCTATGCATGATGGATCTCATGTTGTTTTGTGTCTTGGCTTTGAGTTGTGCAACAAAACTTCCCAAAGCCTTGATCCTTCTGGTCCAGGAGAACCCGCTGGTGTTGGTTCTTGAGTTTAGGCGAGTTGGGTTTTGAAGCCTTGACCTCTCTGGTCGGTTGCCCCCAATGTTTGGTCCTGACTGTGGATATTCCCCCTAGTTTCTCGAGAAGTTGTCAGCTAAAACTTGAAGCAATATGTCTACCATCATTACGTGCATTATGAGCTATATGCTATATATTATGAAATGCAAAGCCTGCAAATGAAATTGCAAACTATGTCTTTAGACACAAATAAAAAAGGCTATGAAATGAACTTGTTAAAGGCCCAAATAAAGCAGTGGATAAATAAATGCTAAATCTAAAGACTGTTGTCCATCTGATTGAAATGTAATGATTAATTCCTCACGGAGTCTACGGGTTTTGATGTGAGATGGAGCAAGGGACAACTAATTCTAAGTGTCCCCTAGGATCTCTTCACTATAGTTTCTTGTGTACTCAACGCAAGGGTCCTAGAAAAGATCCTCATGGAGCTTGATCTTTAGCTTGGATGTGAGTCGTAGATTGTTAAGGTTGAATGGACACTTTTTAGATCAGCTCATCCATCTGTGAGACACCACCATTCCCTATTGTTCAGTCTATCATGCATATGTCACTTTGGTTGTGTGTACTTGTCATTATTCAGATAAATCACAAAGTCAAAGTCAAAAGTCATTTCCTTTTGCCTCAGCCTTGTTGTCCATCCTCACCCAGCAGTAGCACATTGTTTACACTTTGTAAGTATGACATGGACGAGCAGAATTCTAGAAAAGTTACAAGATTCTTCAGAAGCACAGGTATATCTTACTATTATGATTATGTGTCACCATGATTATGAATAACTGTTTTAAGCTTGGTTTTGATATGCATTATTGGAGCATTTCTTACCTTGCATGCTTATAGGATCATACTAATACACTATCTCACCTTGATTTTGGGTACTTTGACTTGGTCAACCCAATAGACCAAGTGAAGCATGGTTCCCAAGGCAGTGACTCAAAAAACAACATGGTCTATATTTTTTCCATACATGCCCATGACCAATATTGCGGTTTCGGTTTTGAGAGTTTGGCCCCGGTTCTCCTGAAAAGTGATTATTATCACCTAATTATTGGCCAAATGATCAAATTTTATTACAGATGGCAGTATGTTGGGTTCTCCTACAACAGTGCAGTGTTCCAAGGGGTATGAGTAGTCACTTATACCATTCTTCTATGTCTCTAGATCATCCAGAGCAGTCAGTTTGCCCCAATTAGCACCCTAGACAAAGTTATGGTGGATTTATCATTTTCCAGGGATTGTACCAACAAAAATGAACTAGAGAAATCACTGAAAAAATTGATTTGGCCTCCTTGGTTAGGGAAATGGCTTGGAATTTCGATAGATGATGTGTCTTAGCATACCGGACAGTCCTCCAACAGTTTTCAGTCAACAGATGTCCGGATTATTTTATTCTTGGCTCAGCGAGTGAGGAAAGCACCCCAAGGGGCGCCCCCTCAACTTGGCTATTGATGTAATTCATTGTTATATCATGTATTATGAAGTTGTAAAGGGGCCTAGGGTGAATTAAGCCCCTAGTGACCCCCTCCTATGTACTAACATGTCACATTTCATGTTATATTGTGACTTTCACCTAGGATAGGCGTCCTTGAGTAAAGTGCACCCCCTCTTTGACTTTGTCACTTGATCCATGTATTGATCTTGGAATTTTTGATCTCCACCGTTGAAGATGTCTTAATCTCAACCGTCGGATGATAGTTGGTTAGAATGTGGGCACACTCTCAAACTATTTAAGAGAGGTGACCCCCCCCATTGTATTCATGAGCTTTGGCATCGGAATTTTGAATAAAAATATTTTGTCTGGGACTACACACTTGTTTCTTGCTTGATGAATGAATGAGTTGATGACTGGCACTGCTTTTCTTCTGCACTAAGATAAATCCGACATAGTTTTTGTATCGTTCCTTGTTCCCGTTTTACTTGCAGGTTGACGGAAGCGATTTTGAGAGAGGCGCATTGGTGGGGGGACTCTCTCTGTTGCCGCATCTTGGTTTTGGTTATCAGGGAGTTGCAACTTCTTTATGATTTTTTTTCCCTGTACTTGCTTTAACTTGCATTTCTTGTTTAGTTGTCGTACTGATTGATTTTCCTTGGTGTGACAAGTACAACAAGGGCGCTAGGGTCACAGGTAGTAGCAACACTTCGTCAAAATCTTGCTCGGATTTCTTATTTGATCTCAAGAAAGGCATTCTTGATCACCCAAGAGGTCATCAACAATGATTCAGGTACGTTTCCCAGGTAGGTTCTTCTCTGTTTAATTTTCTCATTCATTGCCCATCACTGCTTCCATTAAAAACCCTCATTTAGAAGTAGGAAAAATCACCGGATCAATTTGCATCAGGAATTGGCAAATTTTGCAATCTGGGTTTGTGCGGCATACCAAAAAAATCCTTCTCCCTCAAAAAGATCAAGCTTGGACTCTTGTTTCCATCTCCAGGCACTGGTTTTAGTCTGGGATAAAACGCTCTTCCTTAAACAGTCAACCAGTTTCCCTCTATTTTCTGTCCGGTTTCACTTGGGTATTTTCCATTATCAAATATTTCATCCAAGTAAGTGTGTAGGAAGCTGTAATTGTCCAAATCAACTACGTCCTGGGCTTTTTCCAATTATCTGCTTAAATCACCCCAAGGTCCGGGTTTGATCATTTGAATCGGCACACTAAAATCCTAGATCTGATTTAATTCTTTGTAAGCGACCTGATATTATCCCTTGAGTAACATTTCCAGTCTAGAGTAATCACCCTACTCAAGTATCCTTAATTTGTGACTTCTCCTTAAATCTAGGGTTTCAGGCACTCACCTTACGTATCCTTTGTCAGGAGTTTGATCTGGTGATTTGTCTTAGATCTTTCCTTTTAGGATCGATTTCGGTCTCCCCCTTTGTCACTTGGGCTTCTCTAGTGGCATAAAGCAAAGGAATTCCTAACCAGCGTGACAACCATCCATCTTTTGGGGGTTAGGGTTTTTGTAGGTCACAGTTTTGGTTTCCTGTCCCCTCTGCCATCCTGTATTGGATATCTACAGCGGGGCAACTACAAGATCCGTGATAACAAGACCATCATAGAAATGTGAATGAGGGTTAGGTCTACCCCTTAGCTTTTAAGAGCTAGGGGTTATAGACATTTATTCCGCATGTGTGCCTCTGAAGGGAGTGCTTTTCCTTTACTTACCATTTCCTTGCATCTCTTTTTTGTGATCCCTTTATTTTATTTTATTTATCTAATTATTATTAGCCTTTTTTGGCTTAGTTCCTTTGCTTTAGATTTGGCTTTGATAACCTAGGGTAGAGGGAGCTTGTCTTTTTGCAAAGGGGTATTGCTCACACATATAGTATTTAGAATTTAGTTGCATCAACCTTAGAGTACTTTGACTTAGGCATTCATACATGGGAATAGTATAGAGACCTTGGAACATAACATATGATAAGTCAATTACGTAAACGGACATGATGGAAATGTGTTAAAAGGCTAGTGAAATGACATGGTATGAAAAATGGCTAGGCAAAAAGTGTGAAATGACTCAAAATAAGTGTTACACCTACCTAAATCCCTAGGGATACACCGACTCACAAGGCTACACACTTATCTAAAAGAAACTATGACCTAACCATGATACATCTTTAGCTATGAAACAACAATTTAAAGTACATGAATGATTAGCCACTATAGAGCAACACCAGTGACCCCTCATGGTCATATCCCACATAGAAGAGGGCAATCCCCATGTGTCAACAAGTATAGCATATGTTATAACACTAGCATCAACTGAAAAGTCCCCATAAACCTCTGGCACATGAATGGTGATCTGAGCAAGCTAGAAGTGTTCTAGCAAATATCCGTGGGTAAACCATAGATCTCATCTGTGGAACTGATGGATGTGATCAAAATTCACAAAGGCATTAATCACAATGTCACCCCTATGTGTCAGGGGCAGGGCGTAGCTATATGGGTTGAGCCTTCCAATCTTGACTTGTGTTATTATCTGCAACAGAAATACCTACAGTATTCACAACACCATCCACACCAATATTTGTTACAGGGCTTCCATTGGCACAACTCATGGATCCAGTTGGAAAACACACATCTATGAATTATCTGAAGTGTCTATCCAGTGAGGGATTGCTTGCGGCAGCAAAACCAGCGTGATGATGATGTGGAGCTAATAGCTGACCTTGCATAAGGGCTGTTCCCTGAGTGACCCACCAGCATTTACAGTGTCCCACTGGTAGTTTGGGTCATGCAATCTGATGAGAATACAGACTTGCTCTGTCCCACAAATACTGATGATTAGGTAGAGGACCCAAGCTGAAGCATACCATTGCCATAGTTTGGAACTGAATGAGACTGGTGGAGTTGGCCTGACTTTCCAACACTGTTCATGGAGATACTTGTTTAATCTGTATATAGGCCTGCTCATATTTATCACCACATACTTGATCAAATATGCTAAGCTCCTAGAGAAGAGCAAAGACAAGGAGGCCTGCAAGGATCAATATTTTGACTCTCCAGATGCATGTTCCAGACCACTAAACTACAGGTCTGTAGGTGAATAAAGCTGGCTGTTTATATAATTGCTGAATGTGACCCATTTTTAGGATTAGTCTGCGATCATACGGCTGCCTAGGTAGGTATTTTAGGTCTGGGAACCATGCTAATCTGCTATATATCCTCTGTAACCTGCCACCAGCAGAGAGCCATCATGAAAATCAAGCTTGTACTGTTGGATTTCTACTTCTCCCAGTCTTCATTAAATACCTTTGTCCTTAAGCTTCTGAGATTAGAGTAATTGCTTTAGATGAGCAAACTTGAGGATGACCATCCTATGCTGAAGAAAACATGTCAAAATATCCATGCATTTGGAGGGGTAACAGGCTGCAGAGCACCTTGCTTCTCTTGGCACAAAACTTCTATATAGTATAGAGAGATGTATGGGTCATTGAGTAGAAAGGAATTCTAAAATATAGTGTTCATATTGATGTTGCGCACAAACTTTCATTTTTTTTAAGGTCATTGATGTTTCTCTGTTGTGTTATTATTATTAGTTATTCATTTCAAATAGTGGGATACACATTGGTCTAATTACAAAAATTGAAAGAAAGCTCATTTTACAGCATGGAAAAAGGAAACATCTGGGCAACGTTTCTTAATGTTTCAGCACAGGAGGCTTCTAGAAACTTTTCCCCAGATGTTTCCAGGCATTTTATTGTACTGGAAATGTTTCTTGTGTGGACACAAGCCCTGAGTCGGACATTACAATTACATAGATATCATAAATTTCTAAGCTCTACCAGTGATGATCAAGTCTGGGAGCAATCAACCTGTATGTGAATTCTGAAATGTAGATAACATTTTATTGCTCAAATAAAAAATGAAAATAATTTTTTCTTGAGCTAAATAATAGATACTAAAATGGAAGTTGTTAAATTAACTTTTTTTTATCATAGCAATAAATGCTTGCTTTGCATATTCTAAGGATAATACTCTAGAAATGAAATTTTTTGTTGCATACTTATCTACACTATGTGGTTTACTCATAGTGTCTTTCTGAGGTTAGTTTTGGATGATTGGGTTCTTTTGTACAAAAAATAATCTTTTTTTCATTTTGAGGTTGACAATAGATTTCTAGAAAACTTTTATTTGAGTGGGGTTGTGATGTTTGCAACCGCAAATGTTTGTTAAAATTTCGCCATTTGGCATACATGGATTTCAGCATAGATTGTTATACAAGGAAGAAAATATGCAAAGAAAGATAGGACAGCGTTGTGATTGCTAACTCTTAACATTCATCTCTAATTTTTTCTGGATACTGAGTATTACATCTTTTCTTGCCCTTGTAGATATACTTCTGATGAAAGAAGTAGATAAACTAGCAAGACTTGCACAAACTGGATGTGGAGGCCTATTATATCTACCTTTTCTGTCTGGTAAGTTGTATTGTTATTCATGAACTAAGAAAAATGAAATGTAAGAGTGAACTTTAGTATTAGTAACCAACATAGAACTAATCATGGTGATGTTAATAGTGAATTCTGTAGGGCTCATAATTGAGTGCCAAGGTATTTTATGATGATAGCTTCTATACTATATAGTGAGTTTTCTTCCAGTTTCACCCACAAGGTTTTGAATACTTCACTTTTAGGTTATTACTTATTTGTGATGCTTCAAGCATCAGTGGGCATTATTCATTTTCTTTCCTTTCTTGTTTGTGATTAAATTCAAGGAATCAGATGGGGAACTCTTTTTTGTTTCCTAGAAAATCAATAGATGAAGCTAGTTACAATATTTGGCTTCCTTTATTGCAACAATATAAAGGAAAAACAATGCATGGTATAATCATTTAGAATATAATCTTCTTAAGCCTTGGTTTCGGGGATATCTTTATTTTCAGTTTATTAGTATTAGCTAATCAATTATCTCCTATTCTTTGCAGGAGAGCGTTGCCCATTTGAAGATCCTATTGCACGTGCAGCATTTATTGGAATATCAAGTGATACTACGTTACCAGAGATGTTTCGTTCTGTAGGGATCCTTTCTCTCTCATTCGTTGTTTTTGAAAGAGATTATCTTTCATGAAGCATGATAGGGTTTTATTCATGAAATTGTCTGGAGATGTCATTACTAAAGACTGAAGGCTTCTAAGTGTATGATTATTGAAAATTTTGAATCACAATCATTCAATATGATTGTCAAGTAAGGTCAAAAGATTTGGTCAAAAGAGCAGCAGATGATCAAAGTTGACATTGACGAGTTGTGTTTCTGTGTAAGCAAATCTGTGTTTAGCATTTTTAATATTCTTAAAAGGTAAAAAGCTTAATGCAGATCCACTTACACAAAATTTTCTGCATAGACACAATTTACAATTACTTGTGTTTTTTATGCAAAGTTGATGGATAGGAATTTAGGGTGTTTATCATATATAGGACAGTTACATGTCTTGGATAGGGTTGTTGCTATTGTTTTTGTTAGCTTTCGGGTTACTCCAAACGTGTTTGCATGGTGTTTGGGGATACTTAATGAGATTTGGGGTACATGTTATATGTTCATCCCCTAGATGGGATGGATTTACACATTGGAGATAACTTGCTTAGTGGTTGCTTGACCTCAGTTGGGGACTTGCTTAGCGTTCTTCTTTAGATTGTTAGAGTTCTCTAGACAGCTTGGGGAACATCCTTCATGATGAGCACATGGAGAGGTTCATGCTTGGAGAATGCTCTACTTGGGAGGATGAGTGTTGTGCATTTTGGAGGATGGCATCATATCGTAGATAGCATGGGGTAGCTTGGATTCTTGTATAGAGGTTTAGGGTTGGCTCAAGCATGCCTAGGCTATGACAATGGTCATGCAAGGGGAGTGGATCTAGTGGTGTACATTGCCTAGGAGGAGTGATGGAGTTTGTGTGGGCTTGTAACATAGGGGTGTGGACACATCTTGTGTAGTTACATGACCTTGGATCCCTTATTCTGTATGTCATCAAATTGGAGCTTGACATGTGTATCCTTGGAGTGTAGTGCTCCACTTGTGTGAGCTTACATGTGTTTATTGTAGGTTGCTTGTAAGGGCATTGGCCCACATTGTATTGTTGGCCTCCCTTAGATCCCATATATATAGAGGAAGGAGAGAGTCCTTTCATTATCATTATTAATTATTACATTATTTTCTTTGTACTTAGCTTCTTGGAGGAAGTTGCTAGGGTTCATGAGGAAACCCTAGGAGTTATGAAGTCTAGAGAGGACATCTTGGCTTGGAGTTTGATCCTTGTGAGGTACTAGGGTTTACTCATGTGAAGAAGACGTTGGTGATGATCTCTCATTCTTATACCTCCATTTGTACTTTGTCTCTCTTTCTCTCTTTGAGTCGCTAGGGTTTCATGACCTTGGAGCATCTTGAAGTCCAGGATTAGGGTTTCATGATCATCCCTTGGAGGTTTGAGATTAGAGTTTTGTGATGAAACCCTATTTGTATTTGGTGAAGAAGATATAAGATTTCAACTTACTGCTCAGTGCTGTGTAATATACTCTCTTGCTGATATTGGGGTTTTGTGAGATAAGTTCAATATGCTTGTTTATATAGGTCAATTCGAATTTGTGTCATCATGGTTTCACAAGATTTACATATGATTTCATACATTATACACAAATGAGATCTGATAATACTATTTCCATCCACAATAATTCTAGATATGAGTCTAACCAATCAGCAAATATTTGTTTTTGAAATATAAATCAAAGTAGCATTAAATACATACCTGGAACAAGATTGCAGATCTGATATATTTGTATAGTGCAGCTCATAGATATTAGAATGAACAACCCCCTGCTGTAGATGCCATTGTTTGGCTTGTCTTGATGCTAGAGAAGATTATGACTTGCATGCAATAAGATATCATCCCAGCAGTAAGAACACGCCTTGTCCAAGTAACTCGTCCAAACAATAAGAAAATGCCCAGCAGTATAATGCAATGGCACAGGCGTAGTGATCACTCCCTCAATAAACAGATCTCTACAATACCCACTTAAACAGAGCTGATATGGGATAGATGATGTGTAATGTCCTCTTCCAATTAGGCCTTAAGGCCCCAAAACCGCTAACCTATGTGATTCCTGTGGGTTCGAGCGGTTACTGACAGCTAGGGAATCAGCTAAGAACTGATGCCATCCATAGAAGATCTAGGGCATCATCATTTGGTCAAGAAGGGCCACCGGGGCCAAAGGCCACCTTCGTGCATGCCATCCTAGCATTATTTAATAATGCATGCACTCTTTAAGTCTCCATCCGCATGCATGCAAGTCAACGGCAAATTAGAAGATAAAGTGACCTAATTAGGTCAAAGATTAGGTTTTGCGCAGTTGAATTTTATAAATAGAGGATAAAGCGAAAGGAGACTTCACTTTGGATTATGATTATTTTGGGAGCTCTTGGATAGCAGCACAGCAGTTGGGGTTGGAGACGGAGTCTTCAACTAACAGGATTTTGGCAGTGAAACATCTGTCCTAGTCTTATTCTGGGTAAGCCATACAGGTTCACCACTTGTTCTTCATTCATTCATCAGTTATCTAGTATATGGTATAGATCGTTGCAGGG
>LPNX010095705.1:148210-175947 GCA_001517045.1 Pseudotsuga menziesii
TACCTGATGTCTGAAGCAGCTGTAGTGAACACTTGGAATGCTGAATAGAGATCACTGTGGCTTCTAATGGATAACCTGCCTTCCTCAAAGTTTGATCAAACCTCCCAGTCAATAGATCACTGCTTAAACTGATAAATTGCTGCCCATGGGGTTAATACACTGCAACAAACACTGAATCGCTGTCTTCTTCATTGGAATATGACTGATAATGATGACCACAACTTCAGTAAATACCCATGCAACAGTTAGGAAGGGGATTGCTGCCTCAAGAATGGATGAATGATTGCTGCCCCAACAATTGATGAATGTGCCCTTGCTTTGTAAATGATGATGCCGCTATTTAATGCGCCCTTGTACTCATACTTTCAAGGGAAATACACCCTCACTGGCAACCACAAAGAAGAAGCGCCTAGCTACAGCCTGCAAGAAACTCAATTTCTGCCTTTGCTCAACAACTCCACAAACTCCTTCGAAAAGACACACGATCGATAGATCTGGTTGATTTACACTCAGATTTGGCTAGGATGGATAGTCCTCAACACCCAAGAAGCTCACCAAGCTCTCGAATCCCAAATCTCAAAAGTGAATAATGACAATGAATGCCAAGCAATTCACTTTTTCTTCTTTTATTACTCGTTTGACCTTTGCGTGTCGCATGCAACTTTAATTATGCATTTCGCATGCAACTTTATTTACGCATGTCACTTTATAATACTTAAGTGATCCCTTTTTTCCCAAATGACTTAATATCGCCGCTAATAGTATGCTTTTTCCTCTTTTAATGCGCCCTTGTACTTGGACTTCCAAGGGAAATATGCCCTCACTAGCAACCACAAAGAAGAAGCACCCGGCTATAAGAAACTCGATTTCTGCTTCTGCTCAACAACTCAACAAACTCCTTCGAAAAGACACACAATCGATAGATCTGGTTGATCTACCCTAAGATTTGGCAAGGATGGATAGATTTCACCATCAAAACCAAAGCGGGTCAAGGGTTTAGTCCTCAACACCCAAGAAGCTCACTGAGCTCTCGAATCTCAAATCTCAAAAGTGCATAATAACAATGAATGCTAAGTAATTCATTTTTCTTCTTTTGTTACTCGCTTGAGCTTTTTGCATGTAACTTTAATTACGCATGTCACTTTATAATTACGCATATCATGCATATCACTTTATAACACCTAAGTGATCCTTTTTTCCACTTATGACTTAATATCATCACTAATGGTATGCTTTTTATCCAAGGTGACATTAGACATTAATTAATTCCCCCTTTTTATCATTACTTGCTCAAACCTATGGGAATTGAATAGGTTCTACTTTTTTATCATTACCTTTTGGTGCTTAAGCAGAAGAAGACATTACAAAAGAAGATAAGATGGCTTGCCTTGAGGACTTCTTTGAGCGACGCATGTTGGAACACCTTTCTTGAGCCAAGGTTTTCATTGTTTTCCTTGGCTAGGGTCTTGCAGAGCTAGTGGATTGAACTTCATTTTGTGTATATTAATAATGTTTTTAGTTGTCCACAAATTGTGTAAATTGAAGAATTAATTTCCAGTCATGTATGTTCTTCGGGAATTGTAATTTACAATTATATCTGTCTAGTTGGTTTTGCTTACAGGATAATTATGTTGAGTGATTTGACATCATAATTGAAGAAGTTAAGGGATATTTTACTGTTGTTATAATTGCTGTAAAAGTGAGTTTTTAGATTTGGTTTATGCATGATAAGCTTGCCGTAGAGGGTTGAAACTTATTAAAACACTCTAGTAACCTTGGATTGCCTAGAAGGTTGGGTTGTTAGGGATTGAAATATTGTTCTATTTCTGCTGTTGTTCTGTTCTATATTTCATAACAGCTTGTCGTTCCTCAAGCAAGTCATTCGAGCCATTGGCATTCCTCTCCCCTAGATGAGCATAAATATGAATTCTGTCACGAAGGAAGAAGATCCTCTCAGGCTGAATCAACAGTTCTCAATAGTCTGCACACAGAGACATGGGAAAGGATAACAAGGAAAGACTCTTGTGAACAGTGTAGATGCATCATTCTATCCCTAGATTCTCAACCTCTACCATTTGCATGGAGCAACATGCATGAATGATAACAGTTGGAGGTTCCCTGTGAATGGCTGGGATTCATTGTGTGACTCCCCTTCATTAAATGTCGACCATTTGCAGTACATCTACATGTGCAGGAAGTAATCATTGTGGCCCCCCACGAATGGTCGGGATTCATCGTGAAACTTCCCTTGAGTCATTCTCACCCATTTGCGGTAAATCTACATGTGCGGGAAGTAATCCAAGATGCCCCCCCATGAATGGTTAGGATTCATCGTGCAACTCCTCTTGATTTACTCTTGGCCATTTGTGGTAAATATACATGTGCGGAAGTAATCTAGGGTGGTCCCTTGTGAATGGTCAGGATTCCTTGTGCAACTCCCCTTGAGTTAATCTTGTCCATTCATGGAAAATCTACATGTGCAAGGAGTAATCTGGGGTGGTACCCCGCAAATGATATAGATCAGTTTGCGTAACTTTTTGCTTTTATTCATGACCATTTGTGCACCTTAACTTGGTTGGGTAGATAAATAGAGAGACCCCCCACGAGAATAGTTTGAGATTCAACCCTGGAGACAAAATCGACTAATTGCAGCCATTTGTGGGGAAGGGGGAGGCTACTTGACTTTTGCACGAGCAAGGAATAAAGGTGATTCTTCAGAGATTCGCCTGGTCACCTCAACTTTAATCTCTACAACAACTCACCTGTCGATGATGCAATATGTGGGTAGGCCTAGCCAAGTTAGCCTTTCGATGATCAATAACTGTCTACCACATGACCCCTCAACTCAGGAAAAAAGCACCTCCCTTCCCATATATGGCCCTCACATCAACTACTCAGATCTCTTCCCCATGTAAGATCAACAGTCTATATCATAGCCTGAACACGAAGAATATGGAGAACTCCTCCGAGACCGACCTTGCCATGCAAACCAAATCTAGAATGAGGCATACCCACCAATACGAAGAAAGGTGGGGCATGATTGGGTGAGTTTGCCTCTCAATAACCAATTAGAGTCTACCACGTGGCTTGCGAACTTAGACAAAAAATGATGGCACGACCCTGCTATACTTGTGAATGGAATTGAATGAGCTAGATCCCTAGCCTTAAATGACGATTTATGACCATTTATTACACATTTATCCCAAATTCTTCATTTTGTTGTGCATTTGAAGCCCAAACGAACTCATAGAGCGTTCAAATCACAACAGAACATGTAGAATTCATCAAGAGACAAAAGCTTCACCGGAAGACTTGAAGACAATGGCATTGATCTGTATGACTGGAGGACTGTCTTGAGGGCACTTCGAATTTCAACACTTGGAAGGCCAGGGTTCTGAACATTCTGGAGGAATATGACTTGGATAGCTACGTATCCATTGTGGTAGAGGAGCCTACATCTAATGTAGGGCGCATCAACTTAAGAAGAATCAAGCTAAATCCAAATGGATCATCTATGATTCGATGAAGGACAACTTGATGTTCGTGATTACTTCGTTGAAGATCACAGATGAATGTTCTGATACATTGACAAACCTATATGAGAAGAAGGCCTCGAGTCAAAAGAGGGCATTGAAGAACAAGCTACGAAACCTCATAATGGAGAAGGACAAGACAGTGGCCTCTTTCTTCACCAAGATCTCTCAAGTAAGAGATCATCTTGCTAGCATTGGAGTAGTGGTAGATGAAGACGATCTTCTTCAAATTGCTATTGATGGTCATCCATCCTCACGAGAGACATTTTTTTGGCTGCAGTAAACGACCTAGAGGTGCAACCTAACTTCGAGAGGTTGTGGCATGATTGCCTTCAAGAGGAAGGGCGAATCCAAAGCAAGACTGTGTGCACCAAAGAAGAAAACTGTAATGTCCCATTTATTTAAAGTGATTCAAATAAAATAATATTATAAAGTCACTTAATAAATAAAAGAGGGGGTCACTTAAATATTATAAAGTTAAATACTTTATAAGAGTGACATGAATAATTATAAAGCGGAAAAAGACTAAAGGAGGGAAAAAGGGTCAATGAGGACATAAAAGAAGGAAAAGTGAATTGCTCGGGATGCATATGTTATTATTCACTTTTGAGAAATAGGTTCGAGAGCTCTGAGAGCGAACTTGGGGTTGAGGGCATAGTCCTTGGCTAACAAGTGCATTTCGGTAGCGAAATCTATCTGCCCTAATCACTTCCAGGGATAGACCATTCTGATCTATCATAGTAATTCACAGATTACACAGTATTCATTGAAGAAGCTATTCTATCAAGGGCGCATGGGTGATTACACCATTTAGGCCGTAATAGTCTCCATCAGATCTATCTAAAGACAAATTATCTAGCCATTATGAGGACCAAATATCTATCTATCTCCTTGAGCGAGCTACTGGCGATCTTAGTGCTGCTTATTGATCACAACACCATTATTCCGGAGCTAGTATCCTCGATCTACCACCAGAGAAAGACGTCTTACTGCATGGGCGAATTATCTTTAGAAGATGCTTTCATATCTTAATCCAGATTCAGGGCATGAACTGCATGTCTTCTTTATTCTACCTGTTACCAACTATTTTGTATAATAGTTGAATCTTCCGTTGAGCCGCTAGTTCATGAACATGATCCATGTTCATATCCAGTGTATCAGAGTTTCATATTTTCATGCCTAGCCAGTTTTGGCTAGTCTTTTTTTTTGTATTGAAATGACCATGCCCCATGGGGTTATTGTAATAAAGTGTGCTAGTAGGGGTTTTTGAGTGGCTTGGTCTCTTGAGACTTAACTATCAACTAAGGTATTCCAGGGAGTTTTTTCCCTTGTCGATTATTCTTTGCCTTTAGCCGAGTAATAATCGATGAGTTTTTCTCCCGCTTCCTCCAAAGCTAGAATGCCCGACTTTGAAAGTTGGGCCTTGGGGGGTTATTAGAGTTCAACTGATGAATATGAACCTACTAGACACTATTTGTATGTTCCATGGTCATTTCCTAGGTCCCAAGATGCATTAAAACGTTGTCCGAAATTTTATTTCCTAGATGTCCTCCTTTTTTTTAATTTTTAATTTTTGACTATAGAGAAATAATTAAAATTTTCAATTAATTAAACCATTTTTACTATGGTTTAATTGAAAATTTTCAAATTGTAATAATTAAGTGGTCTAGGGGTGGTTTTTGGCAAATAAAGACTTGTTTTCTAAGCCAAAACACTCATTTACCCCCGAGATGCACTTATCCTAAGTTTCGGATAGTCATTTAGCCATTTAATTAATATTTTCTTAAAAATTCAATAAATGAGAAATATTAATTAAAATAATAAAAAAATATTAAATTGGTGATAATCCAATTTGCTCTAAAATAATCCAAATGGATTAAATAAACAGGATAAATGACATGGCAATTGGCATTTAAGATGATTCCAATCTTCACCAAACGGATTTAGTCAACAATCGGAGCACTACCAATCATCTTCAGTTGAGAAATTCACCCTCCTTGAGCTTGCTCATGAATTGGGTGAGGTGGAAGGTGTTTATTGGATGGGTGATAAGTTTGAGGTAGAGTGGGAGGCGTCTTGCCTAGGTGGAGGCCACCTCCTCACTCATACAAACCATAAACTCAAAGTTAGGCAAACACTCAACTCTGAGCTTCATCTTCAATGGAGGAATGCGCCCTCACTTCATGCTCACGTCTTCTTATGTGGAGGATGCATATTGGTTGAAAGAGATGTTTAGGAATGAGAGTGGGGGGCGCCTTGCCTAGGTGGAGGCCACCTCCCCACTTACGCCTATCTTAGACTTGAAGTTAAACTCCAATCATTGCTCCGAGTTCATTCAATCAAGGGAATTCACCCTCCTTTGGCTCCTTGCATGCCAAGTTCGATTTAGGTTTTAGGTTGTATCTTTTTGTTATAAAAGCAGGTCTCTTGCTCCTTATTACACATGGAGTATTTGCAATAGAACTCTGCCAAAATTGTGATGCTCTCATTTGTTTAAAGTGGAGTAAAAGTGACTTTGGAGGTCCATGCATGGTTTTTTAGTGTTGTGATTTCATCTTGTATGAGGTGATATCTCTCTCAACCCTACTCTCTCTTTTACAATCGTATGTTCATTGCCAACTTTGGAAGGCTATCAATCTAGCACAAATGGTTAGCCATTTATCGTCTTTAGGTTGGTTATCTATGCAAGGTCTTTCGAATATCTAAATTGAACAGGACATAGTCAGTAATACTAGTGTTTTTTGGATATTTGTTTGATTTAGTATTCTAGCACTTGATATCTTTCGTCTTTGTGAGAGTTGTGTTTTAGGGATCACCAAAGGTGGAGAAAGGGTTGAAGTTCAACTGCTTCTTCACAAAACAAGAGATTTTTATCATCTAACACTTTCATCATGCAAGATCGACAAGGCTTTTACCTCCAAGTCAAGAAACTTAGCCAAAAGGGGCTCTCTTCTCATCCATCATACCTGAAATTAAAAATCTTTCTTGGTTACTAGATCTGCTGTTTTAAAGTTGTGGAAATTTTAAAGAGTCATCTCTCTCCAAGCTTTAAAACTATCAAACCCACCCTCCTTGATTTTGGGTTTAGTTTGATCTTTCTCTCCTTGTCTCCCTACCTTTTTCTCTCCTGTTCGCTCTTCTCTTGGTGCCCTCTTCTTCCTTACTGTTTGATGTCCTCTTCCTTACTGTTTGCTGCCCTCTTCCTTACTGTTTTACCTTTTTGCAGCCTCTTCTTTCCTCTTTTTGCAGCCTCTGTTCGCTGCCCACTTCCTCACTGTTTCATCTTTTTTGCAGCCTCTTCCTTCCTCACTGTTTTACCTTTTTTGCAGCCTCTTCTTTCCTCTTTTTGCAGCCTCTGTTCGCTGCCCACTTCCTCACTGTTTTATCTTCTTTGCAGCCTCTTCCTTCCTCACTGTTTTATCTTTTTTGCAGCCTCTTACTTCCTCACTGTTTTATCTTTTTTTGCAGCCTCTTCCTTCCTCTTTTTATAGCCTTCTTGGCTTGCTTTTGCTCCCATTTGCTCCACTTCTCCCTCCTCTTTTTTCCTTCCTCTTTTTCTCCTTCTAGCTCTTTACTCATTTGCATCTAGTTTCATTTCGAAAAGACTCAAAAAACTTTCATTTGAAAGTTGTTTTGGCATATAGATTAGTTTCATTTTGCATCTCGATTTACTTTGATTTTATTAACGAATAATGGGTAATTGAGTTGCTGTTTTTCTTTTGGTATAGGTATTGAAGAAGAGATCAACCAAAGACAAATCTAAAGACTTGGAAAGATTGAAGAGGAAGTTCCCAACAAGAAGATGAAACCAAGAAGACAAATAAAAGCCTTTTTGTAAAAGCCATTAAGGCTTCTTCACTTTTTCATTTCCAAAAGTTCTCTTCAAGGGTCAAAATCCCAAAATATTGCAATCTATTAATAAAAAGGCCAGTAGGATCAAGCCTCCCACTTTTTCTACTTACCCTATTTGGGGAAGTGTGTCTTGTGTTCGTTTTTCCATCTTTACTTAGCTTAGTTCTCTTGTTAGACTTAGTTTTCATTTCCACTAATTGCTAGTTGTTCATTGAGTAGAACTTCGAATTGCTAGATTAGATTTTATCTTTTGCATTTTATTTTCTTGTTGTGTATCTTGCTTTCTAATTGTTAAATCATAAAAAGAACACAAAGTCTCTTGAACTTGTCATAAGATGAGTCAAGAGCACTCTATATCGGAGAGCATTGTTGCATTTTGCATTTTCATACTAGATTAGGTAAGTCTCTTGAATCTCACCATAAGGTGGATCAAGAGCACTCTCTGTTGGAGAGCTTTGTTTCTGTGCTCTAATAAAATATTCATAACTCACTATACCCCACAAAATTAGAATTTACCATTTTCTACATTGTGTATGCTCTACCCGGTTGGGATACCTAGAAGCATTGTAGATTGTTTAATTCACACATTTAATTCCAACTTCAAACATAATACAATTCACCACCCCATAGCCAACGAACCGACGTTGAACGTAATACTCGAAAGTGGGCAAATCCTTATTGGGGGCGCTGGGTAGATCTACCTCGTTTGCAGTGGCTGGTTAGTTATTGAACGCCTCGCTGTAAACTTGGATAGTCCAACATGTCCTTGAACGAAGCCACTTAGAGTATTTCCGGTTAGATTTCCAGTACCTTTGTGTATCGCTTGGAAATTCCCATCACCTTTAATAA
The DNA here is from genome assembly GCA_001517045.1 of Pseudotsuga menziesii. Classification (NCBI taxonomy): domain Eukaryota; kingdom Viridiplantae; phylum Streptophyta; class Pinopsida; order Pinales; family Pinaceae; genus Pseudotsuga; species Pseudotsuga menziesii. Next base: position 156,445 of record LPNX010095705.1, read on the forward strand.
TCAAGTTCATTCTAAAATACACAATAAAATTTACCAAGAGGATCGCAAAACGATCTCACAAACATATCTTTGAGATCTGTATTTCAGCGTCCCCAACACACATTTGACTCCATTTTGGCACTGGTCTTGAAATTCATTTGCATCATCTAATTTGGACCATTTTTCCTTTATTTATCTAAGTGATTTATTTTGTGTGGATGCTTTGAATTCAGTCATCTTATATATTGTGTATCTTATCTTGTGTTTTGCAACATCAACTTGGATTGCCTAAATTGTTATTGTGTTTATCTCATAAAAACTCCTAAACAACACTCATTCACACCATACATCCAAAAACATTTAAAAACAAGAGCCTTAGACAACTCTTTGTTAGGGACTACCCCCCTTGGCTTCGTTAGGAGTTAGCCTAAATTGAGGAGCTAGGATTAGGCGACAGCACCTGGCTCTTTGCTTGCCCCCAAGGCCACACCTTTGCCCCTTGGAAAACAACATTTCAAAAGATTACTGCTGACTGTGTGCATTCGGCGGACAACACTACCTCAGGCCTCCAAGCACATTAATGGGGTATGTCTTTGTAGTATTTTGAGCTTGTTTATTTTATTGATCTATTTACTTGTTATACCGGGGCTTGTTCATTGGCTATTGTTCAAGCAAAACACATTTGGCAAGTTTAACCAACAAATAATTGAACAAAACCCCTACAATATCTCAACAAACCTAAACAATAGCAGAAATTGTCAGTTGGGGATATTACAATGGTATCAATAATCAGAGCATGCCCTTCGCTAGCTGTTGTGGGAAACTGGCATGAACATGAAATCTTAAGCAGTTAGATGAACTTAGGTCTGCTATTGAGCTTCATTGTAGAAGGGTTCCGAGTTAGTATTTGCAGAGATCAATCAATTTTGCATTGGTGTGTGAAGATTTATAGCAACTATCTATCATAAAGTAAGTGATCCATTAACCTTCAACATCGAGCTATTCCATCAGGCTAAGATCTCTTCATTTTGGCTGTGATCGACAGTTATAGAAGGCACATTAAGTGTGAGCAGCGTTTATCACTTGAGGGAGGCCTATTATTTAATTGGTGGATCAGATTTCAATGAAGAACAACGATCTTCCTCTTAGCAGCTGCTTGGTCATCCAATAAAGGCATGGTCAACTTTGCATGCCAATTGTTATTGCTGGAAGGTAGTGACCAGTAAGAAGGCTGAGGTCTATTTCCCTAGAAGCCAGATCTGCTAAGTATGGCAACGATCCAATGTTTCCAGTAGTATTCTTGGTGTGGTGGACGGGTTGTCAAATTCGGAGCAACAATCTCACTTCTAAGCATATATTACAATCTAGCAGCTTGTTATCTTTATCAACAGACATCTGTAGCACAAAAGATTTATTCTTGTGGTCAAAGGTGGCCACATATACTAGATCTGCATGTGCTTCCAGGTTGAAGGAATTTTATGGAGAGCATATATGGAAGTTTTGGCATTCTAGACTAAAAGGGAAACATAATTCCAATGGCAGCCCCCAAAGGAGAAGCCAAACTGATTAATCAGATCATGACCTGGCAATAAGACAAGGTTTAGTTATTGCGGTGGAGAAATAAAACACAACTATTTGGAGAAGAGACGTTGAAAGGGTGAAGTCTTATTTTGGATGTAACATTAATAAGAGACTTTCCTATTGGTGCATCACAACTTTTAGGAAGGAGTCCTAAGTTGAAAAGGACACCAATATCTCTGCCGTCAGCTTTAATTTGTCAACAACCCAGGAAAATATGAAACGTAACCTTTTGAAAATTTTAAAAGCCAACTGAGCAGCATCACAACTTTTAGGAAGGAGTCCTAAGTTGAAAAGGACACTAATATCTCCGCCGTCAGGTTTATTTTGTCAACAACCCAGGAAAATATGAAACGTAGCCTTTTGAAAAGTTAAAAAGCCAACTTAGCACCTGGAAAAGGTTAATTGGAGAGTCCAAAGACAAATAGGACTCTTAATTTCCTAGTCACTAGCTAAGGAAATTATCATAAATTAAAGTCAGCACCATATTCTTCAGATTTGGGGTTCAGGGGTTCATGGGTTTATGTAGAAACTTTTATAAGAGCCGTGGAAATTGGGAAAAGTGTGCTGTAGCATTTGGGTAGAGTTTTATTGCCAATAGGACTCTCTAATGTGATTGACCTGCATTTTTTGGAATTATTTGAATGCTTAAAGTGGAACAGCTCCATCTAAAAAATACGTTGGGTTATTGAAGGAGTTCAAATGCATGTAGGACTTTAATATTGGTGACCTGCCCTTTTGAGATGAGTTGAAAGTCAACAATATTGAGCAGCTTTCCTTGGCCAAAAGACAAAGGCAACGTGGACTCCTATTGCAATTAGGACTGCAGTCAACTTTAAAACTTTTTGTATAAGCTATTAAATAGTAAATACAACATTCCAGGCTTAGGAGAAGGTTGTTACAGCCATCCAGATCGTGTCAATTACTGCTATCATCTACAGGCTGAAAGACACCAGTCAAATTTGAAGAAGTTGCTGTAACCTCCTGTGCAAAAGGCGTAACACCAAACAAGGAACATTTCACCTTCCAGGCAGTCTGCATGTACTTTGTATGTCACAGTCTCGATTTCGAATCTACAATAAAATACACCAGTCACTCACTTATATATCAGCATCACAAAGCATTTAAAGCAGCGGCGAATTGATTAGGATGGTATACCACTGTGTTTGGTATGAGATTGTTGGAAACTGTGAGCCAAACTAACCTACAACAATACCATCACATAACAGTGGCAGTCTATGTAAGCCAGTAGATAGTAAATTAAGTGTTAAAACAGTATATGAATGGAGTGTTTGTTGGAAGCTACACCTCAGTCATCTCTAAAAGAGTATAGTGGATCAGACTTATAATCCAAGCGATGAATATTCTCTGATATTGATGAAGACCATAACCACATTGTGAGACAGTTGAACAAAATTTTAAATCAGATCAGGGTGGGAATCTTAAAGTGGTACAGTGGTATGCAAAAACCATGCTGAAGGTATATTCCATTACTTAGCTTACTACAGAGCCTGTGATTACACATTGGAAATGATAGGGAAGATGGCAAATCAGTTGGAGCAACAGGTGTTTGAAACAGGGAAGAAGCTAGAAAAACTCCTTCACTCCAAAGTTACTCTTCTGGAAATTCTCAAGCAAGTGACAAGTAATTTAACTAGGGTGGGTCAATCCCCTTCACAGACGACGTTGGAAGCAATACGACCATTAAGGAAAACATTATTCACGCCATAGTTGTTGAGACACCGGGATGGAGATTTGTCACTTATGGTGGCCACATGCATTAGCGAGATTACCAAAATCACAACACTAAATGCTCCTTACAATGATGATGTATTGAGGGACACCTTTCAGTTAATTGTTCCCACTTTTTGAGGTCGGAATGACATGAATAGTCCCTCGTTTGGAAGGAGGGTAACCATTTTAGAAACGGTGGCAAAGATTGAGTCATGTGTTATGATGCTGGACCTTGAATGTGATGACTTGATCCTTGAAATGTTTCACATTTTCTTCTCTGTTCTCAGTGAAGCTCATCTAGAAAACGTGTTATCTTCAATGCAAGCAATTATGACCCTTGTTTTGGATGAGAGTGAAAATATTCCAGAGCAGTTGGTAGCCGTTATGTTAACCTCCTTGGGAAGAGGAAAGAAGGATGTTTCTCCAGCGACCCGTAGACTTGCTACGAATGTGATGGAGCAATGTGAAAACAAGCTTGTGCCTTATGCGATCCTACCATCTGATGACACTAGTGCATATGAGGGTGAAAACAAATCAAAGAATGTGGTTGAGGAGGATGTTAGTGACACATATGATTGGATGGGGGAGCCTCGTGTGATGGTTGAGCACGATGAGCATTCTGATTTACATGCACTTGTGGAGACATATGACACCACGGGTGTTGATTATGCACATGATTGGCAGTGTGGAGGTTATGAGTCACCTCTTGTGGGGGGGCCATTAATGGCTTCGGTTGTAGTTGCTGATGTGTTGATTGGACGCATACCCCAAGGACCAGTTGATAGTGACATGGACACATCCCTTGTTTTTGGAGATGAGTATAATATAAAGGCGTGGGATCCTAGTTCAAATGACACCAGTAGAGTGTGTGCACAGGTGGATACAACAGTACACACAGGATACAGGCATGAGATACAGCAAACCTCAGAGGTGGATTGTCGGACAAGCTATCACCAGGATGAGGACAAGGAGCATGGTCAAGAGGATGTGTCAACACCTCTTAACACAAGTTCATCGGAGGTGTATGGTAGGGTCAACATTTCAAGGATGATATCAGTTTGGGTTAGCAGGGAGGCCGTTAGGTCATGTAGTTTGATTGAGGATAGTGACCTTGATCAGGATAGCACATCCATCAATGCATTTTGGCAGGAGATATACAGTTTAACATGCACTGAAATGATTAGTGTAGTACAATTAGAGTTGGTTGATGCAGGGCCTAGTGCACTTCTAGAGTGGATGAGAGTTCGAGGGACTCTCATGATTGATTCCCTTGATTTTGGGGAGGATTCGAGAGCAGATGATGGGGAATCTACTTGGCGGCAGGATGGGTTTGCTTTACCAAGGATTGGTTATATTGATGGGACTATTCCTTGTAGTAGCGCTTATGCACAATGCTCTTTTCAGGGGTTGGATTGGAGAGAGATTAAGAGTTGGTGATTCTTGGGATATAGTACAACAGGTGCCCTTAGATATTTGGGATGAAAGATGCCCAAGTTGGCATTGGGATCCAGGTGGGACTTTTCATCATACAACAAATCTTGATAAATTGATGGAGCACACCATGGGGGAAGAGGAAAGCATTGGCATGACTCACGTCCAGGCATTGTATGTGACGATGCTCTTCCATTGGTGTATTTGGTATTGAGGCAAAAGAAGAATAACAATGCCTTCTTCAGATTCATATGGGATCCTGGTATTTATATAAGAATAAATGGCAGATGGTTGGTACAAGCATTGATAATGGTTGGTGATTGGTGTAGGAGGGAGAGCCAGATTATGTCAAACTTAGCAAATTTAAAGAACAAATAATTGAACAAAACCCCCACAATATCTCAACAAACCTAAACAACAACAGAAATTTTCAGTTTGGGATATTACAAAAACCTTGCTCTTATGGCAAGGATGAAGAGAGGATTGATGAGTTCGAGATTTAGAGCATGCAATGATTCGCTATATTCTGCATGAGGCCTCCTTAACCTATGCAAATATTTGCTACCTCTTGCATGTGACCAAATTTGCAAGATTAGGATGCAGTCCGTCAAGAAAGAAGATCAAGATCTAAAGACTCCAATAATCTCCGCAAGGAAGCAGAGATCAAGAGGGAGCCCCCAAAACAATAAAAGATAAGTATTTGTATTTTGATTGCTCTTGTAAATCAAATCTGAATGGTTTTGAATATGTTTCATTACAGTTATATGCAGATCTGCATTCCTAGAATTAGGAAGTATATTATAGTATAACATGATGAGCATATGCTATATTTTTCTTTTATTGGCGAATAGTAAAGCTCATGTAGTATATGTTATGATATGGGGTTGCATAGCTTTCGATCAGATATGGATGGTGGTTGTGTTGAACTTGAAACATTGGTTAAAATGTTTGCATAAACTGTGTGAGCTATTTGTCATTACATTGAAACGACTGGATTATGCAAGGTTGCTAATCACTTGACTAAATTTGCGTTGTAGGGAAAGATCATATGCTATGACGTACAAGCAGAGAGTGACAAGTATTGAATGTGGAGTCATTCTGATGACAAATCCCAAAGGAGTAGAGGACAATGATGTAGCCATCCGGGAAATAGGGCACCTTTATTGGTTATAGCGAATCATTCAAAGTGTTGAAAAGTTAACTCTAAAGGTCCTCCCTCATAGTTTTGGTGTGGGTGTGATGAGGGGACTTAACGGCTTTGTTCCTTATGTGTATTTATGTAAAAAGCAACTTTTATATAAATAAAGATGTGTTTTGTAGTTTATGAATGTGTGTCTCACTTAAGTGATGTATTTAATATTAATAATTAGTGAATTAATTATTAAAAATGCATTTAATTTAGACCCTAGATTTTGTAATTTAATCTGAGCTCTTTCATGGGTAGTTATAAAATAGAAAGTATAAAACAATGAGAAAGGAGCAAAGGAGATACACCATCACCAAGAAGAGAAATAGGAGAAGATTGAATGAGAAGAAGGGTTCCCAAGGCAAAGACTGGGCACATTTACCAAGAAAACACAATAGCACACATTCCAAGGCAGCCAAAAACAAGCTGTACAACATTTTGATAGACCATACAACAACAGTTGTGGGCATGTTTCCCTAGGCAGCTGCTGGTGTAATAAATGCAGACTGTCCAGATCGTACAATAGGAGTTTTTATCACGTGTGTGCTCGAAAATTGAGGCAGAGGAGTGAGTAGGCTGTACAATACCGTACAACATGTGTGGACATGTCGTACTGTTGTTCATTGGCACATTTTTCGAGGTAGACTGCTGCTGTAATATTTTTGTGGAATTTTTTCAGCGTGGGATAGAAGAAAAATTCAGTTTAAAGGAATTTTCTAAGTGTCTTCTTACTAATAAAAAATTTCTTGTTTGGGTTTTCCCCAGGTTGGGGGAAAGCCCAGTCTAGATTGACCAAAAACAATTGTGTTCAATGTGCTTGTTCAATTTTCGGTGTTTGAAGGGCTTTTAGCATGGTGGTTTTTAATTTCAAAGTATTGTATGTGAATCGTTAATTAAAACCCCCTAGTTGTTGAATGTGTTTGACATAATGTTTGAATGAGAAGTTTTGTATTTATATAATTTTTCTTCAAGGTATCAGAGCGATACTGAACTAGGAAGCAAGCAAGTGTTTCATAGTGATCTTTTGAAAGAAGCGTAGAAGAAAGTGTTGTGGTAGTGTTTCCGTTGTTTTGGTTGTAGGATATTTTCCAATGATGTGTATACGGTTTGAGGATAGGTTGGATGGTGTATCCAACTATGTATGATGGAAGGTAAGAATAACCGCGGTATTAAAAGAATGGAAGATTTAGAAGTTTGCAAGCTCATCGTGACCAAGCCAACTAACAAGGATGAATTTGAAGAGCATGAGGCTCTTGAAGCTACGGCTTAGAGGGTAGTCCTGGATGGGGTTAAAGACCATTTGATTCCACATTTAGCAGAGAAGAACAGTTAAAATAATTAAAGAAATGTGGGACACTTTGAACCAATTGTTTGAAGCTAAAAACAAGAACTGCAAGATGGCACTTAGAGACAAGCTACATAGTGTAAATATGATGAAAGATGAGAATGTAGCCTCCTATCTGATTCGTGTTGCACAAGTGAAGGACAAATTGCAATTGTAGGAGAGATAGTCCCTGATTTTGAGTAAGTGAGGATAGCCCTGAAGGGATTCACCAAGAAGTGGGATGTCTTTGTCAAGTGTATTGTGGGTTGTGGGAAAAGAGAAGCTTCCGAGTTGGTCCAGATTATGGAATGACTTTACCTAGGAAGAGATCCGGGAGGGGTCTTAGATTGGTTAGGTTAGTGAGGATGTTGAGCAAAATGTGGCACTTGCAACCATGTCAAAGTGCAAGAAGAAAGACTTGAGTCAGATCAGGTGCTTCTAGTGTGGTCAGTTGCGGCACTTTGCCTCAAAATGTCATAAGAAGAAGAAGAAGGGGAAGACAGAGAAAGATTCAACAACATCTGCAGCAGTTGAAGAATTTGCAACAAAGTTCGAGCAGGAATTTTCTCTAGTCTCCATTGACTCTAGTGTGAGGAGTTTAGCTTTTGAACATGTCTAGATAATTGACAGTGGGTCAACTAGACATGACTGGACTTTATGATTCTTTTCAGATCATCACAGAGTTAGGGTCAGGACATTATGTACAAATAGATATTGACAGTCCACAGGTAACTATTCGAGGGGCTGGGACAGTCAGGTTCCAACTAGACCTTGGTGAGGTCTTGGAGATACATGGAGTTATTTTTCTTCCTGGGATGAGAGTTAGTAAACTCTTGGTGTCATCTTTTGAGGATTATGGTTATGGGATGATGGTAAAGTTTGGTGATGTTTTCTTGTATCGGGCAGATGAACCAGTTGGCACCACTATTCTGTTTGGTGATTGTAGGGGCATGTTATATATAACGAGACGACATGTTGTACGTCCAGGGATAGGTGGATGGCTATCTGAGTCGGAGTCAGAGGATGGGGTAGGAGATGCACCTAATCAGAATGTTATTTACATTTCTTCTAATGAGGAGAGTGGATATCTCCGGAACACTGGCAGAAGACTCAACTAGGCGAGTGGTGATGAGTAGGTTAATGAGGCTCAGGTGGAGTCTCAAGCATTAGAGTTCCAGTTTAGGGTCGGGCACTTGTCTCTGAAAGGCATTCTAGAGTAGGAGTGATCTACGTCAGGAATGAGAGGTGGAGATTCAGATGGTGCCGGAAGGACCTCCTTCGTTAGGAGGGAGCGTTGAAAAGTTAACTCTGAAGGTCCTCCCTCATTTTTTGGTGTGGGTGTGATGAGGGGGACTTAAAGGCTTTGTTCCTTATGTATTTTTATTTAAAAAGAGACTTTTATGTAAATAAAGATGTGTTTTGTACTTTATGAACGCGGGTCTCATTTAAGTGATGTATTTAATAATTAGTGAATTAATTATTAAAAGTGCATTTAATTTAGACCCTAGATTTTGTAATTTATTCTTAGCCCTTGGATGGGTAATTAAGAAGGTAGTTACAAAATATTAAGTATAAAACAATGAGAAAGGGGCAAATGAGATACACCACCACCAAGAAGAGAAAGAGAAGAAGACTCAATGAGAAGAAGGGTTCCCAAGGCAAAGACTGGGCACATTTCCCAAGAAAACATAGCAGCACACATTCCAAGGCAGCCACAAACAGGTTGTACAACAACACGTGTGGGAACGTTACCCTAGGCAACCGCTAGTGCAATAAATGCAGACCGTCAACATCGTACAACAAGTGTTTCTGGCATGTGTGGGCTAAAACGTTGAGGCAGAGGAGTGAGCAAGTTGTACAATATCGTACAACACATGTGGATAGGCCGTACTATTGTTCATTGGCACATTTTTCAAGATAGATTGTTGTTGTATTATTTTTGTGGAATTTTGTCCGTTTGGGATAGAAGAAAAATTCAGTGTAAAGGAATTTTCTGAGTGTCTTCTTAATACATTTTTTTCTCTTTGGGTTTTCCCTAGGTTGGGGTTTTGCTTGGTCAAGATTCACCAAAAATAACTGTGTTCAATGTGCTTTTTCAATTTTCAGTGTTTGAAGGGCTTTTAGCATGGTGCTTTTTAATTTCAAAGTAATGTATGTGAATCTTTAATTAAAACCCTAGTTGTTGAAAGTGTTTGACATAATGTATGAATGAGAAGTTTCATATTTATGTCATTTTTCTCCACAAAGCCAACAAAATATATGTGCTAGATAAAGACACATTGAAGTCATTTGAGATGTGACATTCCATGAAGAGGCTGCATTTAAGCGATCAAAAGAGCTTCAGTATGATACAGACATGGAGGAGCATGAGACTCCCATGATGGAGGACCCAGATTCTGGTTCTCTCCATTCAGAGGTTCAATGGGAGAAGCCAGAAGAGTTCTCAAATTTGCTAGCTATTGAAGAACCAATAGAACTGGTTGAACCTCTTGCTAAGAGGAGATCTGCATGGTGCTCATATACAGAAGAAAGCAAATTATAGTATTCAAGAATCTTGGTATGATTCTTGGGATTAGAGGTGTGGTAGAAACCATATGAGATTTTTTCGCAGTCAAGGAAAATACACTGTGGAGATCCTGAAGAGATTCGAGACAATGGACTGTAAGTCCATGGCCACACATATAATGATGAATTTGAAGTTGATTCTTCTTCAGATTTGGATGATCTCACAGGCAGTTGAGTAGATCTTAGATGTACCTGGTTAGCACTAGGTCGGGTATATGCTTTGCAGCCAGTACATAGACATGTACAGCAAAGCATGTGTTCAAAGGAGTAGTGTAACTCCAGTACATATCCACAGTTGAGCAAATTGCTGATATAATTGAAAAAAAATGGCATAAATACAAAATATCTCATTCATGCATCATGCCAATCACTTTGGGCATCTAGGGTTTTAATTCAATATTCATACATAATGCTTTGAAACTAAAATCCCAAGCCAAAAGTCCTTCAAACACTGAAAATTAAGCAAGCACACTGAACACAAGTACTTTTGGTAAATCTAGACCAGCAAAACCCTAAAGAATAAAGTTTTCCATTAAGAAGAATTTTCTCAGAAAATTCATTTACTTTGAATTTATTTTCTAACCTTCATCGACAAAATTCCACAAAACTGAACAACAATAACTACCTTGAAATTCGTGCCAATGAGTAGCTGTATGGATTGTTGTACGACTGTCCACACATGCCTGTACGACCTGTACAGTCTGCCCACTTCACTGCCTCGAAAAACATGCCCACACGTGCCTGAAACGTTTTGCTGTACAATTTGTATAGCCTGCAATTAATGCACTTTCAACAACCTTGGAATTCGATCCCACACATGCGACTGCAAAGTGCTGTTAGTCTGTTGAATGACATTGTTTAGGATGCATTGGGAATCGTGCTGCTGATCTTCTATTGGGAATCGTGCCAACTCTCCTTGGGAAACTCTTCTTCTCCTTCACTTTTCTTTCTCTCTCAAAATGGTGAGTGCCCTTTATTTGCCCCTTTCTCTTTGTCTTATACTTGGTCTTTTATAACTACTTGAATAACTACCCAATCAAGGGTTGAGATCAAATTACAAAATCAAAGGTTTACATTAAATTCACCTTTTAATAATTAAACTCATTAATTATTAAATACATCATTTTAAGTGTGACCCACTTTATAAAGTACACTAATATAGATCCATAACTATGGCTCTACCAAGCGCCGAGAGGGATCAAGTTCTCTTGAGGTGTAAACCCTTTTTAATTTATAAAAATGTCTAATAAGTATTCCTACTTGGGAGGGAAATGACCAACTTGCTTAAGTAATTTCAAAATAGGGTAAATACTAGTAGAAGAATTAGCTGAGTAACATTAATAATCATATAATCAAATAGTTTTCCAAAAATTGCTTTACTTGTCTTTCTTTAAAACTAATAATGAATATTAAGAGTAATTAATTAGTAAAATAATCCATATAAAATTTTAAAATCTAGATTTATTGGAATTTGAAAAACATTTTACCATCAAATGAAGATTTTAAACATTTATCCAAATGTTTNGGGAAATGACTTGTTTTTCTCTATAACTAAAAATGAACATTTACATGTTAGGGTTAACCTTACTTGGGAATGAGTAAGGATGTAAGTGGTTTAAGGGACATGGTTGTAGTGGCCCGTGGTTTCTTGCTAGTTGTATTTGCATTTAAAGAAACTTATAAATATGGTTGTAATATTCCATTGTAATTGCTATAATTCTGTAATTTATTATCCATCACATATTTTATTTCTAACATTATGTGTGCTTAGGTTTCAAGTCAACTAAATTTTAAATTGAAATTTGATATATAATTACATAAATGTGTTTTACAGTTTAGCTAATTTTAAATTAAATTTTATGTGTTCTTGGTTTTATAATTTTTCTTTTTACTACTCAAGTCAATTGAATTTTACTACTAATATTTTTAAGATTGTGAGTATTTCCCTAATATGGTTGTATATTTATATGAGTATAATATTTTTTATTTTTTACTTTTTATTATTATTATTTTTATTGAGCCGATATGTGCCACGTCAGCATTACAGATGGGACACATCTCACCCATTTGAGCTGTAGAAAGCGCCTCTCGGCACAAAAACATAACTTTATTTATATAAAAGTCACTTGTTTACATAAATGTACATAAGGAACAAAACTTCAAGTCCCCCTCATCACACCCACACCAAAAACATGCAAGAATACCTCACTCAAATGTTGGTTAGTCAAGGTATATGATGTTGCTCCCTAATTTGCACCTCGTGTCACGTGGCAGAAATCTTCAAGCCATTGGGTGCGACCTTGGGGGCAAGCTCGAACCAAGTGTTGTCACTTGATACTCAGCTTCTTCGTTTAGGCTAACTTCTAGCGAAGCCAAGGGGGGTGGTCCCTATTAAAATAAAATCTATGGTTTTTTTAATCTATGAAAAAAAAGACTAATTCTAGGAGTTAATTTCAAATGGATAAAATATCACAATGGACTATTGCAAGACAGAGATCACATCAACATCATATGACAATGTAAACATCATTCATGACATTTTGCAAAATTGATTTAAGCCCCAGACAACATTAACCAACCAACTACAAATAAGAAGATGGTCAACCAACAAACCCTAAGACAGACTTAATCAATCAGCTCAAATCAAACTCTGCATTAACCAAAAGGATGGACTATCTCAATCGACCAAAACAACGAGTCTTAATTAGTTGACTACTCTTAGAAGAAGGTCTTTGACTCTGGTCAATCAACACAAACACCAAACCCAGTCTAGTTAACCTTGGTCTCATTCAGAAAACTTAGCATATCAATATGCTATCAAGATTCAAGAACATATCCAAGGGTTTATTCAAGAGGAATACTTATAGTCAATGTTAGTCACTCACTGTCAAGTCTAGGCAGAAGGTGTTTCCAAACTCAGTCAAAGTAAGAAGAGGATACAATCAACCTGACTTTTTTAATGGATAATCTAGTAAAATATTAGTGTAGTATACTCCAATCAAACTTGTCATAACTTGATCATCTTTCAGTACTGTTGCAAGCCAAAAGAATGTTGACTAGTTGCAGCCAAACTAAGTCGGGAGTCAATACGTCTGCATCATATATGCATCATCATTATAGAGTGTAAATCATGTCATAGCATGTATCATAGAGTTAATGGTGTAGCATGCATCATCATATGATTATCATCATATCATTGAGTATAGGAGAGTGTTCATCAAAGAACATATAGCATCATAGCATACCTCATATACACATCACTGTATATTACTTATTATTAAGTATTCACACTACTGTATCATACTTGGACTGTTAAGCTCTAATTTGGACTGTTTATACATACTACTTGTGCATACTTATTTACAATGTTCCCCCAAGTTTCTAGGACGCGGAAGCGGGGAAATGCACATTGGGGACGTGTGGAGACCACCCCCAAATTTTAGTGAAATTCGGGGGGGGGGGGGGGGAAGGGGGGGGGGGGGGGGGGGCAGGGGGGGGGGGGGAGGGGGGGGGGGGGGGGGAGGGGGGGGGGGGGGGGGAGGGGGGGGGGGGGGGGGAGGGGGGGGGGGGGGGGGAGGGGGGGGGGGGGGGGGAGGGGGGGGGGGGGGGGGAGGGGGGGGGGGGGGGGGAGGGGGGGGGGGGGGGGGGGCTTTCAAGTCTTAATAAAAAATAAAATTATAAATTATTAAATCCCAGCAATAAAAGTTCAATGATTCATCCCATGTAAACTACTAAAAGGGGGTGGGGGGGGCTGGGAGCCCCCAGTTTCAGAAGGGGGCGTGGGGGCATCTGGGAGCCCCCCTTTACCGGAGCGCGTTGCAGAACAGGGGACACGCCCCCTTGTGCATTTCCGAGAGTTTCCTGATTTTTGGGACGCTGGGAAACGTTTCCCCAGGAGCCCCCGAGGCGCAGGGAGCGAGGGGGGCATGCCCCCAACCCTGGGGGGCGAGTCCCCGTGTAACACTGCTTATTTATATAGGAACATACCTTGTTCAGTAGATGATCCTAGGTCAAGAAGGCAACTGTACAATCATCCAAAAATCAGACTGTGTATGCAAATTCAAACTTGGTTCTGTTATGGTTAGCTGCCACCTAGCTCAGAGAAGAACTCAGTGATATTTTCTTCCAACACTCGGGTCTGTGCTTGACTTCTTTCAAGACTTGGACTGTATACCCTTTTAAACAAAAATCTGTGTAAATTACTGTATGTAGCAGCAAATTTGGACTGTTGGAGAAGGTTACATCTCAGACTTTGCAATTAAGGAAGACCAAAAAAAAGAATCTCTATAAGAAACTCGAACTTTGTACCCAAAGAGATAGTGCCACAGTGGAAGAATTCAGGTGCTGGTCAAGTGAAAGCAGCAACAAGACTCTCTCAAACTCGGACTTAAGAGAGCAGCAGCAAAAAAGATAAAAACATGTGTCTTTGTGGAAATTTTGCTACTGCTGCTAGATGAACCCCACGAAAAACCTCAGTCTGCTCCTTTGCTGCCTCAGTGATGCATTTGCCTCAGTCCCGAAAATTCAGAGCTCATCCAAAATTGTACATTGCAAAAGTGAAGACACGACTAGGTATTTATACACATTTTCCACCATAATTTTGTGGAGCCGACTTTCAAAAAAAAATTCATTTTTTATTTTAGTTTGTACTTCAGATGGGGTCAAACTAGGAAAGGGTCAACGTTGGAGGTTACGGGTTTACATAATTTATTATATTTAAATTGTTTTATTATTTAAGCACTTGATGGGGGTCTTGTATGTTTTAAGGGTCATCAAATAAGGGCTTCAAGTGTTAATGTAAAGGTGCAATAGGCATCAATGCAACATTAGGGTATTGTTAGTGTTTTAGGGGCAAGGGATATATTATAGGGTAGATTCTAGGCTTAAGGACCAAAGGTAAGAGTTTTAGGGTTTATTAATTGGTCATCAAAGTCACTATAAGTGAGGGTGTGCTTTACTAGCCACCAAGAACTTCAACACAAGGTGTGGGGGTGCCTAGGCTTCTCCTAGGGTACCATGACCTCATTACAAACACAAATGACCACAGGATGGGTCATTTGGACTCTTCATTTCTTCAACCCACCAAGGACACATTCTAGGGCACTAGGGCATAGGTTGTGGTACTGGGAAACCAAAGAAACAACTGGGGAACCATAAAACAACTTAGGGGTACTTAAACACTCTAAAGGGTGTACAGAGATTTTGCCATTGTCCCAAGGGCTCCAAAGGCTTCAGACTTGGGCTTGGACAAGGTCAAAAGGTCTCCTTAGATACTGGCAACTACTTAACCTTCAGGGGCTCCTCAAGGGGCACCAAGACACACTTGTTGGCATCAATGACAACTTAATCAACAAACACTCCCCGTGAGTTTCGTGACATGGATTAATCGCCTCCCGAGATCCTAACTCTGGCGATTGTGGCAGAGATTAACACTTGCGGGTTGCAATCGTGAGTCCAACATATTATTCATGGAAATAAGTTGTAACAGGATTCAACAATCATGTGTGCAACTGTAAATGATCTGGCTACATGAAATGCATCTGGTCTGCTGACCTGAATTTAGATGTGAAAAAACTATTTTTTTGCTAATAACTAGCAAATGAATACTACTAAATACATTAAAACACAATTTTATCTACTAGACATTATTCAATAGGGATTGCAATTTCACAGAATGCTCCTTGGTAATAACTGACATCGATATTACTGTCTTTGTGTATCTCTAACAAATTTGTCCATGATGCTTGTCCTAAGGTATTTGGTGTTTGAATTGTTGAAGAGTCCAGTGATTGGGTCATTTCCTTGTTTAATAGTATGCAGTGCATGCTTGCTGAGAATCTTGTTTTTTCTTTGGAGCTCACCAAATTTTCTTCAGAAGAAGCTTGATGTAAATTTTCTTCTTTTCTTGTCCACGAGTCCTTATAAACATCTAATTCATAGTATTGAACAGATAATGGAAGGTGTCACTTTTGCCATGCGTTCGGCTCGAGATGTAATGCTTGATAAGCCATTGTCAGGTACAGATGTGGATGCAATTGGTCAAGTCAGTGGATTGCATCACTGTAAATAATTTATTGTTGTGCTCCTGTTGTGATTGAAATTGTAGTGCGGGTATATTGATTTGCAGATACTGGATCTCTTCGGTTGGTTGGTGGTGGTGCAAGGTAATTCTTTGCAGGATTGAATGGAAACTATCACATTCTTTGGACTGCTTTATTTCAGTTATTTTCCTTTGTTATGTTGTTTCTTTGCTTTACAAACACAAAGAATGCATATGATGTTTGACAATGTTAGTTGCCATTTTTGAGATGTGTACATGGTACATGAAACATATGTGATTAATATTCAAATATGTTTGTTTTATCTTCATATAAAACACCCTTTCCAATTCAGAGTACACTCTTTAGATATGGAGAGTACATCTTCTCACTGCCAATCTGTGTTAGGAGATAAATTTGATTTATAATTAGTCATTAGTACATTAGATTTTATTCTGTTAGGCATTAGACATTAGTATTGACAGACATTAATGTTAATAGGAAGGTTAGGTTTGCAACTACCCCGAGATATTGTGACTACATCACAATAAAATACAATCATGTATAGAAACATTACATGAGTTTAGATCAAGTTATTCCTTCACTATCATATTCTCTTGTGCCTCCTAACAGTTCTATGAGAACGACACTGATTCTCAAACATATAGTCAAAGGACTGTGTGGGACCAAGTGACGAGGCTTAGTCCCTAAGTTCCTAGTGGACATAGTTTGAATAGTCTATGTATTATTATTGTACTTTACACTTTTTACATTATATTTCCTCCATTTTTCTACAATATTCATAGGGGGCTTGGTCAAACTTGATCACCGATCTAAATATGTATATTTCACTGTAAGCATAGAAGAGTTCGTCAAACTTGGTTAATCTCCAATTACTTTGTACCTTTATATTTATATGGACAATGAATAGTGTACCATATATCTACAATTCTGACATTCTTCTTTCTTGCATACTTGCTCTTGTGTTTTTGTGTGTGTATCTTTCTTCCATAGCTAGTATTATGCACATATCAATTAGTATAAGAGCCATCATATTAGAGCATATTTCAAAGACATTGTCTACAAGCAGTTATACCTGTTAGGGTAGAAAGATGTGTGATAATTTACTTGTTGCTTGGAACATTTTCTCCTTCAGTAGATATGACACATCAAATTTACACCTTGGTGCAACAATTCCTTACCTTGAGATGTGTGCACAACATTCATGGCAAAGCGAAAGCGCTGTTAGCCCCCATTTTGCATGGGTGTCCACATGTGATTTTTATCACCTTTTCAGCAATGGTTCACTAGTTGATGCAGCGTTGGGATGGCCTATGTTCCTTCATGATATATTTTTACTTCATTATTGTGATGATTACCTAGTGTTGATGATGCGCTAACATATGGATGTTCATGATGGGATATGGTTGATGTTACTATGATGGCGTTTGAAGGTATGTCTTAGTGGAGCGCTGTAGCTTATATCACATGGATTGCACCTGAGGGCCCTTTGTTGGTGATTTTTCTGTTGAATTTGTATCTCTTTTCAGATTTTGACAATTATTTCACAATGATTTGAAGCATTCATTTCTACCCACAGTTTTCAACTTTTCATTGAGTAATTGCACACTGAAAATATCAACTTAAATTGCAGCGGAAACAAAGGATCGTAGAAAGATAGCCATGCACAAGAGACACAAGAATTTTATCTTGGGAAACCCAATAGTGAGAAAACCCAACAACTTTTCTTAGAAGAAATCAATCCAATTCAAGTACAATAGCATTCAATAAGAAAAACCCTAACACGAGAGGTTCGCACTTTGTCACAAGAAACCCTGGCAAGAGTAGCAAATCTTCCAATGACAATAATGACCCAAAAATAACTACTCCTTTGATCTTTGCTATACTTGGCTGAAATTGTGCACCGAGAGAGAGAGAAGATGTGTGATGATGAGTGAACAAATGAAGTGTGTGAGAACTTTATTTATATTATTCAGTTCACTTGACTTTTTCCTCAATGGGGCCGACTTGCACATTTTGTTGGGGCAGATTTGTTCTTTCTTTTAGGCTGACTTGTCTTTTTGTCTTCAATCTTCTTTGTAAGTTTTTCAATGCTATCTAGGACTTCTTCAATGGTTGAACTGACTTCTTGGTTATTTCTTCATCATAGAGAAGTTGTCCTTGTTGATGTTCATCTCCTCACATGCACATCTATTCACCCATAGAGCTCTAATGTTGATTTGACCCACACTAAGAAGTCTCGGCCACTTCTTAGAGCTTATGTCAAATTCAACATTAGAATAGACTTGTATATTTTACAAGGGTATGAAAGCCCCCATCGAATAAACAATTCAAAACACTCTAATATAGAATAGATCACTTCGTCCTTGAGCAGGCAATGTGAGAGCATCCTGGGGCTAATCCCCACTAGCATAGCCCCATGAGTGATTGTTTGACTGCCCCTGCTAGGGCCATTCACCACTAGCATAGCCCTGCAAGTGAATGTATCATCCCCCCTTGGTCAAGTCAGCCAGACCAATTTAACAGAATGTCTACGCGATGGTGCAACCTGGAGAAACATCAATACTCCCTCTTAGCGAGGGAGACATTCTGCATCACGCCAAGCTTCCTTGGTGAGAATGTCTGCAATCTGCATCTCGAGTCTTGCACTCCTAACCAAAATGGCTATCTGGAGAAAGACTATGCTTGGGCCATTCACCACTAGCATAGCTCTGTGAGTGAATGTATAATTTACCACTACCTTAGCCCCATGAATAAATGTTTGATCGATGCTGCTCATTTGTATGTCTGGGCCATTCACCACTAGCATAGCCCCGTGAGTGAATGTCTACCCTATACTGCTCATCTGTATGCCTGGGCCATTCACCACTATCATAGCCCTGTGAGTGAATGTCTGCACCATACTACTCATCTTCAACATTCCCTCTCATTGAGGAAGACATTCTCCATCACACCAAACTTGTCTCTGAAGTATACAAACTGCACCTTAGATAGAGGCTTGGTGAGAATTTCAGCTATTTGCTCATCTGTGGATATGTATTGGAGCTTCACTGCTCCCTTTTGCACCATGTCTTGGATGAAGTGATATTTGATCTCAATATGCTTTGACCTGTCATGAGATACTAGATTTTCTGAAATTTTAACACAACTTTGAGTAACACAATCTCAGATACCGTACACGTCCATATGGGGCAGCGTGTCCCTTGTCCGCATGTCCGACACGGACACACTGACAGAGTGTGTTAGACACATCTTTTCAGCATGTCCTAATTTCGGACACGCTTGCCTTGTGTCTGTCAAGACACGTCCTGAAAACAGGACACGTTTTCCGTGGAAGATCTTGATCTGCTGGTGTGGAGGATGAGAAGAGCTTGAACCCTAGAAGAACTTGGTCTATTTGGCATTTGCCAATGGCATTCCGACATCTGTGTAATACATTTTGATTTTGATGACTTAATGAGAAATATGGTTCTTATTCCTGAGTATTGACATCTTGATCTATGACTATCATGAGTATACTGTATCATGAATTATCTGTGTCTCAGAATCTCATTGTGATTACTGATTTGATTTGTAAATGTGTAATACTAATTACTAATGTTAAATGTATCTATATTTTTAATAAATTAATATATATAATTTTTAAA
>LPNX010095705.1:176119-278246 GCA_001517045.1 Pseudotsuga menziesii
CTCATGTCCTCGTGTAACGTGACTTAGATCACAATGTATCAAGGTCATCTCTAGCTCCTAATCAAATAATCCTGCAAGAAGCTTCTGAAGCCACATTGCTTCACGACTTGTGACATTGGCTGCATAATACTCTGCTTTTGCTATACTGAGAGCGATAAAAGTTTGCTTCCTGCTAAACCAAGATATCACGATTGATCGCACGCTGAAGCAACACCTTGAGGTGGTCTTTTTGTCCCTTGCACCCCCCCGCCCTATCCGAATTTACATAACCCTGCAGCCTCACTCCACCACCTAAGACATCTCAAACCATATCCAACTGTACCACATAGGTAGCTCAGCACATGATTTGTCGCAACCCAATGTACATGCGTCAACTCAAAAAATAAACTGGCTCAAGGTGTTTACTGCAAAGCAAATATCTGGCCTAGTATTAACCAGATACATCAAGGATTCAATCATCTACCTGCACATCGTGGGATCTGCCAAATCTAAATCTAAAGCAAAATCACATAGCTTCTTCAGTTTTTTCCTCAAGGGAGGGTGCACTTGCTAAAGGAAGTGTCTAGCTCAAATGGAAACAACTAAGAAGTAATGCTTTGTGGGTTTGGTAATGCTAAGATAAAAAAAATTGGAAAGCCAACACTAAAAACTCAACACAATTTCCCCAAAAAATGCAAGCTTTCCTTGGACAATGTGCCTCCACTTGGAGGAAATTTCCATTGCTTTGATTTACTTGGAAATAGCATGGTTTGACATTCCAAAATCCTTAAGATACTTGTCGCTTTACTTTGCCAACTCGCGAAACTTGTTTTCGACAAGTTTCCATGTTTTTATGAGTCGCCGAATTTCACTTTATCCAATTTTTTACTTTTTTTGGGTTGAGATTATAGTTTAATGAAATGATCAATTTTTTGAGACAATGCAAGGTTTGAAGATGGATTTTGTTTAGTAAATGACATGTTATCACGAATCTTGTAGCTGCCCTGCAAGGTGATCCTATTCAGGACAGCAAAGGAAAAGGAAACTAAAGTCGCGACCTACGATATCCAAGACCTTTGAAAGAACTCAGATGTCACGCTAGTCAAGGATATCGACACTTCGGACTCGGTGAAAATACTAAGCCTAGGGGGCGTCCCTATGACCAAGATAGCCCTAAAATGAGGAAAATGAGTAGATGACCTAAGGAAACTTGGTGGAATCTCTTAGTTGGATAGTTAATTAGAGTTTAAAACAATTACTAAGAGATTTCGAGCATCCAGGTGAAAAGCCCCAATTTTATGCTAGGGTTTTAAGCAGAAAAATGAGATCTAGGGAAAAACAGTGAAATTAAACGAAATTGGATACTCAAATTGATTCCTGGATGTAAGATTAGGCAAATGAAAGCAAAACCAACAATACCTTGTTCGTTGTTTTTGAAATGCACACTCCTTCGAAGGAGGGCGTCTTCCCCTAAGAAGCAGACCAGTGCTTAAGATGGGCAAATGGAGTCCGATGATCATGAAAATTTAAACTAAGGGGTTTGTTATCACGAATCTTGTAGTTGCCCCGTGAGATGATCCTATTCAGGACGACAGAGGAAAGGAAACCAAAGTCGTGACCTACGATATCCAAGACTTCCGAAAGAACTCGGATGTCACACCAGTCAAGGATACCGACACTTTGGACCAGTGAGAACACAAGCCCAAGGTGCGTCCCTATGACCAAGAAACCCTAAAACGAGGAGAATGAATGAATAATCGAGGGAAACTTGGTGGAATCTCTTAGTAGGATGGGTAATTAGCGTTTTAAACAAAAACCAAGAGATTCAAAGCATCCAGGTGAAAAGTCCCAATTTTGCCCTAGGGTTTATGACGAAAAAATGGGATCTAGGGAAAAATGGTGAAATTAAGTAAAATTGGATACTTGGATGGATTGTTGGATGCAAGATTAGATGAATGGAATTGAAACCAACAATACCCAGTTTGCGGTTTTTGGAAATATCCACTTTCCCCAAGGGGGGCGTTTTTCCCTAGTAGCCGACCAATGCTTTGGATGGGCAAATGGAGTCCGATTAAGCCAAAAATTTAGATCTAGGGGTTTGATGTTAATTCCAAAGTGGGTTTTAAATTTTAGAGCTCGCCGAAAGCTAGAACTTATGGATCTACAAAATGAGGGTTTTAATATGGTAAAATGATGAGCAATGCATGTACATAAAATAAAAGAAGAGAAATTTACCTGAGAGACGTACCTGGAACTTGTAGATGAATTGAAAAATGATGAAGAATGTCACCTTCCCGTTAAAATCAACTTTCCCGAGTAAGATCTTGTTGTTGTTGTGCACAGTCAGGCACCCTAACACCTCCTTCAACCTGCCAGATGAGAGAAAATCAATCGATCAGACAAACAAATGAGATCTGCAGAATATAGAATAGAAAATGGAATAAAAAATCATTAAGAAGAAGATACTTCCTGAACCAAACACCCCGGAGCCCAGACGAAGGTGAATTGCCCCACAAAAACGCCCTCTCTCTCCTAGCGCTCCTCTCTTTCCTGCAAATGGGATGGGTAAAGAAAAAAATGCAATATCTATCCCGAATGAAGCTTAGTATAGAAGAGTAGCAGTGCCAATCATCAAATCATCAAAACATCCACAAGATACACAGAAGAATAATCCCAGACGAAAATCTCTTTATTAAAATTCCGGTGCCAAAGCTCATGAATTACAATGGGGGGTTAGCTCTCTTAAATAGTTTGAGAGATACATAAAACCTAACTCACTTTATCATCCAACGGTTGAGATTAAAACATCATCAACGGTAGAGATCATCACCACATCAATCAATACATGGATCAAGTGACTAAGTCAAAGAGGGGGCGCACTTTACTCAAGGATGACTCTCAAAAGTGAAATGTCACAACATAACATAAGACATGACATGATACAACATAGGAGGGGGTCACTAGGGGCTTAATTCACCCTAGGCCCCTTTACAACTTCATAACATAAGATATAACAATGAAATACATCAATAGCCAATTAGAGGGGCACCCCTTGGGGGGATTTCTTCACTGGCTAAGCCATAATAAAATAATCCGGACATTTGCTGACTGAAAACTGCTGGAGGACTGCCGGGGATGCTGAGAAACATCATCCGCCAAAATTCCAAGCCATTTCCTTGACCCAGGAAGCCAAATCGACTTTTTCAGTGATTTTCTAGTTCATTTTTTGCTGGTACAATCTCTAGAAATTGATAAATCCATCATAACTCTCTCCAGCATGCAAACTAGGGAAAACCGACTGTGCTGGATGATTTGGAGACATAGAAGAATGGTATAAGTGAGTACTCATACCCCCTAGAACACTGCTCTGCTCTAGGAGAACCAATCATACTGCCATCTAGAATAAAAAATGATCATCTGGCCAATAAGTAAGTGATAATAATCACTTTTCTAGAGAACCGGGGCCAAACTCTCAAAACTGAAACTACAGTGATGGTCCTGGGCATGTTTGGAACAAATATAGATCATGTTGTATTTTTGAGTCACTGCCTTGGGAAACATGACTAACTTGGTCAGTTGGGTTGACCAAGTCAAAGTACCCAAAACCAAGGTGAGATAACATGCCAATATGATCCCGCAACCATCCAAGGTAAGACATGCTCCAGTAATGTATATCGAAAACCAACTTGAATCAGTTATTCATAATCATGGTGACCAACAATAACAATAATAATAGAATATACCTTTGCTTTTGAAAAATCTTAGAGTCCTCTGGAAATCTGATTGTACATGCCATACTTACAAAGTGTAAAAGATGTGCTATAGATGGGTGAGGGTGGAAAAACAAGGCTAAGGCAAGGGAAATGACTCTTGACTGACTTTGACTCAGTGATCAATTCGAATGATAACCAATATACTCTACCAAGATGAGATATGTATGACAGATAGCAATAGGGGATGGAGGTGTCTCATGGATGGGTGAAGTACTTGGGTATGCTTCCCTCAGACTCTAGAAAGTTTTCCTTTGCAATTTTATTGCAATATGGGTCAACCTTCAAAGGCAGATGCCCTGGAAGCCTTCTGGGCTCCAGTAATGACAAAGACCTAGTCTTTCTAGAGTCTAGACTAGTCTCACCCTGTGGCCCTGTGGGGACCATTGATCCAAACACTATACAAAGAGTGAGTGCTCATCCTTTGACCATTAACCTCTCAATATTTTTCAGACTTTACATAAGATGTTAGCCAGCATACAAGAGGAGGTGTGCTGGAAAGCCTTCTGGGCTTCCAGTAAATGACTAAGGCCTAGACCCGCTGCCAACGGGCAGTCCATAGCCCTGACGGGTTTGTCTCTCCCTGGTGCCCCTGTGGAGGGCAAATTGAGCCTTACATTATACAAGGAATGAGTGCTCAACCTCTTGGCCACTGACTACCTTTTCAATATTTTATACTTTTTGCATCCTTTAGATATAGCTTTTATGCGTTCCGATGCTTTAGTGTTTAGCAACATTGTTATGGTGGAGCACTTGTTTTGAGGACTCAAGGAGAACAACCCTATGAACCCAGCCACACTGGCCAAGACACATACTTCATAGCCAGAGACACATAGCAACATGGAGTTTATCATACATAGGGGTCAGAATGGGGAAAGGATCTTCAATCTCACAAGTTTCCATCAGTCTGAGTTATCGGATAAAACAAAGATGAATGAAATGGATGGACGGGCAATAATGACATGGAACCAACGTAGCACTAAGGTTTCTACTTTGTTCGAGCATGGCATGGGCAACAGTCTTCTCATTGAATTCTTCGATAAATCATAACACGGGTTAATAGAGCAATACATAACATATAAGCACAGGTCACCATAATCATCCTAACATGACAAGCATAGGTTCTTAGGATACATCACAGAGCAAAACTACACCAAGGAAATATACCTGATCTCACCATGTTTACCTGTCTCCAACTGATAAGCCCCTCTATAACTGTGTGTACGAACTCCTTGTCTGTTGCTATGCTCTAATGAGCTAGATCATCACCAAAATCATCTCAATGGGTTCCTGAATCTTAGTCATGGTAAGGAAAATATCAGGAACAAGGATCTGTGGTCAAATGAAGCTGTAAAGATCCATGTTGATACCCCATGTAAAAGTAGCCTGGAATAGAAAAAGAGACAAGTCTGCATGCTGCATCAATGGAAGCCTGGCTGAAAATGTATATGTGATAACAGGGTTATAATTTATTTCCAAGGTGGGTTTTAAGTTTTATATCCTGCCGCAAACTAGAACCTACATATCTAAGAAATGATGGTTTTCAATGAGGGTTTGATGAAAGGAAAATGCAACTCCAATTAGATACTAAGAAAAATGATAGATCTTACCTGGGAAAAACGTACCTAATCTTTTCGAGGGCAAATGTCGAGGTGATGAAGATTATTTCCGCATAAATCAAGTGAAGGAATGATGAAAATCCAACTTTGTTGAAAATTCCCAAGGAAGCCAAATGCGCCCTCTCTCTTACCAAGCCAAGTAAACAACAATGAGAGTGGCAAAAGAAATGACAAATGCTGACGAGAAGTAAATAGATAAGAGAGTAAGAAATCGTAAGATAGAAATACTCCCTGTATCCACCAATTCGGAAAGAAGAGCAAGGTGGACGTCTCCCACAAGTGCAACCCTCTCCAAATCGACTTCCCTGTCAAACAAATGGATCTAGAAAAAATATGCCATAGATTCACCAATAATCTCCAATGCAAGCGAGAAATAATGCCAGTCAATCACAAAGAACATTCTTCAATCATCCACAAAAGACAAGAAATTCCAGATTGATTTTCTCTATTATTCTTCAAGAGCCAATGGTGCCAAATTTCCCGATGCGATACAATGAGGGGGTCTCTCCTTTATATAGATTTTGAGAGACCCAAACCCTAACTTACTTTTTTATCCAACGGCTGAGATTATAACATCATCAACGATGGAGATTACTTTTACATGGATCAAGATGACTAAGTCAAGAGGGGGCGAATTACCTCATAAAGCCCATTTTTACAACATGATAAATCATTATTTTTTTAAGTTTGACATTTAGGGGACATGGGGGGGTCATTAGGGGGTCCCCCCATACATATTTCTAAAGATACAACTTGATTTATACACTTTTATTTTGGCCATATCCAATTTCGCTCTATGGGGGATGTTCTCCCTATGAGAGCCCAAAAAATAATCCGGAACATCAAACTGGATGAAACTGGTGTAGATATGTCCGGAGAGCCATAATAAATCATCTAGAAGCATTCCCTTCCCATTTCTTTGACCACACAAGCCAAATCGATTTCCTCAGTGATTTTCCTAGTTCATTTTTAATGGTACATCCTCTGAAAATAATAAAAAACATCATAACTTCATTCAGGCTGAGAACTGGGGCAAACTGACTACACTGGATGATTTGGAGACATAGAAGAATGGTATAAGTGACTACTCATTCCCCCCGAAACATTGCAATGCTCTAGGAGAACCAAACATACTGCCATCTATAATAAAATTTGATCATTTGGCCAATTATAAAGGGATAATAATCACTTTTCAGGAGAACTGAGGCCAAATTCTCAAAACTGAAACCGCAGTATTGTTCTTGGGCATGTCTGGAACAAATATAGACCATGTTGTTTTTTGAGTCACTGCCTTGGGAATCGTGCTTGACTTGACCAAGTCAAAGTACCCAAACTGAAGGTGAGATACTACATCAATATGATCCTGTAAGCATCCAAGGTAAGAAATGCTCCAATGGTGTATATCAAAAACAAACTTAAATCAATGTTATTCATAATCATGGTGACAACAATAATAATAATAGAAGATATACTTGTGCTTTTGAAGAATCTTGAAACTTCCTAGAAGTCTGCTTGTCCATGCCATACTTACAAAGTGTAAACAATGTGCTATTGCTAGGTGAGGATGTAAAACAAAGGCTAAGGCAAAGGGTGATGACTTTGATCGATTTTGACTCTGTGATCTCTCCGAATGATGACAAATACACATAACCGCAATGACATATGCATGACAGATAAACAATAGGGAATGGTGGTGTCTCACAAGTGGATGAGCTGATTTGGGGTCCATTCAACTTTAATAGCATGTCTACGACTCACATCCAAGTTAAGAATCAAGCTCTGTGAGGATCTTTTCTAGGACCCTTGCGTTGAGTACACAAGAAACTATAGTGAAGAGATCCTAGGGGACACTTAGAATTAGCTGTCCCTTACTCCATCTCACATCAAAACCCGCGGGATCCGTGAGGAATTAATCATTACATTCTTGATAAGATGGCCAACAGTCTTTAGATTTTGCATTTGTTTATCTACTGCTTTATTTAGGCCTTTCATAATCTTATTTCATAGCCCTCTTTGGGTTGTGTCTAAAGACACAATTTGCAACTTTATTTATGGGCTTGCATTTTATAATATATAGCATATGACACAATAAGCATGTAATGATGGTAGACATTGCTTCAAGTTTTAGCTGACAACTCTTCGGGCAACTAGGGGGAATATCTACAGTTAGGACCAAACATCGGGGGTAGCTAACTAGAGAGGTCAAGGCTTCAAAACCCAACTCCTCAGGAACCAACACCAGCGGGTTCTCCTGGCCCAGAAGGATCAAGGAGTCGACAAGTTTTGTTGCACAACTCATAGCCGAGACACAGAACAACATGGGATCCATCATGCTTGGAAGTCAAAGTGGGGAAAAGATCTTCAATCTCACAAGTCTCAAACAGTCTAAGTCATGGGATAAAATCAATGGATGATACTGAATGGATAGGGACAAGTGATACATGGAACCAACTTGGCACTAAGGTTTACTATTTGTACGAACATGGCATGAGCAATAGTCTTCAGATTAAGTTCCTTGATTAGTCATAACACAAGTTCAAGCATTAGTACATATAAGCATAGGTCACCATAATCATCCTAACATGACAAGCATAGTTGTTTGACATACATCATAGAGAAAAATCAAACCAAAGAGGCATATGCCTGATCTCACCATATATACCTGTCTCCAACTAATAAAGCCCCTCTGCAACTGTGTGTACCGCATCTGATTTGCTAATCTGCTAAAATGAACTAGGTCATCATTGAAATCATCTCAATGGACAAGGAGATCTTAGTCCTGGTAAGGAAATACTCTGTATCTGCTGTTGAACAAAGGCTTCGAATGGCTCATGCTACAAAGATGATCCATGTTGTATCCCCATAAATAAGTTTGGCTCAGAAGAAAATAGAAAATCTAAATGCTACATCATGGTAGCCCAACTACAATATATGTGATAACATGACCCTAACGCAGAGTCTACACACTAGTCATCGCTCTCACACAATATGAGGTAGCACACAAACATGCATGCAAGACTGATCAGGGAATACCCACTTGATATGAGTTGACTTGATGATTAGTGCCTATGCCCAAGGGTCTATGGAGTCAAAGATAAGTTCGCTAAGCTTATAGATAAGGACCGAATATGACAATAAAGACTCTACTCAAGTGAAAACTACCCAATAGACCTAGCATGCATCAAAGAAAAATTTTGAAAGAGAAATTTTATTATGAGAGTGACAAATGGTTTCCAGAGCTAGTATATCAAAGGTCTGGGTACTCACCTCGTCTGAGATGCTCGATATAGTCCTTTGTCCTTTCTCAACAA
This sequence comes from Pseudotsuga menziesii, assembly GCA_001517045.1. Classification (NCBI taxonomy): domain Eukaryota; kingdom Viridiplantae; phylum Streptophyta; class Pinopsida; order Pinales; family Pinaceae; genus Pseudotsuga; species Pseudotsuga menziesii. Next base: position 184,799 of record LPNX010095705.1, read on the forward strand.
CACTGAATAGATGACAACTTCATTCCATACCAAATTGCACTTACTTGTTCAGTGACATCGATTTGCAAATCCATAAAGAAATTTATTAGAAAAAATGATCACAATGACTAACAATAAACTCAATAATGTGCAAGTCGACATAGCTAGCAAGAGAAACACGGAGTAAGAGCAAGAATGAGTGCCTGGTTAAATAGAAAAACCCAACACGAAGAGGGGGCGCACTTGCTCAAGTATGCGTCAAGATCAGATAAGGTGTCTCTGGGTTGGTGTGAGGTTTGAATAGGAGGTAAATGGTGGCAACATCACTTGATATAGATGCAACTATCCAAATCCCATACTTTTTCCATTATTCAAAGCTTTTCCTTCAAGGTTGTGCTCCCACTTGGAGAGATGTGCCCTTCTTAATGAGGAAACTTCCAAAGCTTGGTTAACTTGGAAATAGCAGTGTTTGACATTCTAGAATCTCTTGAGTACTTGTCACTTTACTTTTCCAAGTCACAGAATCTGCATTCAACAAGTTTCTTTTATTTTATGAGTTGCCGAATTTTTCATTTTTATCCAACTTTTTGGTCATTTTTTGGTTTTTCAAGTAAAATTAATTTTGGAGATAAATAATTACTCGAAAACTTAGGAAAGTGGGTTTAGGGGTTAAGTGGGTACTTTGGGTTAGAAAATGAGCACCCCGTTGGAAAAAACAACCTCCTAGCCCCACTTTTATGACTTAGAGAAGTTTTACATTTAACTTATTAAAAATAAGCTTGTAAAAACGGGAAAAATAATGAGGGGCTTAATACATGTCCATATTGACCCAAAATAATGATTAGCATGGTAATATACATTGACACTTAGGTTTTAATAACCACCAAGGCAATTATTCCATCTTTGGAGGCTTAAGCGAAAAACTTGAAAATTATAAATCGTTAAAAAACGAAAGATAATTAACAAGGAAAAAACACCCTAGAATAATGTATTGATGACTATGTCCTAGGAAGCCAAACCTTTTACATAAATTCATCATGCTAAATCATTTTATTACAATTCCCCGTGGGGTATGAACATGTTAAAAAAAAATGAAAAGGGGGCCTAGGAAGGCCTGCATGGACTTCTGAACTCGGAATATGAACAAGTAATTGTTCATCTTTGGCGGCTGACTTAAATGTCCAACTTAGTGCAACCTAGGTGCTAACAATATCCAAACAACCTCTTTGATGTTTTGGTGTGAGAATAAGTAGCATGAAGAGTGCAGGGAGGTAACCAGAATTTGAGGTTGCTCGAGGACATCGTAGAGGGTGGAGGTATGAGGGTAGATGGATCTGAGGTTAAGATTAGTTGGGAGGGAGGAGTGTTAGGATTATAATCCTCCCTTGTCCAATTTGCTCGATTATGTCTAAATCAGGAGTCCTTTCAGTCTATATTTAGTCACTAGCACCATTGGGTCCACTTAGCCTAATTGGGCCACATGCACTAGTTACTAGAGTGTGGGGCATAGTAATTGAGGTTAACTGCCACTAACTACACTTGCATGCATCAGTTTAGAAGCCTCCTAGACCAATCCCTACAATTTAGGAGCCACTGGGAGTGTCGGCACCAACCTCCTTCAGTTGAGTTCAGTTGGTGACTAGTCAAGCTCAGTTAGGAGTCAGTTACATTCAGTTCTAGTCTATTAGATTCAGTTCTATTCAGTTAGCGCTAGCTATGCATGTGGGTGAGGCGCATTTACTCACCTACCATAGTCAGTTAGACTAGTTAACTGATAATTAAGACTGAATTAGACACTTGAGTTGGGTTGTTGAACTCCGATGGTGATTTAGACATGTCTAGTTGTCCATGCAATTAGGTAGAGTCAATCAATTTGAATTCCTCTCTCAGGCATTTGAATTGTCTGGTTATTAATACCAGTGTCTTACATTGTAATTAATTATCCAATTGCTTTTGATTAGTGAAAGCATTCACAGTTGCAAGCTATTTTTGCACTGTCTCATTCTTCAATTTCTGAGTAAAATTGTCTGATCTATCTTGTGAGTTGTGTGTTGGTCCACAGATCTATGTGCTCAATTTTATATGGTATTAGAGCCTCTGCAGGACAAGGCACTTCTCCTACTACAGATTCATACTAGGATCAAATTTTTTTTTGAGCGAAATTGCTCCTTCTAGCACTGCACCAGAAGCGAAGAATTTACCACATAAATCCGAAGCAAAGGAATTGTTGATCAAGCTTGCTTGATTAACTACGTTGGGTGTGAAGAAAATTCCAAAAGTGCAGGCTGTCGACCTTACTTTGTCTGTTAGATTGTGTGATTTACAGGTTTTCCAGTCTCCTTCACTGCATTCGCTACAACAACATTCAGTCTCCTTCACTGCATTCGCTACAGCAGCACAATGGCCCCTCCTATGGAGCTTCTCACTCCTTTCAACTACCATCAGTGGAAGGAGGACATGGAGATGCAGCTTCACTCCAAAAGAATCTACAAAGTCACAATGGACACAGAGGTAGAGCCAATTCATTATGTTGACAAAGAAAAATATTGGAATAAGCTTGATGAAGCACATGGATGCGTGTGCTTGTCAATCTCTAGAGATCTTCTCTTCCACATCAATGGATTGAAGACTCCCAAGAAGGTTTGGGATAAGCTTGCTTCCTTGTTTGATAAGCAAGATGACCTGAGGATCTATCAGCTCAGAGAATGAGTTGATTTCTCTTCACCCAGGCAACTTCGAAACTCTGAATGATTCCTTCACCAAATTCAAGCACCTGGTGTTCCAGTGCAAGGTTGAGAAGGAGGATGATCAAGGTTGAGAAGGAGGATGATCAACTCATCCTTTCTATCCTCTCAAAACTTGGTGCAGACTACTCAATCTTTGTATCAACCTTTCATTCAGGGAAGCTCACTACACCAAATTGGAAGATGCCAACTCTCAATGCCTTCATTGATTCTCTCACCAATGAGCATGACAAGTTGATCCAAATGGGGATCATCCGATCTTCCAAAGATGAAGCATTGGTTACTAGAGGACCTAAGGCTACGAATGGTAAGGGGAAGCAAAAGAATGAACCTCTTGTGGAGAAAGAGCAGTCAGATCAGCCCTCGGGTTCAAGGAGAAGCAAGAAGAATGGCAAAGGAAAGACCCTTTGTTCTTGCTGTGGAAGGGCTTTCATCCAGAAAGCTTCTGTATGAGAAGAATAATTGATGAAATGGCTATTCTTCAGAGAAGAAACTGAAGAACATGATGAGAGATGCCATGCACTGAAGGCTAGCTGTTCAACAACACATGCCTTCCTCATTGATTTTGGAGCTTCCAATCATATGGTTGCATCCAGAGAATCATTCTCTTCTTTACAATATTTTGATGGCCCTAGTATTTAGATGGGTAATAATAGTCAAATTCAAACCAAAGGGAAGGGCTCTATCAAGCTTGAACATGGAAAGTTCAAAGATGTGCTTTATGTGCCCTCCTTAGCTGCAAATCTGTTATCTGTATACCAGATGACTCACACTGGCCCTCCAAAGCGAGTGATATTTGGTCCTTACTCAGTGGAGATCATAGATATCTCTACTGGGAACATCATGGCGAAGGGTGTTGCAAATCATGCCTCCAAGGCATATGAGTTCTCACACTCTCTGCCATTTTCATAACCAGTGCACTCTCAACTGCCACTTGAAAGGGAAGGTAAAAACATTCCATCTACTTCTTTTGCAGTTTCCACTAGTATTGCAGAACAAGTTGTATCAGTTTATGAGATTGAGATTCAGGGTGATTTAGATCCAGATCCAATCCCTACTCCCAAGTGGGAAGCTAGGAAGATGACTGGAAATCCATCTGACACACAGAAGACAAAAAACCTTGCGCTATGTCATGCAATCTCACCTCCTTCAGAGAGATGCAACAAACTCCCTGTGAGATGCTACATGGCAAGGTCTAATCAGCTACACTGCTCTTAGAAGACTAGAGTGGATCATACACCTCTTCATCCAAAAAGAGGCAAAGGTTACATTCCTCCTTCCTTCCATCATCATTTTGGGAGAAGATGGAGAAGTCTACATGCCAGGCCCCAGGATACCTATGCACAAAACATCATGCATGTTGCTTCGCTACACCACAGAGATGATGGATGCAACAACATATTTTCAAGTTTTTTAAACGTGAATCCTACTTCTACCTGCTTAGTTAGAGGGGGGGCTTTTTTCCCATGTGGTTTTTTCCCCGGTTCCTTGTATTAAGCAGTTACTTTGCTTTAGCTGTAATGGGTGACCTATGGTCTTAGTTACTAGGGCCCACAAATTGTCCAAGTTAGCATTCAGGGGGGGTGTTTGGATTATAATCTTTCCTCGTCCAATTTGGTCAATTATGTCTAAATCAGGAGTCCTTTCAGTCTATATTTAGTCACTAGCACCATTAGGTCCACTTGGCCTAATTGGGCCACATGTTCCAGTTACTAGAGTGTGGGGAACAGTAATTGAGGCTAACTGCCACCGACTTCACTTGCATGCATCAATTTAGGAGCCTCCTAGACCAATCCCTACAATTTAGGAGCCACAGGTAGTGTTGACACCAACCTCCTTCAGTTGAGTTCAGTTGGTGAATGGTCAAGCTTAGTTAGGAGTCAATTACATTCAGTTCTATTCAGTTAGCGCTAGCTATGCATGGCTGCATGTGGGTGAGGTGCATTTACTCACCTACCATAGTCAGTTAGACTAGTTAACTGATAATTAAGACTGATTTAGACACTTTAGTTGGGTTGCTGAACTCCAATAGTGATTTAGACTTGTCTAGTTGTCCATGCAGTTAGGTAGAGTCAATCAATTCAAATTCCTCTCTCATGCATTCGAATTGACTGGTTATTAATACTAGTGTATTGAATTGTAATTAATTATCCAATTACTTTTGATTAATGAAAGCATTCACAGTTGCAAGCCATTTTTGCATTGTTTCATTCTTCAATTTCTGAGTAAAATTGTTTGATCTATCTTGTGAGTTGTGTGTTGGTCCACAAATCTATGCGCTCAATTTTATAGGGAGTGGCAGGGGAAGATGGTATGCCATAAGTTTTTGGGAGAGTGGATGAGGAGAGCACATAAGTCCCATCTCCTCTAAGAGATGGAGTGGTGTTTCTTGCAGTGGAGGAGGCAGTGGTAGTAAGCTTTAAGGTTGAGGTAGAAGGGACGAGCATGGGTGAATGCGTGTCGAAGTTGGTGGTGAAGAGCCTTGCACTCCTTATCGTACCATTGGTTCATAGGGCATCATCCAGGTTTTTGGTCAGTATGAGTGGAGTGGGTGGTGTGGGGGTATGACTTTAAGGTTGTTTCCCAGATGGTAAATGAGAGGTAGGTTTACATGGAAGAAGTAGAATTAAGTAGAGAGAACTAAGATTCGAGAAGCATCTAAAGAAAGTGGCAAGAGAATGTGTCTTGATCCACTTTGTCTAAAAGGATAGTAGTACGTTGTGGTCTCGAGGAGGGTGGTGTGGCGGGTGTGGGGGTGTCAAGCTAGAGGGAGAAGGAGAGTAGAGGATGGATCTTGAGCTGTGGTTTTGGCTGCAAAGTGGCTACCACAAAATCCTGAATGAAACTCCTCTAGGAGTCTTCAAGATTCTTCTTCATCCACACACCTGAGTATGAGAGACCATCCAGGTTTTTCGAACCCAATCCCTCTTGTGTGAGGTAGTATTTAGTGGCCTGTAATCTTAGTGACCTTCTTTTGTGGCCAACTAGGTGATCCAGACATGGTAGGTTGAGGAGGTAGAATATAATGTTTGAATACCACTATTGTTGTTGAAGATGTTGAATTCCTGTTGTAATGGATGATGTTGGTGAACTATTTTGATAGACCATACCTAAGGCTTGTTCATTTCCCTCTGTCATCATCTTGGTAAGTCCTTTTCCCCTTGATTAGTTTAGTGGGTTTGATCTCCAAGTCATATTCCTGGATCTTTGATACCCACTTTCCCCTTATACAAAGGTAATCGTGTTGAGATAAGACATCCTTCACTGCTGAATGAAAGACATAGCCAACCACTTTGGAGCAACCTATATATGTTTTGAAGTGTTTCAAAGATTTGACGAGGGCATAGGCTTGTTTCTCCATGGTAGTGTACTTGAGTTCAGAATTCTATAAGGATGTGCTCATGAATGCAATAGGTTGTTCCTGACCCTCTTTGTTCTTCTGAACAAAACTCCGACAATTGTGTCTTTTGATGCAAATGAGAAAATATGGAAGTCTTTGGAGTAATCAGGACTTATCAGCACGGGAGACCTAGAAATACAATCTTTTATGGATGCAAAAGCTTCTTTTCCTTCCTGGTCCCACTCAAACTTAACATCTTTTTTAAGCAACTTCTGCAGAGGTTTCATCAGCTCGACTAAGTTTGGTATAAATCTTCTTATGAAGTTTATTTGGCCATTAAAAGATTGTAGGGCTTTCTTGTTGGTAGGAAAAAGGAATCTTTTTATGGCCTAAACCCTTTTCGGGTCAATTTTGACCCCATCTTTGGAAATGATGTGTCCCAATAATTTACCCTCATCAACCCCTAGTACTGACTTGTCGGGATTTAGAGACATGCCATACATTCTACATCTTTCAAAAACTTTCCTGATATGGGTTACGTGATTTGATCTTTCCTTGGAAAAAACAGTAAGGCCATCTTGATAGATTTCTATAATTTTTCCAACTAGCTCATTGAAAACATAATCCATGGCTCTTTGGAAAGTAGCACCCGCATTCAAAAGACCAAAGGGCATTCCTAAGTACTCAAATGTTCCCCAAGGTGAAGTAAACGTAGTCTTGTGTTGATCTTCCTTCTTAACAAACACCTGATTGTAACCTGAGAAACCATCTAGCATAGACATTATCCCCGACCCCGTTACTCTTTGAAGTAAGGTTTCCATATCCGGTAAGGGGTAATTGTCTTTCATGCACGCAATATTTAAGTTTCGGAAATCTATGCATAATCTCAGTTGTCCATTCTTTTTTTTGACTACGACCAAGTTTGAACACCATGATGAATGCCTTGATGGGGCAATAATGCCTGTAGCTACATCTTTTGTAACTCCTTTTGGACCATGGGTGCTAACTTAGGATTTATCCTTCTAAGTTTTTGTCGAAAGGGTTTGGCTTCAGGCCTTAAGGGGATTGTATGTTGGAATACATCATCCTGATAAGCTTTTAGCTCGTCATAAGTAAAAGCAAATACATCTCTGTATTCTTTTACAAGATCAATCAGGTCCTTTCTTTCTTTTTTAGAAGTACCTTTTCCAATTTTTATGTTTCTTGGTTCCTTATCAGTACCAATGTTTATTTCTATGATTTTCGAAGGTTTTACCGTTTCTTTTTTCTTATATCTGTCCTACCTATCAAAAATACTTTCCCATTCAACAACATTCTTTGGGATGCAGTTCATAGGTTGATCTTCTTCTTTGACATTAGTATCTTTCTCATCCTGAAAATTTATCTGGCAATCGGAAAACTCATGCATGTTGCCGATGAATTTTACAATATGACTATCATCTTTAAACACCTGCCAATTATTTATGTTATCTAGTATTGAAGGTCTGAAGTTTATTTCAAATTTTCCATCTCCTATGACCAATTCTTCAGAAAATTCCAAAGTTGAAGCTGCCACAACAAGTTTGTCTACTTCATAGTTTTCAGAACGTGGGATGGCCACAATGTTCAAAGCCCAAAAATAATTCCAAGTGTCCCACACAACATTCCTATATTTCTTAAGTCTTTCACTTTTACATGCAAATGTTCCTTTGATTTGAGAAATAGTTAGATCTGAATCACCTTTAACACTGAGCATATGAATTCCCATATCTTTAGCAATTTCAAGTCCTAGCAATAGTGCTTCATACTTTGCTACATTATTAGATGCTTCAAACTCAAGTCTGTATACAAAATTGAATTTTTTATTTGATGGTGAAGTTATAACAATGCCTGCTCCTTTCCTAGCCTTGGAACAAGCTCCATCAAAACTCATTCTCCATGGTTGATCAAATTCCTCTTCATTAGCTTTTTCTCTAATGGGTATAAGATAGTTAGCATAGATTGCATGGTTCCCAAGATTGTCTGTTTCACAAATATACTCATTATCTGGCTCATTTGGAACTTCTACATGATACTTTTTCCTTTTCTCTATATAATTTGACATGTGCGTCTTTAGAAGCTGGAATCATGGCGTAAGTCCAGTCCATTTGAATAGATTCTCCTAGAGAGGCAACCCATTTTCTCGATAACAACATTTCCCATTTGTCAGGAACATCTATGACCACTATCTCCATGGTTACACCTATGTCAGGGTATGCTGCTAGTTTAACTGGCAAATTTATAATTATTCCCACAACATCGATTTCTCTTGAATCCATGGCACATACATTTTGGTATGGCCTTGTGATAGTTAAGCCCATTTGTTCCATGACTTTTCTAGTCATGATGTTTGATGACGCACCCGAATCAAGCATGCAATTGTGCAACAATTTGTTTTTTGCAATCAAAGAAATGTAGAAGGCAGGATGATCTTCTTTATTAGGATCCCTACTATGCAAGATGATGGGGACATCTTCATTGAAATTACTCAGATTCTTGGACAAATCTTCTTTAGGTTTATCCTTCTCATTTTCTTTTGAGTTGACCAGTTTCTCTTTAGGTCTCTCAACAGCTGTTTCCTCATATTTTTCAACTATATTTTCCTTAGGTTCTGCTGAGGTTTTCATGAAAATATCTCTTTGACTTGGAATTTTGAGGATCTCAATTACAGGGACAGAAATCTTAGCACTTGACAACCAATTACCCAAATCAATGTTTAGATCTAGAGGGGGAGGAGTTTTTACCTTTGGCATATGCTGACTTGACTTGGTTGGGATCATGTTTTTCTTTCTCTGATAAACAACCCCTTTGTACCTCTCCATATTCTGTTCAAGTGAAGGCTTTTCACCAAAAATCTTAGTGGCATTATCCTTTTCTTGACTGTAGTCTTTGGCTTGCTTCCATTTTTCTCTTGAAATATGATGAACTTGCCCTACATTGTTTATGTCGTCATGAGCTCTAGGATGTCCTACAAAGTTATTCATTTCCATTTGTTTTTGTTCCATAATGTAGCAGAATTTTGGACAAGTAGATTCTTCATGAAGTTCATCACAAGCTCGACGATAGGGAGGAACCTCATCAATCACCATGTTGTTTGTTTCAAGTTGATTTGGAGGTCTCTGCTCATAAGGAGGATACTTCTTTTTCCACTCCTGGTTTTGTCTAGGCTGGAATTTTTTATGATTTTGAGAAACCTGTGCTTTTTCCATGTTGTTTATCCTATTTTGCATAACACTCATCTGGGAGGTACAGTTTATCATCATTTGTTTCCACATGTCAGCTACCTCTTTCATTGATTCCTTGCCTTCATCTTTTCCTTCAGGTTCTACTGTTTTCCTCTGGTATCCTGAGTTTTGGAAGATGAAGTGGTGCCTCTAACAAATCTTGGAATGTTAGACTTTTTTGCAGATTGCATGTTTCTGTCTATCTTCTCAGCGATTTCCATGTCTTTCTTCAGGTCATCAGGTTCTTTGTCTCTAAGTTGGTACCTCATTTCTCCCTCGAATGCTTTTGTGTAATATACGAGAATTGAGGTATCTGATGGTTTAATATCAGCCGGGCATCTGCCTACCATATCACTGAACTTTTTATTGAACTCTTCTATGGTTTCGTTTTCCTTCTTTTTAGTATTTGTTAAGGTAGCCAATAGGTGCCTTTTCTCTTTCTTATCCCCCCATCTTTTATTGAAAGCAGTTTCAAATTCCTTGAAGGTCTTGATATCGTCGTCATTTAGGAAGGTGAACTATTCCAAGGCATCAACTTCAAGAGATAAGGAAAACAACCTCATCTTCATGGTTGACGTTGTGGCACCATTTATTGTAGCACTGTGAAAACGCCAACAAATGAGACTTAGCAATTATAACATCCGTTCCATAAAAAGATGGAACCTTCTCAATGGCTTTATCTGGGATGTTATGAGGCTGCCCAATTACGGCAAAATAATCTAGAGGTTTAAATAAAGTAACCATAGTACTATGTGAATTATTTGATTGAGAAGTATCAACAAATAAAAGGTGAATATCTAAGATTGACTCGGATGAAAAATCGTCAAGGATCTTATGAGAAGCTAGCTTGCTTTTCCTCCTATGGTAAACCTTTTCAGGCTCAAGAATGAACTGAAGCAAGCCTTCAGAGTCTCTTCTTGTAGAACGCCTTGGTAAAATTAAAGGTAGTGGAGTCGCCAGATGATTTGAGTAAGTTGATTAAACTACAACATTCATCAAAGAAAGCAAAAACAAGAATGAAAACTCAAAAGTCGTATTCCGGGAATAAAAAGATTTATCCCCTGCAACAGCGCCAAAGTGTTGCCGCCTAATTCGCACCTCGGGTAACGTGGTAGAAATCTTTAAGCCACTGGATGCCACCTTGGGGGTAAGCTTGAGCCAAGTGTTGTCACCTGATACTCAACTACTGCGTCTATGCCAACTCCTAGCGAAGCCAAGTGGGTGGACCCTAATAAAAAGTAAAATCTAAGGTTTTTACTCTATGCAAAAGATAATTGATTCTAGGAGTTTTAATATGGAATGGATGAAATTAAAGATTACCAATTTTAAAGATTACCAATTACTAAAAACAAGATTAACTTTAGCAACAATTTAACTCAAATTAGATACACAATATTCAATGACACATTGCGAGATTAACTTATGCAAATAGAACAAAATAGACCAGTGCCAAAATGAAAAGAGTGTTTGCAAATGTGGGTTGCTAGTGTAGTCTCAATGAAAGTATTGCAATATCTCGGTTGGTAAAGTTTAGATTATTAAATGAAGTGATTAAGGAATGGGTAAATTCTTGGTTGATTTTATATATGTGGTAATGATCTTGATTAGCTTAGGGGATGGGAACTCCCAGTATTCTCGGAGGTACGAGGAGTATGTCCAAAACCATTAATTGATGCGGCTCCCCGCAAGGAATATGTGGGCTGGTTGGAGTTTCTGAGACTTGTTCAACACTACACCAACAAGGGTGTAGCCTAGCAGTCTCTCGAGGTCACTGCCCAGTTGTTCTCGCTTCCTTTGTGGATTTTTCCAGTGCAACGACTTAATTCAAGGCGTTGGATTTTCGCCTGGGGAGATTAATTTCGGGAGTGGAAACTAATTAAGCTAGTCACCTAAATCCCTTTTTGATACTACCAACTGATTAGACGTAGCTGCACTGGAAGTAGAGCATACGGGGATGAAGGCCTTGTAATTTTTTAAATGTTTTAGAACAAGTTTTCCGATTACAAAAAAAGGGAAAATCCAGAACTCTCTTTCCAGATTCAGTACTCGGGCAAGCCCTTATCCATGAACATGTACTCGAGAAAGCGAGGGGGTTTATTTTAAACTCAGCAGTGCATAACAATTAATTTTTTTTAATGACTACATTTCTCAAATCTTTTCCCTTATGGTACTACAGTATAGCGCAGTGCGTAAGTATTCAGATTACTTTTGCAAAACTTAAGTAAAGCATGAAATGATAAAAAAAAAACTACGCTAGCAACATATAAAGAAGACATAAAAAAGGACACCGACACAAATCCACCCAGGGGGGATGGGGACCGGGCTCTAATGAGCCTACTCAAACTTTGATTTACTTTTACAATGATGCGGAAGAAAGTGCACTTTGGTCCTCAAATTGTGATCCAAAGGCTTACAACTTGTAAGAAAAATAAATTTTATGCAAGGGGAAGCTTCGTTTGTCTTCTTTTTTGTCGATTTTGTGAAAATTTGCTAGAGTTTCTCTCTCTTTTATTGCAAACCTGCGAAAAACAGCCGACAAATATTAGTGGAATGTTCCCAAAAGCACTTTAAGAGTGCTTTGGGAAAACTTCCAAAATTTGGAAAAAAAATTCTAAGTAACAACAGAATGAAAAAACTAGGAAAAATGATTGAGAAAGTGAGCTAGAAAGCTACTTTCTCAGGGTATTTATTTGCTTCTTAAGGAGAGCAAATAAATCAAGGCACTAACTTGCCGGGTAATGAATTAAACCAACTACTATCCTTTAAAACAAGCTTTTAGTTTTTTTTCTTTTGCTAATAATGGCTTGAAATAAGATAGCTTGAAACCTAGATCTAAACTAAGAAATGATGATTCCTTTAAACTTTAGCTAGATCTATAATAAAAAGCAAATCTAAGATCTGTCTATGAGTATAAATTTGATTCTAGATTTAAAATGCTTTTTCTTTTATAAAAGGACCGAAACGATTAAACAATGAAAGATCGGGAGAGGGAAAGTGGGAGAAAGTTCGAATAAGAGCGCCCTTGAAGCTTCACATGTGGTATGTTGAGGAACCCTTTATCTGTAGCAAACAAGGTTAGAGACATGCAGAATGGAAGGATCAAACAAGAAACTCCAGGTCTCTTATCACGACAACCTACAAATCACACACTTATGCACACAAGATCAAACGTAGGAGTATATATTTCAATAAAAATAATGTAAAAGCATTCATAAACGAATGAAGCATTCACTCAAACTTCGAAACATTTATACTCAGTAGCTTAGATCATTAAACAAAATGACTACACTACATTACCAAATTTGAAAACAATCTTTTCAGTAAGCTACGATTGATCTACTGCATGCATAATGGATCAAACACATATTACCTCCATACAGTTGGAAGATAGAAAACTTCACTCCACCAAAGCACTAGAAAATTTTGACCTCCAAAGTCTCTTTATTTCATAAGATGAATAACAATTACAATAGGTAGCTCTTTCCCGTACAATTTCGACTAGTTTGAATGAGGAGAGAAAAGCTTTATTTATAGCAAATACAAGCCCAAGTGGGCACCACCAACACTGGCAGAAGAAGTAAGAGTTTAGCTGAGTGAAGTTGAGTTGAACTGAATCAATTAGAAGAATCGGTGGGCTGATTCTTTAGTTTAACTGGACAATTAGTATGGAGGAGGTGCCACCTCTAATGAGGTAGGCGACCTCACTCCAACTCCCAAAATCCAACTCACCAAATACCAAATTGCATGCTCTTCACCCCACGCAATTTTTTTAACGCTGTAAGGATACAAAGGGGGGTCCACTCTCTTTTGCTAGCGCAATCCTCAAACATCCTCACGCACGAGCTCTCCTTTGGTGAGTTAACGTCACCACCCATTTAAAACAAAGAGTGATATGGTATACCTCTCCAAAGTTTTAAAATAAAGTCTACGTAAAGAGGGGTCCACCCATGGTGTTAGCGCCACACTTCTAAACATTCTTGTGATTCTTCTTTGACGTCACCATCCTCATAACATTTGTTTCCTTGAATCATAACCAAACTTTACTCAAAAGTGACGCTTCCTTATGTGATGAGGTCACCTCCATGGGGACCACCATGCTCCATTACCATTTAATCATTTAAAAATCAAAATTTTGACTTTTTAAATATTTTGACCAAGTGCCTATATGTCAAAATTTAGCATTAAAATGCCATCTTGATGCACTTTTAGCCAAATAATGCCTTCCAAGATGTTCTGGCTGCCCAACTGATGTGGAAAGTGGTCCCAAGGGTAAAGAGGACACTCTGAGTGTGAAAACGAGTGTCCCCACGTAAGAAACGGACTCTGTATCCGACTTTTATTACATTTTGAAGTTTTTTCATTAAACCATTAAAAAATGGCTTAAAAACGGGAATTTCTTTTTTCTCGGAAATTGACGAAACTCTAGGGGGACTTAGTACATGTCCATACGACTCAATTCGAATGCCTAGCATGTTGAAAAACATTGACACGAAGGGTCTAATAACCTCCTTAGGCCGAAACACCAAGATGACTACCATCTTTGGAGGTGTGAGTGAAAAACTCAGAAATTATTGGTCGTTTGTTCAACAACCAATAATAACCAAGGGAAAAAACACTCTGGGCTAGTTGGCTTGATGCTTCAGTCTGGGAAGCCGAGCCTTTTATAAAAAATTAAATGCTAGGACATTTTTTACAATTTCCCCAGGGGGGTATGAACATGTATTACAAAAAAAAATAGCCATGAAGGCCTGAAAGGACTTCTAAACTTGAATATGAACAAGTATCTTGTTCGTCATTGGCGGCTCACTGAAAGTCCAACTAGGTGCAGCCTAGTCAGTAACACTATGTAAATGTCCCTAGGGAGGGGAGCTTCGCCCCTAATCCAAACCCATGTAAACCTGACAAGCCCATCTGTTGCCACCAAAGAAACCATGCTCCTAAGGGAGTCCTAGTCAAACAAGCGACTCCACCTAAACCTCTAACACCACTCAAGCTCCTTGTCTCCTGTTTTCAAACTGAAAATCAATGATAACCTGCAATGTCTAGGAGAGGCCAAACAGGGCTCACATGTCTTAGTAACGAAGAGGATGACTGATGAACCAAGAGCATCGTTCATGAGGCCCATTGATGACCAGAAAGATCCATAGTAGTTCCAACAACTGTTCGAGATGCCCGTGCCCCGTCTCCTCCCCAAATGGGCCAAGTCGTCGAGTTTTGCCGAGTCCTAAGGTGGCCAAGGTTTTGCCAAGTTCGATATCACAACCTTGGGTTAAACCCTTCTATTTTTTCTGTTTTAATCTTCCTAGACTTTTGCAATGCTAGATTTGTTACTTATTTATGAGATGCACTAGGCACTCTTTATTTTTCTATTTGTACTAACCATACCCTTGAGTCCCATTGATGGACCTTTGGTCATTAATGGACATTCATATAATCTCATTGCACATGAGGGCGGTAAAAATAGCTATAACCTTTAAAATAGAGAATGGTTACCATCGAAAATATAGACAAAATGCTCTCTATGTCTCATCTAGCACCCCATACACAATTAAATAATTTAGTCTAACTTTTGCCTGTCTTGAGAGAAGGTAGACCCTACTCGTACAAGTGTTAGGTTCTAAGACGAATAAATGTAGCATCAGCAAGTTAATGAAGCAGAAAGAATAATGTTTGACAAACACACGTGAAAGTATATTATTCGGTTATAATGCTCTTGTTTGTGCTTCATTTCTATGATGAAATTATAGAACGAATAGAAATTGAATTGCAAAGTGGAAAATGCTAAGCTTGTTGTGCTACTTAGTTGATAATGCACTTGTATGTATCTCGTGTAGCTGTACTAGGAACAGTTTTTCAGTGTACCATTATAGGCATGGCATTATCTCAGGAATGTAAAAGGATCGTTTTGAATCAATTCAAGTATGCTCTACTTGCATGTGACACAAATTTGTGAATTTCATTTTACTATTTTAGAGAATTATTATGTTAGTCATATATTATCCTCAGGTTTGAAGAGCATTTCTTTGTGTAAATAATTTAATAATCTGCTGCAATTGATCAAGACTCACTCAAGATTGGTAGAAGAAAAAAGACAATTGTCCCTAATGTCCAAGGATGAGTTTTGCATTTCTGTTCATGGTCATATTCAATAGTGCAAACTGTAATTTATCAACAAAAATAGTAGTTAATTTTGCAGAATTTCTATTGCAGCTCTCCATTGTGGCCTCAAATCATTGCAAATGTTTTTAGACAAACTGTGGAAGTACTTGAAGACTCACAGGTAAGGAACATAAATAATAGATAGTCTGACATAAAATAATCTCAAACCTACAAAGTGAATCCAATATATTGGTAAGCTGGTCCCAGTTACAATTGATTGTTATAATCTCAAATTCCAAGCACATAATTCACTCTCCCTCAAGAAAGTGTCGAGCTTAATGGTCAATGTAACTGATTAGCGGAAAATTTTGGCCCCAACCAAAACCTTGATCATTTTAGCTTACTTCCCCCTATCAATGCCAGTGCATTTGATTAGGTTTTCTGTTTTCTTTTGTATGACTTCCAATTTAAAATGTTTCTACCACTCATTTTGCCCTTGATGCAATAGAGTCATAACCTAAGTCACCTGACACGGGGACATGGGACACGGGGATTTGAGTGTCCGACACGGACACGTTGACCCCCAAAATCAAGACACGTTATATACATATATATTTAAAAAAAAATTATATAAATTAAAATTATAGACATATAGATCCAAATTTTTACAAATATTCAATATAAGTCAGAATCAATGCACATTTAACATTAGTAATTACTAAATTAGTAGTACACATTTACAAATCAAATCAGTAATCACAATGAGATTATGAGACACATAGATAATTCATGATACAGTATACTCATAATAGTCATAGATCAAGATGTCAATACTCAGGAGTCAAAACTATATTTCTCATTAAGTCATGAAAATCAAAATGTATAATGTATTACTTAAGTTGCCAGGAAACTTGGGTACGGGGATAGAGACGGGGACGCCACTTTTTGAAACAGTGGACTTGGTATTCAATTTCAATAAGTAACATGCACATTGCTTCAAAGTTCATAAATCATTGATATAAAGTGGAAATTACATATGAACCTTAAGTATAAACATGGTATCAGATAATCATAAGACATAAACCAAGTGGAAATTCAAGTTATTGTTTTCATATTCATATCAATCATTCATCATCATTCATGGTATGGGGACAAAGACAGGGATACCATTTTTTGAAATAGTGGACTTGGGTATGTCGGGGTACTATATATATATATATATATATATATGAAGTAAAAAATTAAATCATTTTCATCGGTATTCAATTTCAATAAGTAACATGCACATTGCTTCAATGTTCATAAATCATTGATATAAAGTGGAAATTACATATGAACCTTAAGTATAAACATGGTATCAGATAATCATAAGACATAAACCAAGTGGAAATTCAAGTTACTGTTTTCATATTCATATCAATCATGATTCATCATTCATGATATATGTCTAATCACAATGTCATACACAACATGCAACAAGTCTGCATCCAAAATTCAAAATGCAAAAAACAATGAATAGCTTAACCACACAAACTGTAGCCTGTTTGAGCTTCAACTCTCGAGCATGCTGCATTATAAAGTCACCAATTTTGAATACAGGATGTAAAAAAAGGATTATTGTTTCTGAATTAAGCTTTTTAGATTTAAATTGCTAGATTGGCTCATGTCTTTCCCATTTTAACTATTTCTTTTGGTTGAAGTTGATTTGTCATTGCCATTTAATGGAATATGTGTATCTTTGTATTATGTAATACCCCAATTTGTTAGGATATCCTGTATTGTGAACATATGAAAGTCGTTTTTTGGCATCAGTCATTAGTGGTTGAACTTTGATATCAATTTATAAGTAAAGGATTAAAAGTAAATGTGCAAAACATTAGAGACATTTGCTCTCTAATTATATTTTAAGAGATATTTCATGGAATGCTTTGTACATTGATGACATTTGGAAGTTTAGATTGTTCTATTTGGGGTGCAGCTGAGACACAATGGTCATGGTTGTATCATTGTTTGGCATCATTCATTAGTGGTTGAACTTTGACATCAATTTACAAGGAAAAAATGTGCAAAAGATTAGANTGCATCTTCTCCTCTCTTTGCCATCACATGCTTCGACTGAAGACCAAGTGTGCGTTAGGAGAGTGGAAAGGCCTGCAGGGTGTTAAGAGGGTAGGGGGACCCATTCCCACCCTGTCCCTCTTCATAAAAGAAAAAAGACTTATAAAAAATATATATTTTTAAAATTTTCACAAACAAAAGCTTCCTCGAAGTCCCCAAAATCGGGGGACGGGATTCCCTGAAGTCCCCAAGTTTTCTGTTTTTTGTCAAAAGGTTTTTGGTACTTAGGGACTTCGATGGGGACTTCAGGGGAAGTTTGTGAGGTCCCCGACCCAGTTTCCGAGACTTGGGGACGGTATCTAGGACGGGGACGTGAACCCAGCCCTTGAGGACGGGTACCCTTGCAACACAGTGTATTACATAGATGTTAGAATGCCACTGGCAAATGTCAAATAGACCAGTTCCGTAGTAGTAGTAAATACCTATGTTGCCAGGGTACCCGTACCGGTTACACGTACCTGGTACTTGGGTACTCGTAGGGTACGTCTCTTGTTGGACCTTGCCATACCCCATACTGGGTCCACGTACCCGAGACTCCGTTATAAAAAAAGGGGTACTTATAGGCAAAATGGTACGTCGTACCCCGTGTTTGGGTACTTCGTACCCCATGTTTGGGTACTCCAGGGGTACGACCGACTCAATAAAATGCAATTCATTGGAGAAAATGTAATAACCCCCCACCAAATCTGAACTAATTTTTTGCTAACTACATATGGTGTTTGATTCAGGACTTATGTCAAACACTTTGCAACACTGTTCAAATTTTACTGAATATTGTTCAAATCTAGTAGATTGATTTTACATTGATTTACAATGAATGTTTTTATGGTTTTGTGTTCAGCACTCATGGAACATAATTTGACTACCAAATGTGCACATAAAAATATACATATGTATTTAATATTAAGAAAAACACTCACATCCACGCAGGAATATATTTGGCAATTTTCAATTTTTTATTGCCTGTAACAGCAGTACAAATAGGTGTTTAAAATAAGATTTCAAGTGTACTTTCATGCATGAGTTTGATTCTCTGTTATAGTTGCTTGGTACAATGATTTATCAAATTTTATGTAACTTCTAGTCTTCTAGTTGATATCTACTGAGTCTATGATTTATCAAATTTTATGTCTCAAATTTTCAATCTGAATGTTCACTGTTCAAATAATCTGTGAATTTATAATTATGAATCATGACTCATAATTTATGAAGAAATCTAT
This sequence comes from Pseudotsuga menziesii, assembly GCA_001517045.1. Taxonomy (NCBI): domain Eukaryota; kingdom Viridiplantae; phylum Streptophyta; class Pinopsida; order Pinales; family Pinaceae; genus Pseudotsuga; species Pseudotsuga menziesii. Next base: position 203,541 of record LPNX010095705.1, read on the forward strand.
ATGCATGTATGATGTGACTATGACATATATATATATATACACACACACACAGTACCCCTGACGTACCCAAGTACCCTTTTTCAAAAAGTTACATCCCCTTACCCTTACCCGTCTCCGTCCCCGTACTCGTACCCAAGTTTCATGGAAACTTAGGTAAATACAAAAAGGTGTAGAATCTAGATCAAGATGGAAGAATGAAGAGTCTCATCTATCAATAGTCATCGTCCTCCTCCATGCCTGAATCAACAAACTCATCACTGCTCTCTTCTTCTTCCTCCTCTTCCTCCTTCTCAACCATCTGAGGATCAATATCTGCTGGTGTGGAGGATGACCCCTCCAAAGGATCACCATCATCAAATGTCACCGACTCCAGCACTGGATCATTAAGATCCAGGTTGGCTAATGCCAACTCAATATTGCTGTCCAAACCCATATCGTCAGGAAATACATCCCACATCTTTGTCGTTCCCTTCACCCACTCCTCCCTCTTCTTGTAAATAAGACGAAGGTTGGTGTGCACATACACCATCGTCTCTGCTTTGGACTGCCCAAGCCTACTCTTCTTCAAACTGTACAAGTTGTTAAATTTTGCAGGTTAGATGAGTGTTAATACAAGTACTAAACTTCAATACACGAACATATAAAAACTGAGGTAAAATTTAAACTATATAACTTTCATTTCTTTCAACTTAACGCTCTGCAAGTCACTGCGTTAACTTTAACACTCTGCCGGTCACTGCGTTAAAGTTGATCATTGAAATGTTTCATCAAATGTCATGTACAGAAAAATAATAAATAACATGTGTAGTAAACTAAATCTCAAATAAACTACAGAAGATAAAGAATCATAACCATTCGTTGGATCTGCCTTATACTCAGTTAGTTCTGAGTTTGATCTTGTCACTGAAAGGACAAGTCAAACTGGTTAAACCATATATGTACCTTGAGAGAGAGAGGGTTTAGGTAGGACTAAACAGATCCCAGGTGCTTCAGTAAAATAAATTAAAAATTAAAAAAAACATGCAAGTGACCATGGGTAAGGAAAGACACATAAGTGTTGCAAAACCAGTAAGCAATTACCCACCTATAAGAACTCACACAGAGTTCAATCACAGAGACGTGTCTAGAGATAAGACCGTAAGCAATCACCTACAACACTCGCACAGAGATCAAATGCAGCAAAGGGAAGTCAAGCCCGTAAACAAACATGCTGAGGATGAATCGCTGCAGAGGGAAATCGCAAACACGCTGAGATAAGACTCAGTTCAACAAATGGCAGAGATCGTGAATTCATAAATTGCAGAGAGAGATCAGGTAGATCCCATGAGAAATATCGGTGAGGAGTCACGATAAAAAAATAGCAAAATAATCAAATCGCAGAGACTCTTGCTCAGAGAAATCACAGAAGCTCATGAGAGGAAAAGAATGTAGACAGCCCGTGAGGGAAAAACAATAAACCCGCAGATAGAGTGCAGACAGTCCATAAATCGCAGAGGTAAAACGTGCAGAGCCCGTGAGGGAAAAATCACTGAAGGTCACCACAACACTTCAAAATCGCAGAGCCCGTGAGGGAAAAATCCTTCAAAATCGCAGAGATCACCGTAAACATCCACGTGAGGAAAAATCACATGTATTGAAGGATCGTTCTTTGATTTATATAGGCTTGTAGAAAAATAAAAATAAAAGATTAAATAAAATAATGTGTTCCAAAAGTAAAAGTCTAAAAGTCTAAAATTTTATTGTAATGAATATAATAAAATTACATAGTAACTCGTCCAAAAAATAACGTAAGATTTTATTATAATAAATATAATAAAATCATAAAGTAATTCGTCCAATAAAAAAAATAACATAAGTGTACTTTAGGTAAAGTAAAATGTAAAGTAAAAGGTTTTAAGCATAAAAGTAAAATGGACCAGTCAAATGGATTTAGCTTGGGTGGTTGGGAGGAATGAATGTTACCCTTCCCACCCAGGTTCTACTCTTGTAAGTGACATGATGCTCTTGTGGAGCCCTTTTGTAATAAATGTGTGAATGATGAGTTGGCCATACCTTGATTCAGTTTGAATATCAGGTGTTGGGATTTTCCGTGGAGTAGCCCTCTAATAAATGGTGAACCACATTTCAAAAAAAAAAAAGTAAAATGGACCAAAAAGTCTATTCATAAAATCATAAGATAGATTTTATTAATACGACTATAAAATAATTATTTAATGTATTTATAATAAAGTGAAAGTCCAAAAAATCCAACATGAGGTAAATAGACCAAAACCATAAGTGGGTCAAGGGTCCTTTAACAAAACATAAGGTAACCATAACAATATATGGTCCTTAATAAACCATTAAGTAAATACACTCCAGAAAGTAGGAGACGTCATAGTCAAAGGTGCACACAAGTGAGAGTGCTAGGACCAAATAGGAATAGGACCAAGAGCCAACAACCATAAGATCAGCCAATAACCATAAGATCAGGTGAACCGTAAAAGTGGACAATCAACATTTAGGACCAACAACACCAAAGATTTTTCTCTCTCTCAAGATACATAGTTTTATTTATTTTGTCATCACTGTATAAGGGGGAAGATCCAAACGGATGGTACAATCCTTTTGTCCTTGATACTACTCCTAAGGGTTAGGTACTAGGGACATCGTCAAGGGGTGGCCAATCCCTTGAGAATCAACTTAGCAATAACCGATTAGGAGAGGGGATATCATTATCTTCCATTCTTAATGAATGGCTTTCAACCTTAGGCTGAGTTTCAGTCTCACACTGAAAATTGATCAACTGTCTGCAGGACTTCTTGGATATCGTGTCCTTGGTTCCAGACCAAAAATATGTCTCTACCTCTATCTGCAGGATCTACTTGGACATCGCGTCCCTGGTCCTAGACCAGAATACTCTAGAGGCATATAGGGGCCCTAGCCACATGCTAGGGGCTTTGCCATGGCATCAACCTACTTGGTCCTAGACCAAGAGCCCCAGGAGACTACTGGGGGCCCTAGGGTACCTTCTAGGGTCTTACTCTGTCCTAGTCAACTGACTAGGAAACCATTCTCTGAGAATGGATCTCGCAGTTGCACTAACTTTAACACAAGTTGCCATATGTGCTCCAATTCCTCTCACAACTAGAGGATGATGTAACTTGAGAGATGATTCTCAAGGCTAGCTTCTGTAGAAGAGGGCATGTTACCCCATGAGTTTCCCACCAATTATAGGGCTTCTTAACTCCCCTGTCTACAACCACATCATGGCCTTCAAATCTCCCAGTAGCAGTGGAAAACTCTACAAAGCCCTCCTCCACCTCATCAAGTAAGTCTTTATCCTAAAATAGCCTCCTAAATGATAGATTCCTCCCCTGTGAAATCTCTCAATCCATGTGAGGAGGGACTCTATGTGAGGGCCCACCATTGAGCCATTCCTGACTATAGAACTTGGGTTCAAGGAGTGGGCCAAGCAATGCAAAGGTGTGCAATTCTTATCCCACCTGGAGATAAGAATATCCTGAATGGTGGACCATAAGTTCTCTGTTGATCTCTCATACTCGGGACACTCATTCTCCATAAGAATGGTCCTCATGGACTCAATCATGGAATCCCACCCCTCATAAGCATCTGCTAGGATGGGTTGGTCCGCGTCCTCAAAGCGCAACAAAGAAATGAGTGGCTCCATGATCTTAATGGTAAGATCCACCCTCTCCCACCAAACATTATCTAATATCGTTTCCTTCACCTTTTTTGAAGCCCTTTGATCCGTCTTTCTCAAGAAAGACCAATACTCTGAAATCACCATGGACCCAAGAGCGGTTTTGACCTCCCTCAACCTCTTGAGCATGATGAATGAGGAAGCAAACCGAGTATCTGCAATCTTCAGCAATGAAAGATGTGTGCACTCTTTGTAGATGGTGAGGGCATTTGTGTGGTTTTGTACAAAGTTACGGATATGGCGTGCATCCTCAATAATGTTGCCAATCCATGTCACATCTGAAGCAATGGATTTGAGTGCTAAGTTCAAGGAATGGACAATGCAAGGTGTCCAAAAAATCTGTAAGAGGAAAAAAACAAGTATAAATGAGTCTACAACACTAACAACTCAAATCATTAAAATGACCTTTCCCCTAGATAAATTTTGTGATAAATTCATAGTTCAAACAATGAGCAAATTAGCAATGAAAGGTGTCCAAAATGAAAATGCCTGTGGATATTTAGTTTCCACAATCATGCCAACGGGCTTGCAAACAGGTGCGTTGTCCATGATGATTTGTACACAAGAATCAACACCTACTTCTTCAATGATTTTGATGAACAACTCACCCATAAAATGCGCATCTTTGTATTTCCCAAGAGCATCCATTTCTTTCAAGAACACCGGTCCTTTTTGGGAAGATACCATGAAATTGATGAGTGGATGGCGTGTTGGATCCGTCCATCCATCGGAAACAATACTCACTCCCGATGAGGGCCATGTTGCTCTAATTGGCTCAATAATTTTGTCCACCTCCTTCCTTGCCTTAACCAACAATGCGGTTCTAAAAGCTTTTTCGAACCAGGAGGCACATAACCAGATGGAGCTCATTCACTGATACTTCGACACATCTCAAAAAACAATGGTGACCATGCAACATTGAATGAGATGATGTTGAGGTAGAAAATAAAGCAATGGTGAGGTCCACCTCTTCTCATGCCTCTTGTTGGAAAATCTTGTTCATTGGACCACTTGAAGATGGCCTCTTTCTTGTTGGATGTGTCTCGCCTCTGTTAGGTGGAAATGGAGGCCGAATGGTAGAGGGTTTCCTTAAGAATGGAAGAGGATCCTCATGCTTTTTCTTGCTTGCTGCTGCTACATTGCCTAAGCCTTCCTGATCCTCCTTTCCCATTTCTCTCCTTTGGGTAACACTCACACCTTTACATGAAGAAATCCAACAAGGAAGGCCCAACAAATGGCCCTTAACTCGGTAGTATGTGCTCTTAAACTCATTCTTGCAAAAATTGCAAGTCCAAGATACATTGCCTCCCCCACCTAGCTTTGCCCCAGGCCTTTCTTTTCTAGTCACATACCTCCACAAAGGGTATTTTTTCTCTTGGGCTTGTTGTCTTGCTAAAATAGGGTTCAATGGAGCATGAGCTCCACTGGTAGCAGATGGAGCACTAGCAAGAGGAGTAGAAGAGCTTGTGTTTGGAGGAATAGGAGGGGAGACAATAGATGGGGCATTTCTCCCTTTCCTTTCCCCTTAAGCTCCTGCCCTAGCGGAATGAGACATTGTTCTTCGTGTTTGATGGTTGAGCTTGCAATCCACCCAGCCAAATCCACCTTCAATGGACTTTAACACTCTTCCAAAGCCTTCAAATCCTCTTCACTTGCAAAAAAAAACCTCTTTGAGCTCTCCCAACATTTGCAAATGACAAAATACAAGTGAAAATTTGTTTTTAAAGAGGGCCCAACCGTCATTTTTACGGTTTGCATGTCCTGTTTTCGGGACACGTAGTGACAGTCCTGGGACATGCGTGTCCGAGCATGGGACACACTGCACAGTCGTGTTGGACATGATCTGTCAACGTGTCCGTGTCCAACACGCAGACATGGGACACATAGCCCAAAAGGAGCGTGTCCAATTTCTTAGGTCATAACTATATTTTTTTGAAGAAAACATGTTATATTTACAGAAAAGTATTTAGAAACAGTGAATCAAAAGGTGGAAGGGTATATACAATGGACCTTTTATTCTCTTTTGTAAGACTATTAATGCTGAAATAAAATTTGAATAGGCCAAGGAATCTAGAGGTTGAGCATCTTTAACAACAAAGCACCCTTAACCAACATTTGATGATGTATCATTATGCCAGCAAACAAAGAAATAATCTTGTGCTCAAAAGCAAACTTACACCTGATGTTCCAGAGAGAAAATAAAGCAAAAAATCTCAAGCACTACCAAAGCCCAATGAAGGAGGTGTGAATCAGATAGCTGCAATCACCAAACAAAGCAGCATGCTTGTGAATCCTGCCGTAAAGGAGAACTGAGTATTGTTCTTGAATGTATGTCCTGTTAAAACATGTTACTACGTTGTGATTTTGGCCACATCACTTGTGAAAATTTTCACAAGTGTCGAGGTTGCAAGGTTTTCATGTCTAGATTGTTGGATGGGTATGTGGTACACTTGTTTCCTTGGTCGGAGATGGTGCTTCTTCATGGTTGAGTGGTAGCCATGGTAGTAGTCTAGGAAGTATGGGGGGTGATGTGCTTTTGTTTTCATGGTGTTAATTGGTGGTTATGGTGTGGCTAACAAGTAAGGATGCTCATAAGATGACGCACTCCCTCTAAACGAATGGATGACTAAGGTAAAAGGAAATTATTTGACACTTGTTTATTTAATGGAGTGGGAACCCATCAACTAAGGGTCTCCCTATGTTTTGAAATGTTAATAATTGCACTTTGGAAGTAATGGATTAATTAAAGTGTATTAAGGTTTTAGTGTGATTAATGAAAGTCAATCATGAAAAAAACCTATCACACTAATTAACCAAAGTACCTAAGGTTTTCATTTTATATTAATTGAAAAACACATAAGAGGGGGGCGCTAGGAACAATGGTCTTTCATGCACATTAATTGAAGACTATTTAGATTAAGTTTGAGTGTAATATCCCGACTGATATTTTCTCTTCTTTATACTGCTAGGGTTTAGGTTTTTGCTTATAGATTCAAAGTGTTTGATGCTTTATAACTTTATTTTATCAATTTGCATGGAATGACAAGATAATACACAAACCCCAAAATGACAAAAACTTGGATTCACAATGAAATTAACTGCAAAGACATACCAATATTAATAGCTTGAGTGTTTGAGCAATCTGCAAGAAGCATGCATGCCATGCAACAAGAGCTGAGGTAAAAACGTGTTGCTTCTTCAAGGATAGATGCCCATGCAAAGAAATACACCCTTCCTTTGGTGATGATCTTTTGCAGTTGATTCAACACTTGGATTGGAGCGCTGAAACTTCCCAGGTAATGTAATACGGGTCCTCTGGAGAGAATGGCGTGCACATGTAGATGTTCTGAGATCTCTAGGGCTAGTAGTGAATTGATTCATTCAAATAGAGGGCGTCCTTGCTCCTTACGAATTTACTTGTATCTTTCCAGAATATGTAAGAGATGAATTGATGATCACCCTGTATAGTAATACGGTCCTTCCAAGGAGAATGGAAGTGACATGCAGAAGGAATAAGGTCTCTCTAGATCAACACGAATTTCCCTTAGTGTCTCCAATGCACCCCCAGGAGTAAACACGTGACCCTTTTGATGTTAAATGTACAGCATCAAGAGTCATTCTCCACGAGACTTGTGTTGTATCAAGTCCGATACTTATGTTGTATTAAGTTCATAAACTTTTCTATGAGACTTGTGTTGTATCAAGTACGAAACTTATGTTGTATTAAGTTCAGAAACTTATGCTGTATTACGTTAAGAGCTTGTGTTGTATCAAGCTAAGACATTGTGTTGTATCAAGTACGAAACTTATGTTGTATTAAGTTCAGAAACTTATGATGTATTACGTTAAGAGCTTGTGTTGTATCAAGCTAAGACATTGTGTTGTATCAAGTCCTATTCATGAGAGATGCTTGTACCATTATCTTGTGTTGTATCAAGATCGGAACCTTGTGTTGTATGAAGGTCGGAGACTTTTGTTGTATCAAGTCCGGATTTTATGTTGTATTAAGTTCAGGAGTCTTGTGTTGTATCAAGACTGGTCTTGTGTTGTATCAAGTCATGAGGATATACTATGTGATGTATGGCTAGTCATGGTCACTAGGAGCTATGAGTCTCCTTTAGGGACTAGCTACCCCTAGAATGATTTACTTTACCATATGACTATATTACCCGGAGTAATACATATGATCATAGGTTTGGAACAATTCTTCTGAGTATGATATGATAAAGATGATTAATTAAATTAAACACTTAAGGACCATGCAGAATTAATTAATGATAAATGAGATGAGCACAGAGATTGAGTAAGGATTCAAATTGCCCATGTTAGACCTCCAGTGAACTCGAATTGCAAAGGCAATAGAAAACAATGAGGCAGATAAACTTGCAGTTGCAACTTCAACTTTGGAATTCATGGAAGAATTGGTAAAAGGGAATGGAAGGTTCAAAATAAATTTTAGACCCTCAATCCCATACAATCTTGATCATTGACAGGTCTTTAATGATGATAGTCACATTATAAGATCCATTAGCAATATGCAGGATTTTTCTGATTGTCAAATCATTTATCAGGATGAGAAAAGTATCCATGTGGAAAGTGAGAATCAACCTATGAACCGGGTCCCAAAGAACGTTGTTGAGTGGGAAAACACCTTTGACAGTCAGGACAAGTATAAATGGAAGGAAACCATAAAACTTGAGGATTATATAGAAATAAGCATTGGTACTGAAAAGGAACCAAGAAACGTAAAAATTGGGAAAGGTACTTCTGAAAAGGAGAGAAAGGGCTTGATTGAACTAGTAAAAGAATACAGAGACGTGTTTTCTTTTACGTACGATGAACTAAAAGCCTATCGGGATGATGCATTCTAGCATACAATCCCACTGGGACCAAAGGCTAAGCCCTTTTGATAAAAATGTAGAAAAATAAATCCCAAGTTGCTCCGCATGGTCTTGTTGTACTTGTCACACATATAGTAGCTGGGCTACTTTTTTTCCTGAGCAGTACTGAGTAGTTCTTTGAGCCCACCCTTTGCTATGAGATTAGTAGATGACGAGCCATCAGTTGATGATCTCACACTTTTAGCAGATCCTGAGTATCCAGATTGACCAGTTTTATGCCATGACTGAGCCTCATGACCCCAGATTCGATGGCTAAGTTAGCCATTCCTTCATGACCCATAGCAGAGATGGTTATAATGCCCATGATATGTAGTAGCAGCAGCTTTTCCAGTGATCTTCAAATTTGTTTTAGATCCAGTGCAGGTATATGACCCAGGTGATATTATGGTTTGTGCATATGGATTTTGATGTTGCTCTATTACCTATTTTAGCAGTGAGCCTCGGTTGATTTTGATTATATGTTGGCAATACTTTACCTTGGTTTTCTTGGAATCTAAATTATAAATGATCCAGTGGTTTTGACAGTAAAATTCTTTTGAATACTCATTGGCCTTGCCCTACTCCTAGTATGGATTTAGTCTTTTCCCTTTGAGAACATAGCTTGCTAGTCTTGGCATCATTTCCACTGTCTCTTTCCATCCGTTGCCTTTACATTCATTGACTATCCTTGACTTATAACTTGGCTAGTGACATCTGGGATTTTCCCCACCTTCACCTCTATGTTGGAATAGGTCTCCATGTATAAACTGTGTCTCAGTGTTTGTTTATGTGATGTTGATCATAGGGAATGTCTACCTCTATGTCTTGAACACAAGTAGTCCTACCAAAGAAAGTGTTTTTACACACTAAGGCATCGAAGCTTAAAGTTATTCTAAATGGATGCCCTACCAGCAAAATAAAAGTGTCTTTAGACACTACTGGAATCAGAAAAATAAAACTAGCCAGTTGTCGAGAGATGAGCACTCATCCTTTGTATGGTGTAAGGCTCATTTATCCCCATAGGGTATCAAGGTGAGGCAAGCCCCTCAAGGCTGAGCCTTAGTCATTTTCTGGAAGCCTAGAAGGCTTTCCAGCGCACCTGCTCTTGGAGGCTAGCAAGTTAACAATGAAAAATAAAGTTGATGGCTAGAGGATGAGCACTCATTCTTTGTATAATGTACGACTCATTTTCCCCCACAGGGCAACAGGGTGAGGTTGGCCCAAGAAGATAATGTCTTTGTCATTATCTGGAAGCCCAGAAGGCTTACCAGGGCACCTGCCTTTAGAGGTCAACTAGTGAAATAAATGCTGAGAAAATAAAGTATTAAAAAGGTTGCTTGTCTAAAGTCTAGTGGAGCCTTCTCATCATTCCACCCATTTGTGAGATACCACCATTCCCTATGGTTCACCTAGTCCAACTTATGTGTTGTGTGGATCCGCTTGTCCTTTAGCCCAGATGCTTACAGTGTTGAGTCATCAAGGCATCCCTTGGCATTACCTGTTGTTTATGATCCCTTCACCCTTGACTAGCAAAAGGGCTAAATCTATAAATGAGTATACATTGGAGGTTCTTGCTCTGAAGCAACTAATCATTTTGATTTGGATTATTATATATGTATTGTGCTTATACTTGCCATCAAAATCTAATTGTACTAGAGTGTCACTCCTAGCATAGATAATTTAGCATGCATGTCCACTTGTACTTTGCAGCATCAGAGTTTAGCATTTGGGACATCATTTGATAAGTTTTGACTTGGTCAACCCAGTGTTGGCGAGGCCATGAGCAGGATCCAAGATGAGTTATGGACAGATGTTGATGGTTGATGATTATCTATGGTCTACGGATGTCCATTAGACATATTCATACTTTAGATGGTGATTTGATATGATGGCTTGTATTATTTTCATGATTATCAGCATTTACAGGCTTTATTATTATTATTGTTCTGACATTGATGGGGACTTTGATGTACCTTTGTGATGGGCATATGGTGTATGAGTACTCAGTCCTAGTTGATTTGGACATTCTGAGTCCATTGGTGCAACTGGTTATCAGTTTCAGGCAGTTATAGGACAAATATGGGTCTTTTGGCCCTCTTTGTAGCAGTTTTGCTTGGCAAAAATGAAAATAAAACACAATGTGGAAAAAATTAAGATCTCCTAGCGCGCCAAAGGGAACCTTGGGGTGCAGCCAGTCGATTGTACCATACTGCCATGGTCCCAAATCCATCCGTGCAGTCACTTGGCTTCAGTTTTTGGTCCCTTTTGAGATATTGGTTGTTTTATGTTCCCAAGGCAACATTTTAATAATAAAAAATGGCTAATGAGGAAATCGATTTGGGCAATTGAGGCAAAGGAATGGCATGGGATTGGTCCGAGGCACAGTGTTTGGGTCACATTCATCATCCGGCATCAGCTTCACTTCACTTGGGGTCCACACATCCTTGATTTATGCAGTTTGAGTGTGTTTTGATGTATTTTGAGGGAAATACCCTAGTGATTTTTATCACTCTATATTATTTTCCACCACATCTTATTATTGTGCCATGGGGCCATGCTAGTGAAGGATAACATAACCTCCTAGCCCCACCATGTGCTACTTTGTGGTCATTAGTCATACTTTATGTGGTGCACCCCCTCATCGGGCATTTCTAGTGATGTGCCCCCTTCTATTTGTGAGTTGATCCATGTGAGATGTATCCGGCTAATCTTAGCCATAGATTAGGATGATTTTATCTTATGATATTGACCCTTGATCTTTTTGGATCTAGGTATTATGTACTTGAGAGATCTATATATTGAGATGCTCTCTCATTTGTAAAGGGACTCTTGGCTCTGGAAATATTTATTATAAGAAAACTTTTGCAGAAATCCCTTGGGAGCTTTGTGAATGTCGTGGATGTGATTGTTATGCCTCTTGCTTGGACATTTCAGTGGATCTTGTATGCAAACACTATTTTTCTGTGAGCGATGTACCCATCTTTTTGCAAGTAGCGAATTGGTGGAGGAGATTTCTAGGGCAACCCGCATCATCTTTCAGTCAAATCGCCTCATACTCACGGAGTGATCAATTGTTACTTTGTGCATTGAATCTTTGTTTGTAGATGTCATACGTAGCTTATCTTTTTCATCAGTGGACAATTCGGTAGATTGATTTTGCAGGTGGAGAAGAGGGGGCACACTTCCTCATTTGGGCATTTTTCCTTCATTGCACGCCAGATCTCGCTTGAAATTGTAACTAAGTGAAAGGATCATCGACATCTAAGGCGGCCGCAAGTATTCTCAAATACAATCCTCAAGGTAAGTATTGTTTTCATTATTTTCATCCAATTGTCAAGCAAACCCTCTTTCTTTAAAACCCAATTTTCGTAGATCTGATAGATTCGATGATTTTTTTATGACGTCCATCAAAACCCACTTGGAGATTAATGAATAAACCCTAGATCTCAAGTTTCACGTTAATCCGACTCCATTTTCCCTGGGATCTAGCACTAGTCACTCAAGGTGGGGACACCCCTCTTGGGTGGGTGGCCTTTTCTTTAGATCTGTCAAATGGATATGCTTGGACCCACCTCAAAATCATAGATCCAATCCTCAAGCACCTTGATGTAGTCATCTCATGCCCTGATCTATTGTTTTGAGTCCACTTTTTCTACTTTTGCATAAACCCTAAGTGGGTCTCTTTAGGATTTCCATTCGTGTGGCTAGATCTCTTAAGATCTATTAGTTGGGTATGCTTGAACCCACTTGATTCCCATAGATTCATCCTTTAAGCACCTGGATCTAGTCATTCCATACCTTGATCTACCCTTTTGGGTCCACGTCTACTTTTGCATAAAATCATAAGTGGGTCCTTTACGATTTTCTTTATTTGGCTAGATCTCACTAGATCTACTACTTTAAATTATTTGTGGTACAACCTCAATCAAGTTGGGCTATTTCTTATCTATATTAAGCCTCCCCAACTTGGCCCTAATCTCTATACCACTCTTATTCCATAGATCTAGTCTTATCCGCTCATTATCCCTTCTCTTTCATCCATTGTCAAACCCTAGGAGTGTCTTGAGTAGGTGCGCTAGCCATCTTAGGCTAGTAGGGTCTCCCCCTTGATCATTCTCCAGTTTGATCTAAAGCGACAAGAGCCGATATGATGTGACAACTACCCTTTACCTGTAGTGGACGAGGCCCTTGCGGTGTCACTGATTAGCTACCTTACCGCTACCATCCTGGATAGGATATCTCAAGTGGGTAGCTACACTTTGTGTGATAACATCTTTTGGCGCCATTGACCCAGGGAGGTAGAGGCTTGCCTCTGGTGTCTGTGAGTAGCACTTCACTCTTATCTTCTGAATCATATCGCATCCGAATTAAGTTAAGTGAATGATTTCCCTTTTGCCTAATTCTACATTCACTTGTCTCTTTCTCGCATCATACTTCCCCAACGACATATATTACGATGAGTTCACTTACTATCTCACCTGCAGACTCCACTGAGAAGCAAACCCATACCACAAAACACAATGAACTCAGGCGTAGTTCTCCGATCCATTGAAGAATTAAATAAAACTATAACTAAGCTTAAAGAGAAAAAGGAGCAAAGTCATAGATGGAGATCAAATTCTTGGTATAATTATGGGTATGAGCCTAGCTATCATGATCCTTATCTTTCCCACCAGTTTCCTCATCCCTGTAATGAAGTATCCCCAATAAATTATATTGAGTTGATTAGTAAGCATCAAATCCCATGTATAGAATCCAGAGTAGCTAGAACACAAGCTAAGTTATCTCCTTTTGAGTTTTCTGAAATAGATGGGGCGCTTCATTTTATGCCTAAGAATTACATTGAAAAGATGCCTCGTTTCTATGGAAACAATGCCACATCTATTGAAGATCATTTGCAAATGCTTTGGGATCATATGGAAGTTAGAGGTGTAGATGATGAAGATGTTTACATGTGGGTCCTTAGTGAATCAATGATGAAGATGTTTACATGTGGGTCCTTAGTGAATCCTTAGATGGGGATGCCTGTTTATGGTTTGATCATTTAGCACCAAGATCCGTCACTGGTTATGATATGCTTACTGATTTGTTACAAAGGGAATGGAGTGAGAACATTGATGAACCTTTAGAGCCTTAGTCAAGCAATGATTGTGATGTTGAGGATAAATTTGATGAAGATGATCGAGATTATGACGATGATATAAGTAATGATTGTCCTTATCAATTTGATTTCTCCTCCCCTAAGCTAATGGTCAGTGTGCTTGTGATTAAGTTTATGAGGGAGCCATCAATCAATAGAAATGTCATAGAGTATCTTAGAAGTAACCACGATAGACTTCAAGATGAAATTGAACATGACATTAATTGAATCATACGAGATACTTTGTCGTCATTACCTCAAGAAGCCACATAACTAGATCTAACTCATGAAGGGGAGCTCATTGTTCGTCATAAAGAAGACTCTGAAGTTGAGCATCCTATCTTTGAGTCTATCGAAGATCTTTTTGAAGAGCAATTCCACGATCATTGTTTGGTTGATGAAATTTCAAATCAATGTTCAATTGATCAAAATTCTAATTCTAATCCCAGTCATATTATTCGAAAAGAAGAAGATCAAGTTGGGCTATTTGTGGTACAACCTCAATCAAGTTGGGCTATTTCCTATATGTACTAAGCCTCTCCAACTTGGCCCTAATCTGTATACCACTCTTATTCCATAGATCTAGTCTTATCCGCTCATTATCCCTTCTCTTTCATCCATTGCCAAACCCTAGGAATGTCTTGAGTAGGTGCGCTAGCCCTCTTAGGCTAGTAGGGTCTCCCCCTTGATCATTCTCCGGTTTGATCTAAAGCGACAAGAGCCCGTCCGGTGTGACAACTACCCTTTACCCGTAGTGGATGAGGCCCTTGCGGTGTCACCGGTTAGCTACCTTACCTCTACCGTCTCGGATAGAATATCTCAAGTGGGTAGCTACACTTTGTGTGATAACAGGTCCAAAAAGAGCTACAGAAAATGTTGATAGCAGACATCATTGCACCAACAAGGCATTCATCATGGTGCTTAAACTTGGTAGTAGTAAGGAAAATGAATGGATAGCTGAGGATATGCATCAATTTTCGAAACTTGAATATTTCATGCATAAAAGATAATTAACCCTTGCCTGAGATTGAAACATTACTTCAAAGAGTAGCTAGGTCAAGTATGATGTCTATGTTAGATGGTGTCTCGGGGTATAATCAGGTACTAGTTAAAAAGGAGGATCAACATAAGACCACCTTCACTTCACCTTGGGGAACATTTGAATATTTAAGGATGCCTTTTGGTCTTTTGAATGCGGGTGCAGCTTTCCAAAGAGCTATGGATTATGCTTTCAATGAGTTAATTGGAAAAATAATAGAAATCTACCAAGATGACCTTACTGTATTTTCCAAGGAAAGGTCTAATCACATAGCCCATCTTAAAGAAGTTTTTGAAAGATGCAAAAAGTATGGCATATCTTTGAACCCTACCAAGTCAGTATTGGGAATAGATGAAGGTGAGCTGCTGGGACACATCATTCTAAGGATGGGGTCAAGATAGACCCCAAGAGGGTAGAAGCCATAAAGAAAGTTCCATTGCCAATTAGCAAGAAAGCCTTGCAGTCTTTTAATGGTCAAATCAACTTTATAAGAAGATTTATACCAAACTTAGTTGAGTTAATGAAATCTATGCAGAAGTTGGTTAAGAAAGATTTTAAGTTTGAATGGGGAAAGGAGGGAAGAGAGGCCTTTGTTGTTGAAATTTTACCTAGAAAGTGTTTGTCCATTCATGCCTTGGGGTGGACAAGGACACTTTAAATGTGGTCCCTAGCATTTTTTTAAAGGTGAGAATGACTTTATTTAATAAAATGACCTTTTAAAGTGAATTTGAATTATAATTATTTTAAATGTGACTTTATGAGAATTAAAAGGTGGGTGTGCATTAAATTCTCATTTAATATTTAAAAAGTAATTTTTAATGAGAAAATGAGATGAGCCCTAGATCTCATTTAGTTGGCTTTTAATCTAAGCCATTGATTTGGAGATGGAAGTTACTCAAACAAAAACGATTGGGAAAGGCAAACCTAATTCATTAATCACATTTTCCAAAGAGAGTTTTTTGAGAGAAGAGTGAGACAAAGAGAGAGAAGTCAGTTTTCTTATAGGGAAAGAAGACAAACCTTTGCACAGAAATCGAGAAGTTTTTGCAGGGCACAATTCCCCAGGTGTGAAGAAAATTTGTACAACAACATTTAATGAGGTCGTACAACAACAGGTACAACATTAAATGAGGGCCATACAAGCATGTTTTTTGAGGCAGACTGGTGCTACATTTATTGCAAACTGTACAGATTGAGTTTGGCACGAATTTCGAGGAGGACCGTAAAACATTTATTGCAAACTGTATTGTGCATTTATTGCATCTGTACAACTATTCATACGTGTGGGTCGTACAATAGATTTTGGGCACAAATTTCGTGATGAAGTTTGAAAAATTTCAGCATTTCATTCAGTGATTGTTTTGCATGAATTCCAAGGCATTTTGGTTGAGATAAGTATTGCTGTAATTTTAATTTAGTTTGCTTGAAGAAATAAAAATTGTCTTTCTTAAGAACGGGTTTTCCCTTCGGGGTTTTTCCTGAACCATTTTGGTAAAAAATATGAGTCTTTAATTTTCATTTATGTTGACTAAAATATTTTTCTAAGAAAAGTTGGGCTGTCATAAAATTTTCAGAGTTGAAAAAGTTGAAAAAATATTTCATGTGTTTCAAGTTTACAATAAAATTTAATTTTTTTATGTACATGCATGATGGGGTTTGGACATTAAACCATATGCAGTGATTGAAACTGAAGCTAGGTTGAGCTAACAAAAAATTGTTATAGTATTAGAGCAGTGTTGAAGGCTGAAAATTACATTCATAAATAAATTTCAGACTTGGAGAAATAAGGGAAAACATGGTTTTGAGAAGAAACACGTTCTTGGACATATTTGTAGTGATGGCTACCGAACTTAGGCTAGAGGACAGGTTGGATGGGGCAGTTAATTTTATCCCATGGAAGGCTAGGATTGCACTGATACTGCAAGAGAATGAACTATGGGAAATAATGAATAGTACTACTACACATCCTATCACAGTTCCTATAGTTGCAGATGATAAGGCCGCATTTGACAAATGGGTCATTAAAGAAAAAATAATCATACTTGATGCCATTAAAAACCATGTCATACCAAACATTTCTGGGAAAGCCTATGCTCATCAGATGTGGATTGCTTTGACCAACCTTTACCAAACTTCCAATGAAAATTAGAAAATGGTGTTAAGGGAGAAACTGAAGAGCATTAGGATGAACAAGGGGGAGAACATGGTCTCCTATCTTACCAGGATTACACAAATTCGAGATGAGCTTGGAGCAGTGGGAGAGAGGGTGGTGGATCCAAAGTTGGTTCGTACAACACTGTATGGCGTGACAAAGCCATGGTCTGTTTTTGTTGAGTCCGTTGTTGCTTGTGAGCACATGCCTACATGGGATCGTCTTTGGGATGATTTCATGTAGGAGGAGACCCGCAGGGGATATGTACAAGGAAATACATCTCACAACAAGGAGGATGAGGAGAATGTGGCGTTATCAGCAAAGGGTGTTGTCACCAACCTTGTACTTGCTTATGTGAGGTGGATCCAGGATGGACGGTAGAGGGACAAGCAACTAAGGAGGTGGAACCAAGACTGCCTAGACTCCCAAATGGATGGTTGTCACGCCAATCGAGGCAACCTTCACTTTATGTTATCTTAGCCCAAGACAACAAAGGGGGAGACCCAGATCTATTTTCGACAGGAGAGATCTAACCTAGATACCATATCAGATCAAATGGACTTGAGGTACGTAAGGTGTAAGGTATTGGAAACCCTAGATCTATGGATGATGTCAATAGGTGAATCAAGGCTTTGGATGAAGGTTCAGGAAGTGTGAAGCTTGATCCAAAGTGGGACACATGTGACCTATGAAGTAAATACTAGATCTGGGGTTGAGGTACTAGCAACAAGTGAGGATATCCGTTGGCTTGGGAAACGTGACCAATGCAGGGAGGTCAAGGATAGGATTGGGGCTATCTAGTATCGATGGACAGACTCGATGAAAGATATGACAGAGTCAAAGTACTTGACTCACCAAGGAAAAGTCAGATTACAAGGAAAGGAGGCCAAAGAGGGGGTAGCGCTAGAGTTGGAGATCAGTGCCTGCCAGATCTAGGGAAATGGAGTCACTATCTGCCCAGCGTTGGAGGAGACCCCCCTGGGAAATACCCCGATCTACAGACCCAAAAAAATATTTGGTCGAAAAAGTCAGTCTACGGGGAAAACCAGTAGCAAGGTAGGCTAGCGCTAGGGTTTGGAAGGGCAGATCCTCAAATCTAGGACAATATGGAGACCACCAGCTCAACGTTGGAGGAGAAATGGAATGAGAATGACCTAATCTACAAACCCAAGTTGGAAAAATGCCGGAAAAATTAGATTTGGGAAAAAGTCAAAAAAATGATGAGGAGCGCTAGGGTCCTGGAAGACGGTTTCTCAGATCTAGGGCCACCTGTCAGCATCTAGCTCAGCGTTGAAGGTGATTTGGAGAGAGGAGGACCCGATCTACAAACCCAAGAAGGAATTAGGCCAGAAAAATCAAATCTTGGAAAAAGTCAGAATTTCATGAGGAACGTTGGGGTTTGAGCAGACAATTTTCCAGATCTAGGGCAAACCAGCCACTTTTAGATCAGCGTTGAGGGTGAATTGGGGAGGGGAAGACTCGATCTACAAAACCCATCAGTGGTTTGTCGAGAGATCGAGCGGTTTGTTTTTTAGTATTTTTGGTTTTTTATTATTTATGGAATTTTCAGTAAAATGATGAAAAGCATGTGTCAATGGATTGAAATCCGGAAGAAAGGAACTATCCTACAGATCTTACCTAGAAATCCTTGTAGATGCCTTGAAGGTGATGATCCCTGCTATCCCAATCAATTTGAGAAGACCTGTGTGATTTCTAAGCCCAACGTTTTGCTCCAAGTGACCAATGTGCCCTCTCTCCTACATAAGCAAACGTCAACAAGATCAGATTTACTGTGTCATGAGAAAAAAGACAAAATCTATAGAAAAATAACAAGATGAAATCATAGATCACAATGAAGCTAATGAAAAACCCCTGTTATAGATGAAGCCAATCCACGCGAGTTGAGGTCCCCCTGCAAAAACGCCTAAATGAAGTCGCCCTCCTGTAGACAAGACAATGATCCCGAAAAAATATAGATCTCACACAAATTTCCCGAATGCTAGGAAGCAAAAGACTTTCCAATCACCATCTAAGAACACCAGATGCAAAGGAGATCCAAAAAATATCCACAAGAAAGTTTTTCTATTAATCAGATCCAAGAGCCAAAGACCCCTTACAAATGAGAAGCTCTCTCCTTTAAATAGGAACGAGAGAACCAAAACCCTAACCACTTTCAAAACGAGTGGCTATGATTAAAAGATATAAATGTTCTAATCAATGGTTGAGATGAGCTCAACATACAATACATGGATCAATATAACCATAAAGTACCAAAGTAGACTAGATCACCCAAAAAGAGGGTACCCCACTCAACAAGAAATAAATGAAGCACATGGTGGGTCCATGGAGTGTTAACTAACTCCCTCTGGGTGTCCCCATGGCACAATAAAATAATATAATATTTTAATTTTTTACTTTGTGCCTCCTTGAGGAAATCGTGAAACTCCCAAAAGCCCCAAAAAATAATAGAAAAAATGCCCCAAAAATAGGTGTGGCCCAATCAAGTGCTGCAACTGCTGGAGAAGGTGCGGAGGACATCACATTCATCATCATGACTCATCCCATGTCATTTCCTTGCCTCAGTAGCCCAAATCGATTTCTTCAGTAGCCATTTAATCATTTTTTAATCTGCCTCAGTAAACGTGAACCTACCAAAACAGCCTGCTAGGGTGCCTGTGTTGTCAAACTGATCCCACTAGGCTCTCTGGGATGGGGGTATTATGGTACAACCAAGTGGCTGCACCCCCTATGCCCCATACAGTGCCCTAGGAGATCCAAATGAAACATCTCCCTGCTCAGACACATCATCCAGTGAAGCAAAACTACATCAGAAGGGTAAAATGAACCTGGTCATCTCTGCAAGTGCTCAGAACTGATAACAAGCTGTCTCATTGGATTCGGAGAGTCCAAATCCATCTAGGGTATATACTCATACCCTTCCAGGTCTTTGCCTGATCGTCAACAATATCCAATAGACAAAATAATAACCTATAAATGATCAGATAACCAATATAACTAAGGCCGGCATCCATATGCTGCAAGTGTTCAAAGGCTAGGACATGCTCTACAAGTCATTTAAGTAACAATCATAACAAGTAGCGGTACATCAACCAAATACATATATATAGGGTTTTATTAATCATAACTCAGATTAGACTTTCAAGACTATATTCACTTCATACTTGTAGTCAGTTTGCTAGTGGAGGGTGAAGGCTAAAATTGACAAGGCTAGGACAAAGGATAACTACCAACTTGACATCATGACACTTTGGATATGGAAAAGGATTACTCACTCTAGCCATATGTCAGACAAACAATAACAAAGGGGATGGCAGTGCCTCACAAATGGCTGAACTACTTCAGAGGAGCCTACTCACCTTGACAAATGCTCACAATCCAATTCAATACAAGTAAGGCCAGCAATCTTTAGATAGAACTTTAGGAACCATTGCTTTTTGGGCCTTTGATTTTCCATAGCCTTGGTCTACGCATTTTTATGCGGACTTTTATTATTTTAGGCTTTGCATTCACGTATGTTGAAAAATGCTACTTTTCATGAATGTTTAAGATATTTCATTACAATATTTTTTCAAAGCCAATTTCATTAGGCTAGCCTTTCGTTCATGTATGTTGAAAAACACTACTTTTCATGAATGGTTTTTTTGCAAGATATTCATTTCATTTCCGGATACATTGTATTGATGGCAGCGCTACTTGTTTTAGGTAAGCAAACACATCCTAGGTAACTCAGAGCCGAGACACAAACAAACAGGGAGGTTTGTCCAACAAAGGCTCTAGCGGGGAAAAATGTTCTCCATGCCATAAGTCAAGCAGTAGGTTGGCTTAAAACATAACTGGAAGGTAATGGATGAGTAGAGACAGTGAAAGATGAAACCAACACTAGCAAGCCAAGAAATGGTGGGAATGACTACCTCTATTCTCCCTAAGGAGGGTAAAACCAATGAGTATAGATCAAGAACTTCCAAGTCTGAATAGGGACATCAATACATAATATAGTTACATCCAAGTCCACATATTTATATGACCGCCAGATCATGACACTAAATGCTAATACATGTCACAAAAATGAGTATAAGAGCAATGATAACCATAACCCAATATAATATAAACTGAGTCATAACCGTGCAAATATATCCAACTGAACCATCATCTGTCTAATGAGAAACACTGATACAGATCTGGGCATCACTAACTGCTCTACAAATGACTAAATGACTACATCATCCCTCAAATCTGAGTGTCTTGAGACTCAGTCCTGGCATGGGAGAGTACTATAGTCCACTAGTAACATAATGATCCATCACAACTGCTCATCTCAGCATCTCATATGTAGGAGATCTGGTTGAAAAAATGTATTGAATCTAAAAAATAGAATATGGTAGCCCGGCTACTATATATGTGATAACAAAAGGGAAGAAGAAGAAGTCCAAGAAGGGTTCCAAGGGTGGAAGCAAGCAACATGATGGCGAGAAGGATATGAACAAAGTGAAATGATTTGCTTGTCAGAACTTTGGGCATTATGTTGGACAATGCCCAAACAAGAAGAAGAAGAAACAATAGACAACAACTTCAACAGAGATTGATGAGTATGTTGCATTGTTGCTAGATTCGAGAGAGAGTTTTCTCTCTTTGCTAGTGGTTGTAGAGACAGAGCATCATCCATCACCAACAAGGATATTGAGGACCAGACGAAGCATTCTATCATTGTTGGGCATTCACTAAGTGCTTCCACTACTTCGTCCAAATGGTATATTGATAGTGGAGCTTTGAGTCATATTGATATAACAGGTTTTCGAGACATGTTCACAGAGATGTCAGAGACAAACTTGGAGTTGGAGGTTGTATTGGGTGATGATATAGTGGTGAGAGCAGTTGGGCATGGGACAGTCCGCTTTGACAGGGAGTCCATGGAGCCCATGTTACTGAGGGATGTCATGTATGTCCCTGGGCTGAAGAAGAATCTTGTGTTAGTTTCCACGATTGAGGACAGAGGCCTAGGGGTATATGTCCTAGATGGGAAAGTTTACATCTTTCCCAAAGCAGAGGGTCCATCTGCTTCATATGCAATTGGAGTTAGATGCAAGAAACTGTACAAGCTTCTCTTCCAGCCACATCATAAACTAGCACACTCAGAGTAGCAGTGAGTTGTGTGAGTTACGGCACAAGAAGATGGCCCACCTTCATCATTCGACTTTGAGGATGTTGAGAGATATGACCACAGGGTTTTCAAATTTCAGTACAGAGCAGAGTGGTGTATGCAGAGGTTGTTCTTTGGGAAAGTACACCAAGACTTCTTTTCCGAGCAGTGACAACAGATCATAGGGAGTGATGGATTTGATTCATTCAGACTTGTGTGGTCCCTTGTCTTTTGCCTCAATGATAGGTTTTGAGTACTACATCACATTTATCGATGACTTTTCTAGGAAGACTTGGATCTACTTTCTAAGAAGCAAGAAGTCAAAGGAGGTCTTGCTTCGGTTCCAAGAGTTCAAAGCTCTTGTGGAGAACCAGACAGGGAAGAAGATCAAGGTGCTCAGATCAGATAATCGGGGTGAGTATACTTCCCATGCATTCAATGAGTTTTGTAGACAGGAGGGTATTAGGAGGCAGTTGACAATTCCCTACACTCCACAGCAGAATGGAGTGGCTGAAAGGAAGAACCATGCAATAGTGGGTGCAACTAGAGCCATGTTGCATGATCAGAGTCTTCTTTTCTTCCTATGGGTAGAGACCTGTAGTACAATTGTTTTTGTACAAAACAGGAGTCTGCACCGTGCCTTGGGGTGCAAAAATCCTAAGGAGATGTTCACCAGGAAGAAGCCTAAGATAAGCCACTTCCGCATTTTTGGATGCCCTACATATTCTCATGTCTTTTCTGAGAAGAGGAGAAAGTTGGAGGCTACTGGAGAGAGGGGCATTTTTGTTGGCTATGATGAGACTTCGAAGGCTTTCCACATATACCTTCCTACCTAGAGGAAAGTTGTGGTGAGGAAGGTGAGATTTGAGGAGAGGGTCTTTCGAAAGTCTCGAGAATCAGAGGAGCAGCAACAGATGACTACTCCACAGGTGTCATCCACTCAAAGTTTAGCGAGTTAGGGAACAGGTTCACAGGTCTCAGGGGTGACTGGGTCATAGGTTACAGGTTCATCAGTTTCAAGGACACAATCTACAGGGACTTCTAGTACTAGGACAAGTTCACAGGTTACACCCTCATGTGATTCAAGTACACATAGTTTAGGTCTAGGTCCACCTGGTACAGAATCTCAGACCGCAGGTACTTCTTCAAGGAGACATTTGTCCGATGAGGATGTAGAGGAGGGTCTGCCATAGGATGCTACTTCCAAGAAGAGAAAGGCAAGTTGGCTTAAGGGAGCTTGTGAAGGAAGCAGAGGAGTCTATGGGGCCACCCAAGAGGGAGGTTAGAGAGAGCAGGGCACTAGAGAGATTTTTCTAGCTATTTGGCACAAGTGACCAGCTTGTGTGAGTTCGAGCCTACTACTCATGAGGAGGCATCTGCACCCTTGGTTTGGAAAGATGCCATGATGGAAGAGTACAATTCCATCATGGAGAATGATGTGTGGGAGATTGTTCCAAGACCAAAGGGGAAGTCAGTTGTGACTTCCAAGTGGCTCTATAAAATCAAGCATGTTGTGGATGGCAGCATCAAGAAGTACAAAGCTCAATTTGTAGCATGTGGGTTCTCACGGGTAGAGGGAGTTGATTATGATGAGACCTTTGTGCTGGTTGCTAGATTTTCTTCAATCAGAGCAGTGATCTCCATTGTGGCAGAGATGGGTTAGAGGATTCATCAGATGGATGTGAAGACCACTTCCTCAACAGTCTTCTACAGGAGGAGGTATATCTAGAGTAGCCACAAGGATTTGAGATTCATGAGAGGGGGTCTCATGCATGCAGGTTGAAAAAGGCCTTTATGGTTTGAAGCAAGCCCCTTGGGTTTGGTACTCGAGGATTGATTCATATTTGCTTTCGATTGGGTTTCAAAAAAGTGAGGCTGATCTCAACCTATACTTCATTATGGTTGGAGGTTTTCCACTCATTTTTCTGCTATATGTTGATGATTTGTTTATTATAGGAGGAGAGCACCTAATTGAGACATGCAAGAAAGATCTTGCTTCAGAGTTTGAGATGACTGACCTTGGGTTGATGCATTACTATTTAGGCATGGAGGTGTGGCAGGAGGATGGACATGTTTTCCTGGGCCAAGGAAAATATGCTGCAGATATTCTGAAGAGATTTCGGATGGAGGAGTGTAGACCCATGTCCACACCCATGATCACCAACTGGAAGAAGCTTCATGCTTTTGAGGGAGAGTTGGTGGATCCTACTTTGTATCGTCAACTTATTGGTTTGTTGATGTATTTGGTCAACACCAAACCAGATATGAATTTTGCGGTGAACACTCTTAGTCAGTTCATGGTGGAGCCTAGGAGAGTGCACTGGACAGCCACAAAACACATTTTGAGATATTTTGTTGAGACTGTACACTATGGTCTGGACTACAGGAGGTTAGGTGGAGTGGGATTGGTTGGTTTCGCAGATTCAGATTGGGCAGGCAGTGCTTTGGACCGGAAGAGCACTTTTGGTCGTTGTTTCAGTTTGGGCTTGGCGGTTGTGTCGTGGTTCAGTCGGAAACAAAAGTCCATTGCTTGAGTTTTATAGAGGCTGAGTACATGGCATCCAGTCAGGCTAGTTGCAAGGCATTATGGCTTCGCAAGTTGATGGCAGACTTATTTGGTCGGGAGCTAAGGCCTACTATTATTCATTGTGACAATCAGAGTTGCATCAAGCTCTTTGAGAATCCAGTGTTTCATGACAAATCAAAGCATATTGAGATCAAATACCACTTCATCTGAGACTATGCTTAGAGAGGAGTAGTAGAGTTGCAGTACATTTCTACTGATGAGTAGGTAGCAGATATTCTCACGAAGTCTTTGGGAAGAGGGAAGCATATTCATTTCAGAGACAAGATGGGGGTGGTTAAAAACACCTTTT
Source organism: Pseudotsuga menziesii (assembly GCA_001517045.1). NCBI lineage: Eukaryota > Viridiplantae > Streptophyta > Pinopsida > Pinales > Pinaceae > Pseudotsuga > Pseudotsuga menziesii. The sequence goes on from LPNX010095705.1 coordinate 228,489, forward strand.
TCTATAAGAGGAGTGTTGAAATTTTACCTCGAAAGTGTTTGTCCATTCATGCCTTGGGATAGACAAGGACACTTTAAATGTGGTCCCTAACATATTTAAAAATGAGAGAATGACTTTATTTAATAAAGCGACCTTTTAAAGTGAGTTTGAGTTATAATTATTTTAAATGTGACTTTATAATAATTAAAATTTGGGTGTGCATTAAATTCTCATTTAATATTTAATAGGTAAATTTTAATCAGAAAATGAGATGAGCCCTAGATCTCATTTAGTTGGCTTTTAATCTAAGACATTGATTTGGAGATGGAAGTTACTCAAACAAGAAGGCTTGGGAAAGGCAAACCTAATTCATTATTCACATTTTCCAAAGAGAGTTTTCGGAGAGAAGAGTGAGAAAGAGAGAGAAGTCATCTTTCTGAGAGAGAAGAAGACAAACCCTTGCATAGAAATCAAGAAGTTTCAGCAGGGCACAATTCCCAAGGTGTAAAGAAAATATGTACAACAACATTAAATGAGACCGTACAACACAAATTTTGAGGTGACCGTACAACAGTAGGTACAACATTAAAATGAGGGCCATATGGCATATATGCACATTTTTCGAGGTAGACTAGTGCTGCATTTATTGAAGATAGTACAAACTGAGGTTAGCACGAATTTCGAGGACCGTACGACATTTATTGTTGACCGTACTATGTATTTATTGCAGTTGTACAACTATGCACACGTGTGGGACGTACATCATATTTTGGGCACAATTTTCGAAATGAAGTTTGGAAAATTTCAGTAGGTCATCTAGTGATTGTTTGGCACGAATTTCAAGGCATTTTGGTTGAGATAATTGCTGCTGTAATTTTTATTTAGTTCCCTGAAGAATAAAAATTCTCTCTGAAGAACAGGTTTTCCCTTCGGGATTTTTCCTGGCCCATTTTGGTAAAAAATCAGTCTTTAATTTTCATGTCTGTTGACTAAAATATTTTTCTGAGTAAGAAAAGTAGGGCTGTCATAAAATTTCAGAGTTGAAAAAGTTGAAAAAACATCTCATGTGTTTCAAGTTTACAGTAAAATTTTAATTCCTTTATGTACATGCATGATGGGGTTTGGGCATTAAACCATATACAGTGACGGAAACTGAAACCGGGTTGGGCTAACCAAAAATTTTCGTTTGCAACTATTAAAGATTGTATTTCAAGATCCCTGATTCTAATAAGTCTTCAAGATCCCCGGTTCTAATAAGTCTTGATTACGCTAAAGGTTTCCAAATGTTCTCATTTGCATCAGAGGATACTATTGTCGGAGTTTTGTTGCAGAAGATCAGAGAGGGCCAAGAACAACCTATCGCCTTTATGAGTAGATCCTTACAAAATTCTGAGCTAAAATACACTACAATGGAAAAATCAAGCCCAGAGACTAGCCTGCAAAGGTTGTGTCTTTGTTAGTACTGGATCCCAGAAGGCTTCCAGGGCACCTGCCTTTGAAGGTTGGCCTATGTTGCAAATTAGTGCAAAGGAAAACTTGCTAGAGTCTAAAGGAAACAAGCCCAAGTACTTTATCCATTTGTGAGACACCTCCATCCCCTATTGCTATCTGTCATGTATATGTTGTTGAAATATTGAGAGAGGGGTGAATCAGTGTTTGTACTATTTAAATTTTAATCAAAAGCAAGTTGTTGATCACCAATCATAGCACATCATCAATGTGTATAAAAATGACAAGTTGCACAGTACATAATAATTTTTGACTTGGAAACCCAAGTTCTGGGGGTAAAACCAAGAAAGCCTTTTAAAAATAGTTTTCCAGAAATAACTGGAAGGAGGAAACAACCCCCTTATTACAAGAATTCAATTTTCTAGCTACAACTGGAAGGAGGCTACAACCTCTTGATTTACAGGCTACAACCTGAAGGAAGCTTCAACTCCCTAGTTTTCCGGCTACAACCGGAAGGAGGCTATAACCTCCTTTCCTTGCCCTGTCCTGCCACCCAGATAAGAAGAAATTTCTGAACCCTTGGATCTGTCACATACCAAACTCTGAATCTGCTGTTGATAACCTTTGCACTCTGATCATTGCCAAATTATCCCTGTATATGTCACTGCCACACACTGCTCATGTACATCCTTGTACACATTGTCATACAAAATCAAATAGTTCTTCTCTGCTTGCATCATCATCGGTGTGCATCATCGCCATCAAGTATGAACCATCATCATCAAGTATGTACCATCATCATAGAGTGTAGCGTCACATCATGTTTATCAAAGCATGTAGCATGTATCATAGAGTAGCATTTAGAATAGACCCATTCTTCACTATACTTGTCTTGTCTGCATAACACTTGTATTCACTTGTACAATATGTACATAACACTTGTATTTACATACTACTGTACACCTCAAACCACTGTACACTACTATACACTCATACTGTACACTTCCTGTACATTCAAACTACACACTCATACATCCTGTACATACACTTGTCTGTACGCTTACATTCTTATTGTACTTACACATACAGTTGTTCATACTTCATCAATCATGCACACATTGTCAATACTGCTCACACATTATTGTACATCATGGTTTCACACGTCACACTTGTACACTTAAATGTACATACATACATATACTACTAAGTATATACATTCACTATACTTAATGCACGACTCATTTTCCCCCACAGGGCAACAGGGAGAGACTGGCCCAAGAAGGTCATGTCTTTGTCATTATCTGGAGCCCAGAAGGCTACCAGGGCACCTTCCTTTAGAGATCAACAAGTGAAATAAATGCTGAGCAAATAAAGTATTAAAAAGGTTGCTCGTCTAGAGTCTAGTGGAGCCTTCTCATCATTCCACCCATTTGTGAGATACCGCCATGCCCTATTGTTCACCTAGTCCAACTTATGTGTTGTGCGGATCCCCTTGTCCTTTAGCCTAGATGCTTACAATGTTGAGTCATCAAGTCATCCCTTGGCCTTACCTGTTGTTTATGATCCCTTCACCCTTTACTAACAAAAGGGCTAAGTCTATAAATGAGTATACACTGGAGGTTCTTGTTTTGAAGCAACTAATCATTTTGATTTGGATTATTATATATGTATTGTGCTTATACTTGCCAACAAAATCTAATCGTACTAGAGTGTTGCTGCTAGCATAGATAATTGAGCATGCATGTCCACTTGTACTTTGCATCATCAGATTTTGGTACTTAAGTCATCATTTGATCAGTTTTGACTTGGTCAACCTAGTGTTGGCTAGGCCATGAGCAGGAAGGATCCAAGATGTGTTATAGAAATATGTTTATGGTTGATGATTATTTATGGTCTATAGGTGTCCATTAGACATACTTGTATTTCAGATAGTGATTTGTTATGATGGCTTGTATTATTTTCATGATTATCAACATTTACAGGTTTTATGATTATTATTGTTTTGACATTGATGGGGCCTCTAATGTACCTTTGTGATAAACATATGGTGTATGAGTACTCATTCCTAGTTGATTGGACTTTTTGAGTCCATTTGTGCAGTTGGTTTTCAGTTTCAGGAAGTTACGAGACATATATGGGTCTCTTGGCCTTCTTGCAGCAGATTTGCCTGGGGAAAATGAAAATAAAACACAATGAGGAAAACAAATAAGTTCTCTTAGGGCGCTAAAGGGATTCTTGGGGTGCATCAAGTCGTTTGTACCATACTACCATGGTCCCAGATCGATCCGTGCAGTCATTTGGCGTTAGTTTTTGGTCCCCGAGGAGATATGGGTTGTTTTATGTTCCCAAGGAAACCTTTTAATAATAAAAAATGGCTAATGAGGAAATTGATTTGGGCAATTGAGGCAAAGGATTGGCATGGAATTGGTCTGAGGCGCAGTGTTTGGATCGCCTTCATCATCTGGCATCAACTTCACTTCATTTGGGGTCCACACATCCTTGGTTTATGCATTTTGAGGGTATTTTGATGTATTTTGAGGGAGATCCCCTAGTGATTTTCATCACTCCTTTATATTATTGGCCACCACACATTGTTAGTGTGCCATGGGGCCATGCTAGCGAAGGATAACATAATCTCCTAGCCCCACCATGTGCTACTTTGTGGTCATTAGTCATATTTTATGTAGTGCACCCCTCATTGGGCATTTCTAATGATGTGCCCCGTTATATTTTTGAGTTGATCCATGTGAGATGTATCTGACTAATCTTGGCCATAAATTAGGACGATTTTATCTTATGATCTTGACCCTTGATCTTTTTGGATCTAGGTATTATGTACTTGAGAGATCTATTTATTGCGATGCTCTCTCATTTGTAAAGAGAACTTTTGGCTCTAAAAATATTGAATATAATAAAACTTTTGTAGTAATCTCTTGGGTGCTTTGTGAATGTTGTGGATGTGATTCTTATGCCTCTTGCTTAGACATTTCAGTGGATCTTGTATGCAAACACTATTATTCTGTGAGGGTCGTACCCATCTTTTTGCAGGTAGTGAATTGGAGGAGATTGTTAGGGCAACCCACATCGTCTTTCAACCAAATGGCCTCATGTCCAAGGAGTGATCAATTGTTACTTTGTGCATTGGATCTTTCTCTGTGGATGTTGTACGTAACTTATATTCTTCATCGGTGAACAATTCCAATTTCAATAGATTGATTTTGTAGGTGGAGAAGAGGGGGTGCACTTCCTCACTTGGGCGTTTTTCCTTTGTTGCAAGTTGCATCTAGCTTGAAATTGTAACTAAGTGGAAGGATTATCGACATCTAAGGCTGCCGCAAGTATTCTCAAATACGATCTGCAAGGTACATATTGTGTTTCATTATTTTCATCCAATTGTCAAACAAACCCTTTTTCTTAAAACCCTCGTTTCGTAGATCTGGTAGATCCGTTGAGTTTTTTATGACGGCCATCAAAACCCACTTGGAAATTAATGAATAAACCCTAGATCTCAGGTTCACGTTAATCGGACTCCATTTTCCCTAGGATCTAGCACTAGTCACTCTAGGTGAGGCGCCCCTCTTAGGTGGGTGGCCATTCCTTCAGATCTATCAGATGGGTATGCTTGGACCCACCTCAAAATCATAGATCCAATCTTCAAGCACCCCAATCTTGTCATCTCATGCCTCGATCTACTCTTTTGGGTCCACTTATGCAAAAACTCTACGTGGGTCCCTTTAGGGTTTTCATTCATTTGGCTAGATCTCGCTAGATCTACATCCTTAAACCATTGTGGTACAATCTCAACCAAGTTGGATTATTTCCTACCTTTATCAAGCCTCTCCAACTTGGCCCTAACTTCTATACCACACTTATTCCATAGATGTAGTCTTATCCACTCATTATCTCTCCTCTTTTATCCATTGTCAAATCCTAGGAGTGTTTTGAGTAGGTGCGCTAGCCCTCTTAGGCTAGTAGAGTCACCCCCTTGATCATTTTTCGATTTGATCTAAAGCAACGAGCTCGTCCAATGTGACAACTACCCTTTATCCATAGTGGACGAGGCCCTTGCATTGTCATCGATTAGCTACCTTACATCTATCGTCTCGGATAGGATATTTCAAGTGGGTAGCTACATTTTGTGTGATAACAAGGGCCTAGGGTGAATTAGCCCCTAGTGTCCCCCTTTTGATGTTTTATCATGATCACATCTTATGTTATATTTTATTTTGACTTAGACAAGGTGTCATTGGGAAAAAAGTGTGCCCCCCTTGATCTATTCAAGTTGATACATGTAAAGTTCATCTCCACCGTTGATGGTGTTATAATCTCAACAATCGGATGTAAAAGTAAGTTAGGGTTTGCGTCTCTCAAAAAGCTATATAAAGAAAAGATCCCCCCCATTGTATCCCATCGGGAAATTTAGCACTATTGGGATTTCTTGTCTTTTGTGGATGATTGAAGAATGTTCTTTGTGATTGACTAACATTATTCCTCGCCTGCATTGGAGATCATTGGTAAATCTGTAGCATATTTTTTTGGATCCATTTGTTTGACAGGGAAGGCAATTTGGAGAGGGGCACACCCGTGGGAGGCACCCACCTTGCTCTTCTTTTCGGATTGAGGGATACAAGGAGTTTCTCTATCTTATGATTTCTCACTCTCTTATTCATTTACTTCTCGTTAGCATTTGTCATTTTTCTTGTTGTTCTCATTGTTATTTACTTGACTTGGCAAGAGAGAGGGCGCATTTGGCTTCCTTGGGCATTTTCAACAAAGTTGGATTTTCACAATTTCTTCACTTGATCTATGCGGAAATAATCTTCATCACTTTGGCATTCATCCTCTGAAACATCAGAACGTTTTTCCCAGCTAAGATCTATCCTTACTCACAGTATCTGATTGGGCCTGCGTTTTCCTTTCATCAAACCCTCTTTTAAAACCCTCATTTCATAGATCTGGAGGTTCTAGTTTGCGGCGAGCTATAAAACTAAAAACCCACTTGGAATAAACGTAAAACCCCTAAGTCTTAATTTTCACCATCATCAGACTCCATTTGCCCATCTTAAGCACTGGTCTGCTTCTTATGGGAAGACGCCCTCCTTGGGAGGAATGGGTATTTCAGAAACCGCGAACTGGGTATTACTGGTTTTGCTTTCATTTGCTTAATCTTACATCCAGCAATCAATTTGAGTATCCTCTTTGTTTTGCCCTAGATCTCATTTTTATGCTTAAAACCCTAGGGTAAAATTGGGCCTTTTCACTTGGATGCTCGAAATCTCTTAGTAATTGTTTTAAACTCTGATTAACTATCCCGCTAAGAGATTCCACCAAGATTCCCTGGATCATCTACTCATTCTCCTCATTTTAGGGCTATCCTGGTCATAGGGACGCCCCTTGGGCTTAGTATTTTCATTGAGTCCAAAGTGTCGATATCCTTGACCGGTGTGACATCTAAGTTTTTTCAGAGGTCTTGGATATCGTAGGTCGTGACTTTAGTTGCCTTTCCTCTGCCATCCTGGATAGGATCACCCCACGGGGCAACTACAAGATTCGTGATAACAGTTACACTTGGATTTTGACAACAATAGATTATTTTACCAAGTGGGTAGAGGCCTTACCCACCAAAGAAGCAACCTAGAAGGTAGTTATGGATTTCCCTGAGGACAAGATCATCACTAGATTCAGAGTTCCCGCTAAGATAACCACGGATAATGCCAAGGCTTTCAATTCAGTAGCAATGTCTTCATTTTGTTTTAAGTATGGCATTATCCTATCTCATTCCTCAAATTACTATCCCCAGGGAAATGGTCTTGCTGAGTCCAGCAACAAGAACTTAATGACCATCATTAAAAAGATTATTGGTGATAACAAGAAGGCTTGGGAAAATAAAATCAAGTTTGCACTTTGGGCAGATACGATCACTAAGAAAAGTGCAACGGGGAGGTCTCCTTTTGAGTTGGTCTATGGCATGGATGTGACTTACCAATTCATCTCAAGTTACCAGTGTATCAGGTTCTTCAGGATTTAGTTTCAGATCAAAATTAATGAATTGGTTGAGTTGGATGAGGTCAGAATAAAAGCAGTTGATCATAGTATCAGAAGTCAGGACAAGGTCAAAAGAAATTTTGACAAGTCATCCAAACCGAGAGTTTTTCAGAAAGGTGATACAGTGTCACTTTAGGACAAACGAAGAGAAAACTCTGGCAAACACAAAAAGTTTCACAGCTTATGGACGGGTCGTCGTTATATCTTCCATGACATGGTTGGCACCAATTCGTTCTATCTCAGAGATTTGGGTGGAGAAAGGCAGAGTGTAATATCCCAAAATTCCGATATTTTCTATTCCTATGCAATTATGTTGATACAACTGGGCATACAAACTGCCATGCAAAAATCCCTATTTTATAGCAAAAATTAGGGTTAGGGTTTGTGAGATAGAATGAACACTTACCACTGATAAGCTGGCTGGACTGCTCCTAAGAGAGCATGCAAGCATCAAGAACTGAATCGGAGATGGACTGATATCTTCTACTTCCGGTGAAACCCCAGCAGCAAGAACACCAGATCAAATAAGGGTGACGTTTTCAATGAAGGAGGTGTCCGATGGAGCTGCTGATTTGCAGGACTGATAGCCTTCCCGTGCCGGAGAGAATCCCTGGTACATGCGGAGTTTCGGAGGTCTCTAGGAAGGCTAGCGAATTGTTCCAGACAGCTGCTCACGCCCCCCCTGATCCCGAAATAGCTGATCACTGCTCCGGATGAGCTCGGTTTCATCTGATTATCACCGGGTACCAGAGTAAGATGCCAATGATGAGAATGGTGCCTGAGTTTCGAAGTAAAACTGAGATCTAAAGACCCAGCAATTGATTAGGGCTTTCTGGCTGAAAATCCCCCCTTACGGATGCACACGTGTCCTTGCAACAATCTACACCGTATACTGGATAACTATGAATGAATGTAAGAGCAAATGGTGAACCTGTATGGCTTATCCTGAATGAGACTAATGCAGATATTTCAATGCCAAAACCCCGCTAGTTGGAGACGTCGTCTCCAACCCCAACAGTTGTGCTGCATGTTGTGCTGCTATTCAAGAGCTCCCAAAATAATAATCATCAAAAAAGTGAAGTCTCCTTTCGCTTTATCCTCCTTTTATAACTTTCAACTACGAAAACCCTAATCTTTGACCTAATTAGGTCACTTTATCTTCTAATTTGCAGTTGACTTGCATGCATGCACCTAGAGACTTAAATGAGTACATGCATCATTAAATAATGCTTGGTTGGCATGCATGAAGGTGGCCTTTGGCCCCGGTGGCCCTTCTTGACCTAATGATGATGCCCTAGATTTTCTATGGATGGCATCAGTCCTTAGATGATTCCCTAACTGTTAGTAACCGCTCGAACCCACAGGAATCACATAGGTTAGCGGTTTTGGGCCTCAAGGCCTAATCGGAAGAGGACATTACACAGAGTCTTCCAGTAAATGGGCGGATTCTAAAATTATTTTTCAACGACATCTAATGCCCATGGGGGCATCTTTGTATCACGACTTTCTAACCCTTCCTTGCATTTTATGTGTAAGCTTAGTTTTAATACATTATTGTTGTATATTATCATTGTATATTACTTTCATTTTTTGTTAAATATTATTGTTGTATCATATGTCGCAATTTATGGTTTCATTTGGTTATTTATATACAGGTGACTAACTTATCTCAGTTTTATGCATGAACCAGAGATTCTAGGTTTCTCGTATGATCAATTTTAACGGAGTTTGGATCAATCACACGTCCCACAGTTGGAGCTAGATGTTACCAACTAGATTGTGCTTAGTTGGACTTTCAAGTGAGCCGCCAAAGGTGAACAAATACTTGTTCAAATTGAGAGTTCAGAAGTCCATTCAGGCCTTCCAAAGTGCTTTTTTCACCTTTTTACCACATGTTCATACCATGCGGGGAAGTTGTCAAAAATGTACTATCACAGTTTTTTTTGTAAAGAACTTGGATTCCTAAGACTTGGTTATCAAGCCGATTTTTCCAAGGTGTTTTTTTCCTTGTTAATTTTTTAATGTTGAACAAGCAATGTATAATTTTCAAGTTTTTCACCTGCTCCTCCAAAGCTGGAATGGTCGTTTTGGTGGTTAAACCATGGGAGGTTATTAAATTTCATGTGTCAATGTATATGAATGTGCTCGACATTGTTACTGAATCATATGGACATATGCTAGGTCCCCCTAGGTTTTTCTTAATTTCCGAGAAAATATATTTTCCTGTAATATCAGGCTATTTTCTAATGGTTTAATTAAAAATTTTGTAAAGGGCATAAAAGTATGATCTGGAGGCGGAATTTGGCGTGGGATGCTCGTTTTCACACTCAAATCGTATATTTTGCCCCGAAACCCACTTTTCATGTGCTTCAGGTGATTACATTGTCACGTAGAGCCATTTTTTGCTAAAGAGGCATCAGAATGTTAGAGATGCGACAAATTGGCGAAAGGACAAAGTTGAAAAAAGTCAAAAGCACATGTTTAATGTGTTGGAGTGACATGGCATTTTTGTCTCCCATAGTGGCCGACTTCATCACTTTGCTAAAACATCATATTTGAGAGTGATTTGGTGTGGTAGCGAATTATTATAAGTTGGAGTGATGTCCCTGTTATCACACAAAGTGTAGCTACCCACTAAAGGTATCCCATCCGGGACGGTAAAGGTGAGGTAGCTAACCGGTGACACCGCAAGGGCCTCGTCCACTACTAATGGAAGGTAGTTGTCACACCAGACGGGATCTGGTCACTTTAGATCAAACCGTAGAATGATCAAGGGGGAGATCCTACTAGCTTATGAGGGCTAGCAAACCTACTCAAGACACTCTAAGAGATAAACAATGGTTGCAAGAGGTGGCTGATGAGTAGGTTGATCTAGATCTAGGAAGATGGATGTGGTAGATGAGGTTAAAGTCAAGTTGGGTAGGCTCAAGATAATAGAAAATTACCCAACTTGAAGAGAAATGAACCACAAGGAAATTAGGAAAGTAGATTTAGATAAATCTAGTCTAAATGAGAAATACCCAAGTTAGATCCACCTATGGTTTATGCAATTAATGACAAAGTGGACCCAAGAAAGTAGATTGAGATGCAAAATGACTAGATCTAGATGTTTGAAGAGTAGATCTGTTGATTTGAGATGGGTTCAAGCATACCCAACTGATAGATCTGAAAGAATGATAAAAAACCCAAGGAGGGTGTCCCACCCAGGAGTGACTAGTGCTAGATCCAAGAGTAAATGGAGTCGGATAAAGTTAAAACTTTAGATCTAGGGTTTAAATATTTATTCCTAAGTGTGTTTTGATGGTTGTCATCAAATAAGCACCTGATCTATCAAATGTAGAAAACTAGGGTTTTAACAATGAAGGTTTTGTGTGACAATTGGATAAAAATATGGAAATTGATACTAACCTTGTAGATCATACCTGAAAATACTTGCGGGCGCCTTGTACATCGATGATCCTTCAACTTAGTTACAATTTTGAGCAAGATCCAGCAGCACTCGAGTGAAACTTTTTGTCCAAAGGAGGTAAAGCGCCCTCTCCACTTGCAAATTCAAACTATTGAAGTGAGATTTGGTCCACAGATGAAAAATAAGCAATGCAAGTCATCTAAAGAGAAAGATTCAATGCACAATGTAATAATTGATCACTCCCTGAAAGATGAAAACGATCCACAAGAAGAGATGATGCAAGTCGCCTCCACAATCTCTCCTCCGGCAAGTCGCTATCCCTGCAGGAACAATTCAGCCTCCACAAAAGTATGTTGTTTGCATACAAGATCCACTGAAATGTCTAAGCAAGAGGCATAACAATCATGTACAAGAACATTCACAAACCTTTCAAGAGATTTTCTAAAAGTTTTCTTGTATTCCAATATTTTCATAACTAAAAGTCCATTTTACAATGAGAGAGCATCTCCATATATAGATCTCTCAAGTACATAATACCTAGATCCAAAAAGATCAAGGGTCAAGATCATAAGATAAGATCAATCTAATCAACGGCTAAGATTAGCCGGATAGCAAATACATGGATCAACTCAAAATAGAGGGGGCACACCCATTAAGACGCCCAAGAGAGAGGCATGCCACATGAAAGATGAGTAAGATAAAACATAGCACATGGTAGGGGCCTAGGAGCTGATATAAATTCTTTTGTAGCATGGTCCCATGGCACAATAATCATAATAATATGTCAATGAAATAACATAAAGTGACCAAGTGACCAAATCGTGGCCCTTCAAGATGCATCAAAATCGCCCAAAATCGTAAGTGCTAGGTCGTTTGGACCACATGGAGAGAAAAACTGATGCCGAAGGATGAAGACGACCCCAACAATGTGCCTCAAACTAATTCCATGCCATTTCCTTGCCTCAATTACCCAAATCGATTTCCACATTAGCCATTTCCATTATTTTTATGCATCAAAATACTGCCTCGAGAAGATAAAAATGCTCATATCTCTCTGTTGACTAAACTTAGACGTCAACTGACTGCAAAAATGAAACCAATTTCATAGCAATATGGTAATATCGACTGGCTACACCCAATGTGCCCCTGTGGCACCCTAGGAGAACCAACCTTCCACTAAAAACAATTTAATTTAATTTACTGTGGCCAAACTGTTGTAAACTGGTAAAATGACCCATACATCAAATGCAAGTGCCTGAAACTGAAAAATGAGTGCATCAATGGACTCAAAATGTCCAAATCCATTAGCAATGAGTACTCATACAACATATGTCCATCAAAAATATACATCAGAGGCCCCATCCATGTCAAAATAATAATAATAAAGCATGTAAATGCTAATAACCATAAAAATAACACAAGCCATCATGATAAACCATCATCTAAAGCATGAATATGTCTAATGGACATTGATAGACCACAAACAATCATCATCCACCTTCATATGCCAAAACTCATCTCGGACCCTGTTGTTGACACGGTCAAATTGAGTTGACCAGGTCAAGAATGATGAAAATGATGATCCAAATGAAAACATCTGGTGTTGCAAGTACAAAATGGATATAGCATGCTCAATTATCTATGTTAGCATTAAGACTCAAGTACAAGTGGCTTCTACTAGCGATTATAAGCACAATAAATATAAATAATATATCCAAATCAAGGTAATTAGTTGTTGTAAACAAGAACCTCAAGCGTATACTCATTCATAGATTTGGCCATTTTGCTAGTCAAGGGTGAAGGTGATTAAAACAAGGCAAGGTCATGGGAATGACTTGATATTTGACACTATAAGCATCTAGGCTGAAGGAAAAGGGGATCCATACGACACATAAGCTAGACTAGGTGAACAATAGGGAATGGCGATGTCTCACATATGGGTGGAATAGGGAGAATCTTCCAATAGACTCTAGACAAGCAACCTTTTTTTAAATAATTTACTTCCACAACAAAAAACACTAGTTAACCCCCAAAGGCAAGTGCCCTGGAAAGCCTTCTGGGCTTCCAGAAAATGACAAAGGTATAACCCTGACATGTTAGCCTCACCTTGTTTCCCTGTAGGGGAAAATGAGTCATGCATTATACAATGAATGAGTGCTCATCTTTTGGCCATTAACTCTTTTTAAGCATTTACTTTATAAGCATTAAATTAACTAGCCATCCTACAAGAGAAGGTGCCTTGAATAGCCTGGAGGGCCTCAGATAATGACTCAGTATGACCTCCATTGCTTGCCACCGTCCATAGGTGCGATGGAGTGACCACCATGTTGCCCTTTGGGGGCAAACGACCTTCATACAAAGAATGGGTGCTTATGTCTTGGCAATTGACTGACTTTTACATTTAATTTGCAATAGTGTTTAAAAACACTTTTATTTTGTTGGCCAGACATCCATTTAGATAAAACATTTAAGTTTCAATGCGTTAGTGTCTAAAGACACTTTTGGTAAAGACTACTTGTGTTCAAGACCTAGAGGAAGACAATCCCTGTGATAAGAATCACGCAAACCAACACCGAGACACAAATTAAACATGGAGACCTATTCCAACATAGAGGTGAAGGTGGGGGAAATCCTAGATGTCACTAGTCAAGTTACAAGTCAGGGTTAAACAAAAAGAAGGGAAAGAAATGGATAGATGGAGACAATGAAGATGGTGCCAAGGCTAGCAAGATGTGTCCCTAAAGGGTAATGACCATATCCATACTAAAAGTAGGGCATGACCAATGAGTATACAAAAGAATCTCTTGAACATAGCAAGAAGATCACTTATCTTTTAGATTTTAATGAAAACCAATAAAATATCGCCAACATACAACTACTATCAACCAAGTCTTACTACTAAAATAGACAACAAAGCATAACCAAACTCCAAATGTACATATCCATATATCACTGGGGTCATATACTTCCATCTAATCTGAACAACCTAAAGGCACTAAACACTACTGGTGTATATCATGGGCACTGTCATAATCTCTGCTCTGGGATATGAAAAAGGCTAACTCAATCATCAAATCTGGGGTCATGAGGCTCAATCATGGCAGGAAACTAATCATCTGAATGCTTTGGATCCACTGAATAAGAGTGATCATCAACTATAAGCTCTTCATCTGTTGATCTCAAAGTAAAGAACTAGCTCAAAAATATGCTTAGGCTAAGTTACCTGACACGTCCATACTGGCCCACGTGTCCGTACCCGCGGTGTCCACGTGAAGACACGCTACGGTACGTGTCCGACACGTGGTCAAAACGTGTCTTATCCCTGGGACACGTGGTCAACGCGTGTCCGACACTCTTTTGTAACGTGTCTTATCCCTGGGACACTTGGTCAACGCGTGTCCGACACTCTTTTGTAACGTGTCCTCTGAAAAGTGATGAAATTAGGGGTTTTTTCGCTGTTTAAATCTTCGCTGTTTAGGGGTATGGCATAACGTGACTCATAACGTGACTGTGCATGTAGAGTCTAGACTCAAATGATAAATCATAAATGTTATTCAAGTTTTCAACAGATATGTAACTTCCAGCTTTGGATTGGTGAGCAAGAGGTGACTTGTAGCCGTAGGCAATGTAATTCCCAGCAAAATAAACAATGGAATGACTGTCCCAATTTGCAATCAAACATTTAATACAAGAGTTGCACAAAATGTATTTTCCAGCTTGTAAAACAATGTCAATATTTGCTATGCAGATGTAGGTGGCCACTGGCAACCAAGCACTAAAATGACAATTTGAAAATTGATAGATAGATGCCAGATGGGACTGTCAAATAATTTAATAAATGATAATTTCCAGCCAACAAGTATATCTTTTATCAGTCCAGACTCCAAACGTTACTTTCAGTAAAATTGTGGTTGCCATTGCCAAAAGTTATAGCAATTCCAAGTTTTCACAAGTAGATAGCAAAAGTGTGTTTGTCAACTCCAAAGGGACTGTGGAATGCAATGTATTTTCCAGCCAAGCCAATTTAACTATGACTGTCCCAAACAACATTTTCCAGTATGAAAGTCTAAGGACAAGCCCATATGTAGTAATTTGTAAACCTTAACAAGGGTATTTTCTTATAAGTGTTTAAGAGGCTTGCCCTAGTATGTTTATACTCTACTATCTACTATCTAGAGTTTAGACTCTACTATCTAGAGTTTGATTGATTTGTAAAATTGTATGGTATTGGTGTTTGAATCTTTGATGTATCTTTTTTGAAGTTCATGATGTAACATTGATCAATACCTACTATCAAGATTCAATATTTTCTCTATTACAATAATTTGTATAATATATATATATATATATTTTTTAATATTATATATAGCGTATCCTCCGTGTCCTGATTCCGGGGGTCGCCGTGTCCGTGTCGGATACTCGTTTTTCCGTGTCCTCCGTGTCCCGTGTCTTCGTGTCAGGTGACTTAGTGCTTAGGACTACTCAGGAAGAATGGTATCCCGGCTACTATATATGTGACAACAATCCCATTTGGAGCTCACGCTTTGTGAGGTGTGGCATATGATAAATGGTGTGGTGAATGGACACGTTGGAAAGACATTAATTTTAAAGATGAGTCTTTTCCAAGTTATTGCGAGTTCATTGGGAGCCAAAGTGACTTATTTGGTGTTGATTTTGCGATGTGGCGACTTCATATGAGTTAGACGATGTGGCCCTCCTCCATGTTGACGGCTTGGGTATCTGGCAACATTTGAATGCATGTGTTGGCAAGTAGGTGAGGGCGCATCTCTTTTGCGAGATGTGGTGCCCTCGCCTTGGGATCCTCTCAATCAAGATCCACAATCATCTCCACAACTCGACCTCTACTGCTAGTGAAAGATGCACCCCCCTTGGGCTCTGGTTTCTATATAAATATGCTCATTCCTCTTCTTTAGATATAGAAGGATTAAAGCTCTGCCATTTTGCAATTGAAATTTTGTTTATCTTTTAATGAATAAGAGCTTGGTATCACATACACAGTAGTCAGGCTACCATATTCTATTTTTCAGATTTCAGTACACTTTTCATCCAATTCCCTTACATATGAGATGCTAAGATGAACAACTATGATGGATCATTATTTGATGATGGACTATAGTACTCTTCCATGCCATGAATGAGTCTCAGGACACTCAGATTTGAGGACTGATGTAGTCATTTAGCCATTTGCAGAATAGTCAGTAGTGCCCAGAGTTGCATTAGTAGTTCTTCATTAGATAGATGTTGGTTCGGATTGATTGTTTACATGTATATGACTCAATAGATATTATCTTGTGTTATGGTTATCATTGCTTTTATATTCATTCTTGTGACATGTCTTAGCATCTAGTGTCATTATCCGGCAGTCATATAAATATGTGGACTTGGATGTATTGATGTTATGTATGTATGCCCCTACTTAGACCTGGAAGTTCTTGACCCATACTCATTGCTTTTACCCTCCTTAGGGAGAATAGAGGTGATCATTCCCACCATACTTTGGTTTGCTAGTGTTGGTTTCATTGTTCACTATCTCCACCCATCCATTACCTTTCAGTTATGTTTTTAGCCCAACCTACTACTTGATTTGTGGCATGGAGGACCTTTCCCCACTAGAGCCTCTGTGTTGGACAAGCTTCCCTGTTTATTTGTGTCTCGGCTCTGAGTTGCCTAGGTTGTGTTGGTTAAACCTGAAGCAAGTAGCGCTGCCATCAATACAATGTATTTGGAAATGAAAGGTATATCTTATGAAAAAGCCCATTCATGAAAAGTAGTTTTAAACATTAGAGGAAATTTCAACTCAAAATGGGCCTCCTAAAATGAACTAATAAAATAATAGTTAAAATAATAAAATAATATTTATTAATTTTGGAGGAAGAAAATAAAAAAACTACTTTTTTGTTTGTATTTTTGACATATCTCCCTGTGTTTTTACTCAAATTTCGATCGGGAGAGCTCGTTGGATGCGGAATTAAATTCCGCATCCAACGAGTACCAACTTGGAATACTTTTGACGGACCCCGCTACCCGAAAAACAAGATACGGTATAAAAAATGTCATCATTCCATTTTTTCAGGTATTTCTTGTTTTTCGGGTAGCGGGGTCCGTCAAAAGTATTCCAAGTGGGTACTCGTTGGATGCGGAATTTAATTCCGCATCCAATGAGCTCTCCTGATCGAAACATCATTCCATTTTTTCAGGTATTTCTTGTTTTTCGGGTAGCGGGGTCCGTCAAAAGTATTCCAAGTGGGTACTCGTTGGAATTCCGCATCCAACGAGCTCTCCCGATCAAAATTTAAGTAAAAACACAGGGAGATATGTCAAAAATACAAACAAAAAAAATAGTTTTTTTATGATACCTATCCCCAAATTTATATTAAAAAAGTGTTTAAGACCTATACGGTATTTCAAATTTAAAGAAATTTCATTGGCTAACACATAATGACATGGAATTTGAATAAAAGTTAAAAGGCCCATTTTGAGTTGAAATTTCCTCTAATGCATACGTGAATGCAAGGCAAGCCTAATGAAATTGGCTTTGAAGTATATTGAAATGAATATTTTGTGAAAAAATCATTCATGAAAAGTAGTGTTTTTAAACATACATGAATGCATGAAGCCTCAATAATAAAAAACCGTGTAATAAATGCATGGACCAAGGCTATAGAAATTCAAAGGCCCAAAAAAAAATGGTTCTTAAAAAGTTATATCTAAAGATTGCTGGCCTCATTTGTATTTGATTTGGATTGTGAGCATTTGTCAAGGTCAATAAGCACCTTCGAACGTAACTTATCCATTTGTGAGACACTGCCGTCCGCTGTGTTGTTGCTTGTCCGGCATATGCTAGAGTGATTATCCCCTTTCCATATCCAAAGTGTCATAGAGTCGAGTTGGTAGTCACCTTTTAGCCTAGCCTTTTGATTTTAGCCTTCACCCTTCACTAGCAAATTGATTACAACTATGAAGTGAGTATGGCCTTGAAAGTCTAGTCTAAGTTATAGTTAATTAATGAAACTCTATATTTGCTTGATAGATCGCCAGTGAAATGATTGCTACTTGTTATAATTGTTATTTGAATGATTTGTAGAGCATGTCTTAAACTTTAAACACTTGCAGAATATGGATGTTAGCCTAGGTTATATTATTGATCATTTACAAATTATTATTTTATCTGTCTGGGCATATTGGATATTATTCTTGATCATACAGAGATCTGTAGGGTGTATGTGTATGCACCTTGAATGGATTTGGACTCCTTGAGTCCAATGAGACAGCTTGTTTTCAGTTCCGGGCAGTTACAGTGATGATTTGTCTCAGTGTACCATTCTGGTGCAATGTTTCCATGCTAAATGGCTTGTCAGAGCAAAGAGGTGATTTGATTGGTTCACCTAGGGCGTTGTATGAGGAGGGCATGGTCCAACCATTTGTTTTTATCATATTACCCCCCTTCCAGAGAGCCTGGTTGTCTCAGTTTGACAACGTTGGCACTCTAAGAGGCAATTTTAGCCATATCACGTTTCCCGAGGCAGATTTAAAATAATAAAAATGGCTACTGAAGAATTCGATTTGGGCTACTGAGGCAAGGAAATGGCATGGGATGATTTTTGATGATGAGTGTGATGTCTTCCACTCCTTCTCCAGTAGTTTCAGCACTTGGATGGACCCACATCCATCTATCCAGCATATTTTGTCATTTTCTGGAGCTTTTGGAGGCTCACGATTTCCTCAGAGGCACTATTTTGCAGTTAAAAATTATATTTATTTTTATTGTGCCATGGGGACACACTAGGGGAGTTAGTTAACACCCCCCGGACCCACCATGAGCTTTATTTATTTTGTAATGAGTGGGATCCCCTCTCCTAGGTTGATTTGGTCCATTGATATATTATATTATTGTATTGATCCATGTTCTTTATCTTGAGCTCATCTCAACCGTTGATTAAAACATTTTTATCTTTTAATCTTAGCCACCCATTTGAAAAGTGGTTATGATTTTGGTATCTCTCATTCCTATTTAAAGGAGAGAGCTTCTCATTGTAAAGGGGGTCTTTGGCTCTTGGATTTGGAGAATAGAAAAACTATTCTTGTGGAAATTCTTGGATCACCTTTGCATCTGGTGTTCTTTGATGCTGATTGGAAAATCTATTGCTTCCTAACATTTGGGTATTTGTTGTGAGATCTATATTTTTTGGAAACATTGTTTTGTCTACAGGTGGGCGACTTCACTTGGGCGTTTTTGCAGGGCTCCATCCACTCGCTTGTTTGGCATCACTTGTATCAAGGGGTTTTCATTAGTATTATTGCGATCTATGATTTCATCTTGCTATTTTTTTATAGCATTTGTTCTTTTCTCTTGACGCATCAAATCTTGATTAACGTTTATTGTGCAGGAGAGAGGGTGCATTGGCTTCCTTGGGCAAATCGTTTTACATAGAGGCTTCCTCCAAATCTTCTCAAATTGATCGGGATGGCATAGATTATCTTCATCAAGGCATCTACAAGGTTATCTAGGTAAGATCTACAGGTTAGTTCTTCTTATCAATGTCAATCCATTAGCATCTTCATTTTCTTGTTAAAACCCTAAATATAAAAAATAAAAAATATTATAAATCAAACCGCTTGATCTTTTGGCAAACCATTTCTGGGTTTTGCAGATTGGGTCAAACCCTAAGTGGGTCTTCCTAGACGTTTTGATTAGGTGACTCCATTGGGCCCAAATCCCAAGGCACTGCTCTCTAAACTCTAGCGCTACCCTTCATTTCGCCATTTTCTCTTGCAATTTTATCTTATCCTTGAGGCTCGAGTACTTTGATATTGTCATACCTTCGAGTCTATCCCATGGTACTAGATAGCCCCAATCTTGTTCTTACCCTCTCTGCATTGGTCATGTTTCCCAAGGCACAATGGATATTGTCAGCTTTTGCTAGTACCTTCATTATGGATCTAGTAATAGCCTCATAAGTCACTTGTATTTTAAACTTGGATCAAATTTCATATCTTATAAACCCCCGATCCAAGCCCTAATTCACCTTGTGACTTCATCCATAGATCTAGGGTTTACTTCACCTTACACCTTACGTACTTCAACTCCTTTTGATTTGATCTGGTGTTTTGGTTTGATCTCTCCTGCAGGGAGTAGATTTGGGTCTCCCCCATTGTTGTCTTGGGCTAAGACAACATCAAGTGAAGATTGCCTCGATTGCCGTGACAACCATCCATTTGGGAGTCGAGGCTATCTTGGTTCCACCTCTTTAGTTGCCCATCCCTCTACCGTCCATCCTAGATCCACCTCATAGAGGCAACTACATGTTTGGTGACAACATTTTGGCGCCGTTGTCGGGGAGGTAGGGCCTACCTTGGTTCGACATACCTCACCTCTCCTATGACATCATCCGTTGGTGAACACGGCATTTCGTTCACCTGGCGACTCCACAATGCAACTCCATTGAGAAGCGAACCCATCACATAAATCATAATGAATTCAGATGTTTTATTAAGACCCATGAAGGAATTAAACGAAAACATAAATGAAGCTAGAAGGCAAATAAACAAAAGGGATAAATGGAGGTCAAATTCTTGGTATGAGGATGATCTTGACCATGATCATGGGTATGAGTCTAATTATCGCGATCCTTATGATACCCACCAGTTCCCTTACACACGTTATAAAGAATGCCTAACCATCTCCAGTGAGCCTAAGTGTCAAGATTTTTGCAATGCTTGTAATCCTCCTCATCAGTGTAATCCAAGTTTTGTCGTGACCACCCCTGATAAACTTGTAAGTCGACATGAACCTAGAGGTCAGTCCCAGTCAAAGCCTTATAGCCAAGTAACTAGAGCTGTTAAAAAACAAGACAAACAGTCTCCTTTGACTTTTCTGAAATAACAGGGGCACCTCATCCTATGACAAACGATTACACTAGGAGGTTTCCCTAGTTTAATGGAAATAAGGATATATCTATTGAAAGTCATTTGGATATTCTCTGGGATTACATGGAAATTAGAGGTGCAGACAATGATGATGTTTATATGCGAGCCTTAGGAGAATCCTTGCTAGGGGATGTTCAACTATGGTTTGATCATTTAGCCCCAAAATCCATCACTAGGTATGACATGTTCACAGATTTGTTAATAGATAAGTGGGGCAGGAACACTGATAATTCATTAGAGTATAAATCTAGCAATGATTGTGCAAGTGATAATCAATATATTGACAATTTGCTTTCTCCGTTGGATCATTCCTCTCCTGAAATCTTCCAAATTATGAGCGTGCCTGCAATCCATAAGAATGTTACACAGTACTTTGAGAATAATGTTTCAAAACCTCATGCTGAAACTAAGAGGGATATCAATCAAATCATACAAGATATTCTGTTATTATTACCTGAACCAGTGACAGAGCAATTCTTGGATTTAATCCATGGAAGGGAACCTAACAATAACCATCAAGAAACATCTATAGTTGAGCCTTCCATTGTGAGTCCATTATAGAGCCTTTAAAAGAGCAACTCCATAGTCATTGCCTAATTGATGATAATTTGAGTCAGTATTCAAGCCATCTGAATCTGGATTCAAACTTTGATTATGTCGCTGCAGAAGAAGAAAAGGTTGAAATTAGTCAAATTTCCGTTGAGGAGCAATCATGTGGTGATATTATGGTTGAAGACCAAGTTTGTGAGGATGATTAGGAAGTTAGAATTGAACATATTTTTTTTCCTTATCAAATGAATGATGATGATCATTTATCCTCAGTTGAATGTAATGAACAATCTAAAGAAGAACAACCACATGATGATGATATACTTGTGAGCGAACTTGACCTAGAGCGCTCTTTGTCACATCTTTTGAGTTGGAATCTATGTCAAAATAGTCATCAAGAGCCTCCAAGGAATGATTCTTGTAATGTTGTTGCTATTCCCCATCGGATTTTTGGTCAAGAGATTAATCATAGTGAGTCTAGTTTTTGGGAGGTTAGTGTTAATCTTGCCAATTTCTTTAACAAATGTCTCATATCACATACAAGATTGGTGTTAGCACCTTTAGGTGATGCAAATCAAGTTATATTTTTTCAATCCACCCTCCCATCCCAGTTTTTGAAGTCGTTTTGTATGGTGTCATGCAAAATTTTCAGTACAGAATCTCGAAAGTGCCAAGTGGTCAATGATAAAACATTTCATCTCTTTTCATCCTTGGTGTATAATGCTTTCAATTTTGTCAATTTCGTTGATTGGGTGATTAAAACACTCTATAAAGACCAATTCCATATGTTCTCATTTTTTAAACAACGAATGGGGTTAATCTCAATTTCGGAACTATTGATCTCCAATTTGTCCCTATTTTGTTTCACATTTATCATAATGTAAGCATGATTGAGTGTGCTAACCAAAAAGATGAGGGAAACAATGATGGCCTAGGAGGGGTGAATCATGTATCGTATTCTTTTCTTTCATCAAATTTAAACTTGCATAAATTTTATGATCCTATCGATCTATGGATGGAAGAAGTTTGCAACAATCAATCTCATCCCTATGATTTTATTTCTCTTGATCCATATCTTTCTTTGATTTTCAAACAAGTTATAATGGCTTCAATTTTCATTCACATTACTTACAAGCCATCTTTGACTTGTTGTATCATCAACTATAAAGAAAGCTCAATAGATTCGTTCAGCAAGTGGTTGCATTGGATTTATGATTTTACTTAACACTTGTCTAAATTGGTTAGAGTAGGTAGGACCTGAATAAGCCTTTTTTGGGCAGTAGTGTAGCGTTTTAGTCTTGCACTTTTTTGTCTTTTCTTGAAGCTTGGTTTGTAAATCTCTTAGTGTAGTCTTCAGTTTTTGCCACATTTTTCCTACACAATAAAATCAAACTTTTATTAAAGTGATGGTTATAGATTAGATTTACTTCCTTCTTTTTCTTGTTTCATGCATTTCAGTTTTAGTACTTTATTTTATCTATGCATTGTTCTGGCGGTCGGTTTGTGAGTTTGGTATAGTTATGGACATTTTGCAGGTAGTTGGTGACATTTTGGTAGTTGTTGCAGAGCTGGAGTGATGGATGGAGGATGCGAGTAGCAGACTACGAAGACTAGAGATTATGACGTTCTCAAATGCTCTAATCAGCAGAGCACTTGTCCCAGCTGGAGCCAGGTGTTATCACATATATAGTAGTCAGGCTACCATATTCTATTTTTCAGATTTCAGTACACTTTTCAAACAGTTCCCTTACATATGAGATGCTAAGATGAGCATCTATGATGGATCATTATTTGATGATAGACTATAGTACTCTCCCATGCCATGAATGAGTGTCAGGACACTCAGATTTGAGGACTGATGTAGTCATTTAGCCATTTGCAGAGCAGTCAGTAGTGCCCAGAGTTGCATTAGTAGTTCTTCATTAGACAGATGTTGGTTCAGATTGATTGTTTACATGTATATGACTCAGCAGATATTATCTTGTGTTATGGTTATCATTGCTTTTATATTCATTCTTGTGACATGTCTTAGCATCTAGTGTCATGATCTGGAGGTCATATAAATATGTGGACTTGGATGTATTGATATTATGTATGTCCCTACTTAGACCTAGAAGTTCTTGACCCATAATCATTGATTTTACCCTCCTTAGGGAGAATAGAGCTGATCATTCCCACCATTCTTTGGCTTGCTAGTGTTGGTTTCATTGTTCACTATCTCCACCCATCCATTACCTTCCAGTTATGTTTTTAGCACAACCTACTACTTGATTTGTGGCATGGAGGACCTTTCCCCACTAGAGCCTCTGTGTTGGACAAGCTTCCCTGTTTATTTGTGTCTCGGCTCTAAGTTGACTAGGTTGTGTTGGCTAAACCTGAAGTAATTAGCACTGCCATCAATACAATGTATTTGGAAATGAAATGAATATCTTATGAAAAAGCCCATTCATGAAAAGTAGTGTTTTTAAACATACGTGAATGCAAGGAAATCCTTGGCTTTGAAGTATATTGAAATGAATATCTTGTGAAAAAATCATTCATGAAAAGTAGTGTTTTTAAACATACATGAATGCATGAAGCCTCAATAATAAAAATCCGTGTAATAAATGCATGGACCAAGGCTATGGAAATTCAAAGGCCCTAAAAAACAATGGTTCTTAAAAAGTTATATCTAAAGATTGCTGGCCTCATTTGTATTTCATTTAGATTGTGAGCATTTGTTAAGGTGAATAAGCACCTTTGAATGTAACTTATTTATTTGTGAGACACTGCCATCCGTTGTGTTGTTGCTAGTCCGGCATATGCTAGAGTGATTATCCCTTTTCCATATCGAGTTGGTAGTCACCCTTCAGCCTAGCCTTTTGATTTTAGCCTTCAGCCTTCACTAGCAAATTGATTACCACTATGAAACTATGGTCTTGAAAGTCTGGTCTAAGTTATAGTTAATTAATGAAACTCTATATTTGGTTGATAGATCACCAATGAAATGATTGCTACTTGTTATAATTGTTATTTGAATGATTTGTAGAGCATGTATTAAACTTTAAACACTTGCAACATGGTCTTGAAAGTCTGGTCTAAGTTATAGTTAAATAATGAAACTCTATATTTGGTTGATAAATCACCAGTGAAATGATTGCTACTTGTTATAATTGTTATTTGAATGATTTGTAGAGCATGTATTAAACTTTAAACACTTGCAGCATATGGATGTTAGCCTAGGTTATATTATTGATCATTTACAGATTATTATTTTATCTGTCTGGGCATATTGGATATTATTCTTGATCATGCAGAGATCTGTAAGGTGTATGAGTATGCACCTTAGATGGATTTGGACTACCTGAGTCCAATGAGACAGCTTGTTTTCAGTTCCGGGCAGTTACAGTGATGATTTGTCTCAGTGTACCATTCTGGTGCAGTTTTGCCATGATGAATGGCCTGTCAGAGCAGATAGGTGATTTGATTGGTTCACCTAGGGCACTATATGAGGAGGGCATGGTCCAGCCATTTGTTTTTACCATATTACCCCACTTCCAGAGAGCTTGGTGGGCTCAATTTGACAATGCTAGCACTCTACAAGGCAGTTTTGGCCATATCACGTTTCCCGAGGCAGATTTAAAATAATAAGTATGGCTACTGAAGAATTCGATTTGGGCTACTGAGGCACGAAAATGGCATGGGATGATTTTTGATGATGAGTGTGATGTCTTACACTCCTTCAGCAATTTCAACACTTGGATGGACCCACATCCATCTATTTGACATATTTTATCATTTTCTGGAGCTTTTGGAGGCTCACGATTTGCTCAGAGAGGCACTATTTTGCAGTTAAAAATTATATTTATTTTTACTGTGCCATGGGGACACACTATGGCAGTTAGTTAACACCCCCTGGACCCACCATAAGCTTTATTTATTTTTAATGGGTGGGATCCCCTCTCCTAGGTTGATTTGGTCCATTGATATATTATATTATTGTATTGATCCATGTTCTTTATGTTGAGCGCATCTCAACCGTTGATTAGAACATTTTTATCTTTTAATCTTAGCCACCCATTTGAAAAGTGGTTATGATTTTGGTATCTCTCATTCTTATTTAAAGGAGAGAGCTTCTCATTGTAAAGGGGGTTCTTTGGCTCTTGGATCTGGAGAATAGAAAAACTATTATTGTGGAAGTTCTTGGATCTCCTTTGCATCTGGTGTTCTTCAATGGTGATTGGAAAATCTATTGCTTCCTAGCATTTGGGTATTTGTTATGAGATCTATATTTTTTGGAAACATCGTTTTGTCTACAGGAGGGCGACTTCACTTCGGTGTTTTTGCAGGGCTCCCTCAACTCGCTTGTTTGGCATCGCTTGTATCAGAGGGTTTTCATTAGTATCATTGTGATCTATGATTTCATCTTGCTATTTTTTTGTAGCATTTGTTTTTTTCTCTTAACGCATCAAATCTGATATGGTTGACGTTTGTTGTGCAAGAGAGAGGGCGCATTGGCTTCCTTGGGCAAATCGTTTTACTATTTACATAGAGGCTTCCTCCAAATCTTCTCAAATTGACCGGGACAGCATAGATCATCATCATCAAGGCATCTACAAAGTTATCTAGGTAAGATCTAAAGGTTAGTTTTTTTTATCTTGATGTCAATCCATTGGCATCTTCATTTTCATGTTAAAACCCTAAATATAAAAAATATAAAAATATTATAGATCAAACCGCTTGATCTTTTGGCAAACCATTTCTAGGTTTTGTAGATCAAGTCAAACCCTAAGTGGGTCTTCCTAGACATTTTGCTTAGGTGACTCCATTGGGCCTAAATCCCAAGGAAGTGCTCTCTAAACCCTAGTGCTACCCTTCATTTGGCCATTTTCTCTTACGATTTGATCTTGTCCTTGAGGCTCGGGTACTTTGATACTGTCATACCTTCCTTCGAGTCTATCCCATGGTACTAGATAGCCCCAATCCTGTTCTTACCCTCCCTGCATTGGTCACGTATCCCAAGGCAATGGATATTGTCATCTTTTGCTAGTACCTTGATTCTGGATCTAGTAATAGGCTCATAAATCACTTGTATTTTAAACTTGGATCAAATTTCATATCTCATAAACCCCTGATCCAAGCCCTAATTCACCTTGTGACTTCATCCATAGATCTAGGGTTTACTTCACCTTACACCTTACGTACTTCATCTCCATTTGATTTGATCTAGTGTTTTGGTTTGATCTTTCCTCTGGGGAGTAGATCTGGGTCTCCCCCATTGTTGTCTTGGGCTAAGACAACATTAAGTGAAGATTGCCTTGATTGGCGTGACAACCAACCATTTGAGAGTCGAGGCTATCTTGGTTCCACCTCTTTAGTTGCCCATCCCTCTACCGTCCATCCTGGATCCACCTCATAGAGGCAACTACAAGTTTGGTGACAACAGAGCTTTGGAGGCTACATGGGTGTATCCTCTTGGTTGTGTGGATGCTATTTGTTTTAGTGCTTCATTGAGGTAATTGTAGCTTAGTTAAACTTTTCCATTTTTTGCTTGTCTATTCACTGCCCTAAGAGTGATTGTTTCTAATCCATAGGAATGAAGAGTTAAATGAATACATTCTAGCTCTTTCATTTATGTGTTTATGCTTGAAGACTAATGGATTTTTCATGTTGAGTTTGTTTACTTGCATGATATCCTAATCTTGAGTGTAGGCCTTACAGATTTGACAATCTTCTTTGTGGCAAGTTTATGCTAAGGTTTCAGATGCTTCATTCTAGAAAGAAGGAGATTCTAGTTTGACTTCTTTTTCATTCTTGATATCTGAAAAGAAAGACAAAATCTCTCTTTGATCCACTCATAATAGTTTTCTGGTTCAAGATTCAAGAAGTCTTGGTTACTTCACATTCTCTCAAACCATTTTTTGTAATTCCTTCTTGTTACCATCACTTGTGAATGTACATCTAGTTTTGCTAAAAAGAACTAATCATTTTTTAGATCTCATCTTCAAGTTGAAAAGTTTAGATCTTAAGTTTGTTCAAGGTTTCATCTTTATAAAGTAGATCTACCTTAAGAAGATCTCAATTTTTGTAATCATTTTAAAGGTAGATCTTAAGTTTCCATGAAAAGAGTATTTTCTTTTGGATCATTAAAGTTTTAATCAAGCATCTAGTGCATCATATTGGCTTCCCAAAAGCAAGCCAAGATCCCAAGCCTTGCTTTCTTTGGTTAGTTTTCTCAACACTTGACTTAGATTTTTAGGATTTTTTTTTAAGGTTGTTCAAAGACATTCTTAAAGTGTTTTTGATCATCTTGTACATTTGATAGCCTGCTAATTTTTGCTGGTTTAACAAAAAAGAGAAGGAGGTGTTGCCAAGTTTCAAGAAATTGAACCAATAGAAGACCCAATGAAGCTCCCCTCTTCACAAAAATCACTTTTCAATCAAGTTGTAAGCCTTTGGATCCAAATTATAAGGACCAAAGTGCATTTATTTCACATTGTAATAAGTTTAATAAACTTTTGAATAGGCTCTTAGGATCCCACTCCCCATCCCCCCTAGGGTGATGCGTGTTAGTGTAGCTTTTTCATGTTTTGATTTTGTTGGTAGTTTAGTTTTATTTTTCTAGTTAATTTGTTTATTTTATCTTATTTAGCGAAAGACATATTAATCCCATGCATTCCCGAGTTACCCTAAAGGGGAAAGAGATTCGTGGTAGGTTAATTAAAAAAGATTTCATTTTCTGCATTCTTTTTACTTTTTGGTAAAGTAACCCCCTTGCTTTCACAAGTAAGATCTACAACCTGAAAGAGACTTTGGGGTCTTAATAAACAAGAAAACTTGTTCCAAAATTCTTAAAATTTAACAAGCCTCTTATCCTCATATGCTCTACTTCCGCTGCAGCTTCGTCTGATCAATTGGTTCTATCAAAAAAGAATCTGAGTAACTAGTTATTACTCTCATATTTTAATTGATCCCCAAATGAAAATCCTGCGTTTTTTCCTAATATTGCTAAGTTGTGGGCAAAGTCTTCAAGTGAAGCGGGAACCACTAAACAGTGATCGCGGGGCCTCGTCAGGCTACACCCTTGTTTGGTGTAGTGTTGGACACATCCTTGCAACTCCAGTTTAGCTCACATTTCGTTGTGAAAACCACCTCTAAGAAATTTCGAACACATTCCTCGTACCCCTTGGGTATATCTGGAATTTCCTCCCCCTTCTAATAATTCAAATCACTACCATATTAATAAAATCGACCAACAATTTACCCACTCCTTGATCAACTCATTAATAAATTTAAAACTGACCAACGAGACAACTGCAATACTTTCACGTCACAATAGCACTATCCGATTCCATTAGCACTGGTCTATTTACATCAATCATGTATTTATCTTTTGCTATCTAAGTCAATTTATGGGTTGAATGGAATTTTATTTTTTAATATTACTTGTTGTTGATCTAAATTATTTGCAGAAGTCTTGTTTTCAATAATCTTTTTTCATCTCCTAGAATAGCTTTGTTGTCATAGATTAACAACCTTAGATTATTTTCATAGGGACCACCCCGCTTGGCTTCGCTAGAAGAAAACATAGATAGAGGAGTCAAGATCAAGTGACAGCGCTTGACCCTTACTTGCCCCCAAGGTCGCACCCAATGGCTTGAAGATTTCTGCCACATTACCCAAGGTGCGAATTAGGCGGCAACACTATGATGTAAGCATATTGAACATATGCATTGTTGTATTTCTTTTATTGAAAAATGGTGAAGTTCATGAAATATATGATATGCATAAATATTTATTAATATAAGGCTGCATAACTTTCATGAAAGATGAATTACAAGGCTGCAATTTTATAAGCTATATAGGGCTACATATAAGGCTGAAATTTTCATATGAAATTAGGGTTGCATAATGTTTCATGAATTATGAACATGGGACTTATATAAAACCGATATGGGACTAATATAAGACTAATATAAGGTTGCATATCAGTACATGAGATCATAATGGCTTATAAGAAAACAGTTGGTTAATATCAATGTTCCACGGGGACGCGTCCCGCGGGGTCGGGGACGCGTTTCCACGTTTCCTGCGTCCCGGGGACTTGGGGACTCCTGGGCGAAACTTTCCCTCCCTAACCATGCCCCTGTGAATTTTTTTTTAATATTTTCCCATTATTTTCATATTTTACAATTCGTACTTGGTACTACTTAGAAAATAAACTGATATATTTAGTATTTACATTGCACAATCATTAATATACATCAAATGAATTATTATTTTTGATATTTTATTTTATTTTTATAATTTTAGAGACATCCCCACATCCCCCCCGAATATCCCTAAATTTGGGGGTGGTCTCCACGCGTCCCGAAAGTGCGTTTCCCTACTCCCGCGTCCCCCCGTCTCGGAAACTTGGGGGAACATTGGTTAATATCTGTACATAACTGTGTAAATCATTATCAGTATATTGAAATATTCATTTGAATAAAATTCATGAGCATGAAATGGTTCTAACCATTAGAATAATTTGTCTTGTAGGGAAAATCAACATGTCATGATCTACAAGTAAAGAATGGCATGAATATGGAGTCATTCCAATGGCTGATCCTGAAACAGAACAAATCGATAGGTTCCTATGTTTATCAAGAAGAAGACACAATAGATGCCCTAATACTATTCTGAAAAATGTGAAGACTCCTGAAGATAATTAAATTATCTTATTTACATTCATATGTCAAGAAGGGCTTCATGTTTAAATATTTACAAGGAAAGATGCAAATGAGTAATTTTGCATGAAAGTGAAATTAGGGTTTTGGAACTTTAATTAATGTTTTGGTGACCTAATTTCTTTGTGACTTATAAAAGGAAGTTAGAGGGTAAAGTTTGACTAACCGTTTTGGCAAAGAGGGAGAGAGTTCATCTTCACTGGATTATGGATCAATGCTACACGAATCAAGGGAAGGGTGCATACTGCTGGAAAAGTTGAGGGCACATTCCTGAGAAAGCAGAGAGGACAGATCTTCAAAGATCGAAGAGCTCTTTTTTCCGTACAGTGTCAGAGGTGATTCACTAAGACTCTTCAGAGACTGAAGAGCAGCAGCAGGAGCAGTAGAGTGCGCAACTGGTGAGGAGTACGTGGGAAGCAGCACTAGCAGCGCGTCACACATGTGGGTGATGTCAAGCAGTTGTTAGCATGTGTGGGAGGCTGAGAGGGCCTACAGAGTTGAGGGTTCTTCATCAGTGGCTGAGGAGAGGCCATCAGAGTTCAGTCGGAGTCAAACTGAGTGCAGAACAGTTGGGACGTGTTTATGAGGAAGAGAGACGCATTTGTACTGCTAGGGGTTGTTTTCAGAGATTGAGGACACAGATCTTCTTTCGGAGCGGAGCAGAGCAGAACTGAAGTGCTGAGAAAACATTACTCAAAAGTTAGACAGAGTATGGCTTCCAGAGATTGGCAGAGGTTGCGTTGAGATTTCCAGTGTGTGGGTGTGTTGTTGGGGGCACATTTTTCCAATAGCAGCAATTGCAGCTGCTACACATCTAGGGATTTGGGCCCTTCAGGTTCATATGTTGCTTATCTAACTCATTTTGTACTTCTTATTCTATATCATATTTGCTCTGGGCTTGAGAGAGAAGAAAGCCCCTCTGTAGCTAGTTTTCCCAAAGTTGGGTTTCCAGGATATTTTCTGAGTCATTTGTGTGATTTTTTATTTATGAGTTTTATGGATGCTCATGTGTTGCAAATTCTAATTTAGATAGAAGTGTTTCGTCTGGAATTAGTGAATCTTGTAGTTGTGTTGAATATCTAAACTTCTCAAAGCAATTGGAGACCTCTGAGAAATTTTAATATGGTATCAAATCCATGTTAGAGGTTAGAGGAGGGAAATCACTCTCAAATCTGTGAGAGCACACCATAACTGTGTGAGGATTCAGTGGTGGACTCAGATTTGTGGAGAGGTTGGCTAGATCTACCAGATCTGAAGAGTAGGGTTTAGATCTGTGACTGTAGAGGTTAGATCCATCAGATCTAGGTTGGTGGAGATCAGGTCTATCAGATCTGATAATGGGTGAAGAGATTTGAGGTAGATCCCTCAGATCCTGGCATGTAAGGGCCAGATCTGTGGTTTTGTTGTTCTTCATGAAAAAGGGGTTCCAGTAAAGCATCATGGCTACAGTGATGAGAAATGAAGACAAGGAGTGTCTTCTCATTACTTTCCATTCATGCACTTATGCAGATGTAGATGAGAAATCTACAGGAAAAATTGGCAGAGAATTGTCCTTGATGTCCAGTCAATCTTCAAGTGCATCTACTACCAACATTTGGTATATTGACAGCGGGGCCTCCAGTCACATGACTGGTATTAGACAGTACTTTACAGATCTCACTTAAACAGGGTTAGATTTAGATGTAATACTGGGAGGCAACACCTCGGTCAAGGCTGTTGGACGAGGACCTATTTCTTTTCAAAGGGATTATGGAGAATCCATGAAGCTAAGGGATGTCTTGTACATCCCTGGATTAAGGAAAAGCTTGGTGTCAATTTCTACTATAGAGGATTAGGGATTTTGGGTGATGTTTCGAGATGGACTTGTGCTCATACATCCTAAGGGATCCAACATAACTTCTACAGTGAAGATTGGTGTTCTAAGTGGGAAACTATACAGGATCAGTTTTCAGCTTCATCGTGCTCTAGCTCATGACAATAGCAATGATTGCGGTGACTTATGAGTTGTGGCACAGAAGGATGGCTCACCTGCTCATCCAGCATTGAGGATTTTGAGGGAGATTGTGATAGGTGTACTAGATCTTAACACATAGCACAATGAAGTGTGCAAAGGATGTGCTCTTCGTAAGTATGTCAAGACTGCTTTCCTTAGTAGTGACAGTAGGTTAGCAAGGGCTCTTGATTTGATACATTCATACCTTTGTGGTCCAATGTTGACTACATCACTAAAAGGTTATGAGTACTATGTAACCTTCATTGATGATTTCTCCAAGAAAACCTGGATCTATTTTTTGAAAAGCAAGGAATCGAAAGAAGTCTTATAGAAGTTCAAAGAATTCAAAGCTCTGGTAGAAAACCAGATAGGGAGGAGAATAAAAGTTTTACGATCAGACAATGGGGGTGAGTATACGTCTAAGGAGTTTGATGCTTTATGTTCTCAGGAAGGAGTCAAGAGACAGTTGATTGTACCCTACACACCTTAGTAGAATGGGGTGCCTGAGAGAAAGAATAGGGCAATAGTTGGTGCAGCAAGATCTATGTTGCATAATCAAGGTTTGCCTTTCTTTCTCTAGGTAGAGGCGTGTAACACGGTTGTTTATATTCAAAACAGGAGTCCCCATAAATTTTTAGGAAGTAAACTCTTGAAGAGGCCTACTCAGGGAAGAAGCCTGAAGTAGGGCACTTCAAAATATTTTGGTGTCTTACCTACTCTCATATTCTTTCTGATAAAAGGACATACTTGGAACCCATGGCAAAGAAGGGTATCTTTGTTGGGTATGACGAGATTTCAAAATCCTACCGCATATATATTCCTGCAAGAAAACAGACAGCTGTGAGGCGGGATGTGAAATTTGAGGAGGACAGGAAATCTCGTGAGTTGGATAAGGGGGAGAAGTAAGATTCCACTCCTCAGGTGAATACGAGTCAGAGCACGACTACTCAGAGTTCAAGGTCTCAAGTATCAGGGGTGACAGGTTCTCAAGTGACAAGTTCCTATGGTACAGGTACAGGCTTCAGGGCAGAGCCACAGGGTGGTGGTCCTGTAGGTTCAGGTTCTCGAGCCACTGAGTCTCAGACCACCGGAGCTGCTACTTCTGGAACTTAGTCTCAAGCTGTGAATTGAGATGAGGATGATTTTTTCTCCCCTGTGGAAGTTACTTCAGGAAAGAGGAAGCCCACGTGGCTTCAAGAAATCCTGAAGGGAGCCCAGTTAGTGGGAAATCCCAAGAGGGATGCTAGAGAGAGTAAGGTACCAGAGAGATTTTGTAGCTATGTAGCTATGGTGAGCAGTATTAGTGAGTCTAATCCATCTTCTTTTGAGCAGGCAGCAAGCGAATAAGTTTGGAGAGATGCCATGGTGGAAGAGTATGCTTCCATCATGAAAAATGATGTCTAGGAGATTATGTCGAGACCTGAAGGGAAGTCTGTAGTGACTTCCAAATGGCTCTATAAGATTAAATATGTTGCAGATGACAACATTGAGAAGTATAAAGCTAGGTTTGTCGCGAGAGGGTTCTCTCAAGTTGAGGGGATTGATTATGATGAGACTTTCACAACTGTTGCTAGATACACTTCAATTAGAGCTATTATCTCCATTGCTATAGAACTGGGATGGAAGATCCATCAGATGGATGTGAAGACAAATTTTTTGAATGGAGTTATAGAAGAGGAAGTTTACATTGAGCAGTCGATGGGTTTTGAAGAACATGGGAGAGATTCTCATGTGTGCAGGCTGAAGAAAGCCTTGTATGGTCTGAAGTAAGCTCCAAGAGCTTGGTATTCAAGAATAGACGCCTACTTACAACAAATGGGGTTCCAAAAGAGCGAGGTCGATCCCAACCTCTACCTCATAGTAGTCAAAGGGGATACTCTCATTCTAGTCCTGTATGTTGATGACCTGTTTATTACAGGAGCAGAGAAACTCATAGCTAGCTGCAAGAAAGATTTTGCTTCAGAGATTGAGATGAAAGACATCGGATTAATGCACTATTTTTTGGGCATGGAGGTTTGGCAAGAGGATCGACATGTTTTTCTAGGACAAGGCAAATATGTTGTTGACATCTGGAAAAAGTTTTAGATGGAGGATTGCAGACCTATGAACACACCTATGACTACCAACTAGAAGAAGTTAGTGGCTTTTGAGGGAGAGTTGGTTGATCCAACCAAGTATCGTCAACTTATAGGATCTATGATGTATTTGGTTAACACTAGACCTAATCTGAGCTATGCAGTCAACACCTTGAGTCAGTATATGAAAACAGCACACTGGGTGGCTACAAAGCATGTGCTTAGGTACCTTAAAGGCACTATAAACTATGGATTGAAATATGGGAGGAGGGATGGAATAGAGTTAACTGGCCATACAAGTTTTGACTAGGAAGGAAGTGCAATGGACAGGAAAAGTACTTTGGGTGTTGTTTCAGCTTGCAGTTGTGTCGTGGTTTAGCAGGAAACACAAGTCGGTAGCATTGAGCTCTGCCGAGGCAGAATACATGGAAGCCAATCTAGCTAGCTATTTGGTTCCGCAAGATGTTAGTGAGTTTATTTGATTCTCTATTGAAGCCAACTGTAATCAACTGCGATAATCAAAGTTGCATGAAACTCAAAGAGAATCCAATATTTCTTGATAGGTCTAAACATATTGAGATTAGATATCATTTCATCCATGATCATGTTCAAAAGGGAGTAGTTAAGTTTCAATATTTGTCTACAGATGAACAAGTTGCAGATATTCTTACAAAGTAATTAGGGAAAAGTAAGTTTGTATACTTTAGGGACAAAATGGGAGTTGTTCAGAACACTTTCCTCATTAAGAAGGAGTGTTGAAATTTTAACAAGGAAAGATGCAAATTAACAGTTGAGGACGCATTCCAGAGGAAGCAGAGAGGACAGATCTCCAGAGATTGAAGAGTTCTTTCTTCCGTACAATGTCAAAGGTGATTCACTTAGACTCTTCAAAGACTGAAGAGCAGTAGCAGCAACAGCAGCAGAGTGAGTAACGAGTGAGGAGGATGTGAGCAGCAGCACGTCACACGTGTGGGTGACGTCAAGCAGTTATTGGCACGTGTGGGAGGCTGAGAGGGCCTACAGAGCTAAGGGTTCTTCATAGTGACTAATGAGAGGCCATCAGGGTTTAGTTGGAGTCACACTGAGTACAAAACAGTTGGGACGTGTTTCTGAGGACGAGGGACGCAGTTGTATTGTTGGGGGTCGTTTTCAGAGATTAAGGACATAGATCTTCTTTCGAAGCGGAGCAGAGCAGAATTGAAGTGTTGATAAAGCGTTACTCAAAAGTTAGACAGAGAGTACGGCTTCCAGAGACTGGCAGAGGTTGAGTTGAGATTTCCACCGTGTGGGTGTGTTGCTGGGGGCACATTTTTCCAATAGCAGCAATTGCAGCTGCTACAGATCTAGGGATTTGGCTCTTCGGGTTCATCTATTGCTTATCTAAATCATTATGTACTTCTTATTCTATATCATATTTGCTCTGGGCTCAAGAGAGAAAAAATCCCCTCTGTACATGGTTTTCCCAAAGTTGGGTTTCCAGGATATATTTCGAGTCATTTGTGTGATTGTTGATTTATGAGTTTTATGAATGCTCATGTGCTGCAAATTCTAATTTAGATAGAAGTGTTTCATCTAGAATTAGTGAATCTTGTAGCCGTGTTTAATTTCTTAACTTCTCAGAGCGATTGGATACCTCTGAGAAATTTTAATACTTCAGACATAGATGAGCATGAGACTCCTTGTTGGAGGACCTAGATTATGATTGTCACATCCAGATGGTGAGAGGGAAAAGCTAGATTTGCTAGCTCCCGAAGAACCAGTGAAACTAGTTGATGCATCTTCTATTAAGAGGAGACCTACATGATGCTCATATTCAAAAGGAAGTTGAGAACAGTATTCAAGATTATTGTCATGATTCTTGAGATTAGAAGGTGTGGCAGTCACCAGATAAAGATTTTCCTCGGTTAAGGAAAATATGCAGTAGAAGATCCTAAAGAGTTTCAAGATGATGGACTGTAAGTCCATGGCCACACATATGAAGATGAATCTGATTCTTACTTTAGATTTGGAGGATCTTAAAGGATGTATTTGATTAAACACCAGGATCGATTATATGCTTTGCAGTCTTAGACATGTACAACAAATCATGTGTTGTAGTACCTTCTCAGTACAAGTGAATGTGGACTCATATATGTCTTGGACGGTGAAATAAAAGGATATATTGATTATGACTAGTGCAGTGATTGTGAAAGATCACATCAAAGATGTTGCTCCATATAGAGCATATTGTGAAGTAGTAAAGCTTCATGAGGTTTCTAGTCAGTTATATCCGGGACATGGTACATATCCACAGAGGAGTAGCATGGCCAGCATTCTTACTAAAGCCTTTGTCCGAGACAAGCTTGGTTGTAGAACAGAAAGTCTCCTCTAGTTGAAGAGGGAGTATTGATGTGTCTTCACAGGAAGTAGCAGATAAAGTCCCCACCAGTTAGTCATGGTACATGACTCAGGCAGCCAAGGATTATGATATCTTGTGGAGAAATCCCACATGAGCAGAGACATGGTCAAAGTCTCGGAGACTATCAAAAACTCGAGAAGAGTTATAGTTAGGATTGTCAGAGAACAGTTAAACCTCTTGGAGAGGTAGTTGGGGTGCTGCAGTATTCAAGAAAAGAATATGAAAATGATCAGGCCTTGAAGAACATTACAAAGAATGGTAAGGTTCACAGAGGCCTTCTCCAGATAGTAGAAGATTCTTGAAGTCAACAAATGTTGAAGATTGAAAAGAAAGATAAAACTTTCTTTCTGCAAGATGTTACACATTTAATGCATTGTATATGATGGATTTGAAATCCATAGTTTCTAGTTTAGAGAAAGTACATTCTGGATCGGATCCAGATGATACCACTATGTATAAGTAACCAGTTGGTCTCTCAATGTACGTAGCAAACCTGTTGCATTTATGTGTATTGCCAAGCATATGTTTGTGTACCTTTGAGCTACATTAGAATAGGTTCTTTATTGTAATTGACCTATTGTGTTATCCAACTATGGTTTTAGCCTAAGATAAGCGATGTAAATTGTGGCTAGTACTACAAAAGCTAAGTGTATTGCGGGTAGTACTACAGAAGCAAGATGTATGTCAGAGAATACTTTAGAAGCAAATATGTTTTGCGGATGGTACTATCAGCTGAGAAGCAGAGTAGCTAAGAAAATTACTTGCAATGTGTTGCCACCTAATTTGCACCTCGGGTCACGTGGCAAAAATCTTCAAACCACTGGGTGCAACCTTGTAGGCAAGCTCAAGCCAAGTGTTGTCACCTGATACTCGGCTCCTTTGTCTAGGCCAACTCCTAGCGAAGCCAAGGGGGGTGGTCCCTATGAAAAGTAAAAGACTAAAATCTAAGGTTTTTACTCTACGAAAGAAATGATTGATTCTAGGAATTAATATGAACCGGATAAAATATCACAACGGACGATTGCAAGGCAGAAATCACATCAACAACATATGATAGTATCAACATAATTCACGACATTTTGCAAAATTGATTTAAGCATAAAAAATGACATAGACCAGTGTCGATGAATATGGAGTGCTTGTAAAGGTGGAGTGTTATTATGTCCTGTAAGCATTACAGTTGTCTCGTTGGTCAGTTTTAAACTTATTAATGAGTGATTAGGAGAGTGGGTAAATTGTTGGTTTGGCCCAATAGGCAGGCTCTTTCGAAATGGGCGCTAAAGCAATTTCACCAAGTGTCCAATGGGGCAAGGCATAACCTGCTTGGAGCAGCCCCCTGACTCTATGGTATGCACCCTTTGCGACCTCCAGACTTCTCAAGAGACAAGCTTATATGGATTCCCTATTATTCTAGTCACTCGTATCCCTTTCTGTTACAACCAACTGATCAGACAAGCTGCAGTGGTGCAGAGCATATGGGGAAGGAGCCTTCGTTAATTTTATTAAAAAAAACTTAATGTGGTGTTTATTAACAAACTAATCACGGTTGCGAGTCTCTTTCCCCCTTTCGAGATACTCGGGAGAGCACAGTTGGGTAAATTTTACAATTTAAAGAAAACAACAACAAAAAAATGGAAATATTTTCTAATTAATCCTACCACAAATTTGTTTCCCCCTTTTAAGATACTCGGGAAAGCGTGGGGTAAGTATTTCCTTTTTCCTTTGATGAAATAAACCAATAAATTGAAATTAGAAATTAAACTAACTAAATCTGAAAAATCATAAAAAGGGACATCGACAGGAATCCCCCTGGGGTGGATGGGGAGTGGGCTCTTAGGAGCCTACTCAAATCTTTATTAATCTTTTACAATGATGGAGGAAGTGCACTTTGGTCCTTATAACTTGGATCCAAAGGCTTACAACTTGATAGAAAGAAATTGTTTTGGTAAAAGGGGAACTTCGTTGAGCTCTTAATGGTCCATTTTATCGCAAAACGACAAGAGTTTCTTTCTCCTTTTTGTTAAACC
Source organism: Pseudotsuga menziesii (assembly GCA_001517045.1). NCBI lineage: Eukaryota > Viridiplantae > Streptophyta > Pinopsida > Pinales > Pinaceae > Pseudotsuga > Pseudotsuga menziesii. The sequence goes on from LPNX010095705.1 coordinate 267,069, forward strand.
TGCAAAAAATCAGCAAGCTATCAAATGCAAAAGATGCTCAAAGACATTTTAAGAGTGTCTTTGAACCATCTCCAATAAATCCTAAAACAAATTTTAAGTCAAACTATGAATAAAAATTGTAAAATTTAACTAAGTGAGACAAGTTAGAGAGCTTGTCTTCTTAGGGGCTTTGCTTGCCTCTTTAAGAGAATGGCAAGCGAACAAGAAAGCACTAAATGCTAGATAAACGATTTGAAGCTCAAAGCATTCTCTTAATCAAATACTTTAGAATCGATTTAAACCTTAAACTTGCAAGAAGAGTGCTAGATCTAGATCTCAGATTTGAAATTTAAAGATACACTAGAAATCTAGGCTTTAGGAACTTAGATGTACTCCTAATACGGCTTTAAAATATAGATCTAAGAACAAAAAAAGGGAACTTGGAAGCGAAATAAATTGTTTAATAGACTTATGGATCAAAGGTTGAGCAAGAAAGTAAAAAGGAGAGAAAACGTCTTCTCAGTGAGAGCCGAGGGATAATGCTTCTCTTATTTCGAAAGTACATGAAGCAAAGGTAGAGCCCATTCGCTCATCAATCCTCCATCTTGGATTTCCTATAATAAACACTCAACAATTGCGAAGGGGATTAAAAACACCTGTGTGAAATGATAAGAAAGACAAGCAACACAATAGATCCATACAAGAAATCATATAATACCTAGTAGTCTAATATATTTCACAATAAGAAGTAACCTAACAATCACTTCCTATTCTTACCAAAATGTAAATTTCCTTGTAAAGGCAAGTAATCCCAACAATTGCAAATATCAAAGAAAATGATACAGGTTACCTTAATGATTTATAACAAAGACAACATCAACCAAACATTCATGGATCCCACCCCGAAATTGCCCCCAAAGCTTTTTATTAAAAATACTTAGGAAAATATTACAATGATTGCAAGCAGAGGTTCCACCTTCTGATGCATACAATGGCCGAAATGCCTTCATTATATAGAAATCCTAGGAGGGGGGAGCGCATCTCACACTTGGAGTTGGAGTCGAGTGATATGAGAGATTTGTGGGATGATCGTGAGTTTAAGTGAAGTGATACGATGGAGGAGGCACCACCTCCCATGAGGTAGGTGACCTCTCTCCACCTACCAAGCCACATCACAACTCCAATCACATGCCAACTACCTTCACGCTACCCCATCCGTACGGATCCATGACGTGAGGGTGAAACTTTGGACTTAGGCTAAAACGTGTGACATGGAAACCAATTTTAATGTGACGCTTTCCTCTTTAGGAGAAGTCACCAACATGGGGACCTCTAAGCCAAGTCATCCCACACCTTAAAATTTTCATTTTTTGATTTTTTTTTAAATTTTGAATTATGACAAAATGTTGCACTTTTAGCATTTAAGTGTATCATTTTGATGCTCTGATAGCAAAAACTGACCATAAGTGACCTTTTGATCACCCGGCGTGTATGACAAGTGGGTACCGAGATAAAGAGTATGCTCTGAGCATTAAAACGAGCATCCCCACGCCAAATTCTTCCTCTGAATCAAGTTTTATGCCATTTACAAGTTTTTTAATTAAACCATTAAAAAATGGGTTAAAAACGGGAAAAAAAATATTTTTTCTCGGAATTGAACAAAAACTGAGGGGGACCTAGCACATGTCTATACAACTCAATTCGAATGCCTAGCATATTTATAAACATTGACACTTAGGCTCTAATACCCCCCTAGGGCCTAACCACCAAGACGACTACCCCAACTTTAGAGGTGTGAGTGAAAAATTTAGAAATTATTAGTCGTTTGTTCAACAACAAATAATTACCAAGGGAAAAAACAATTTGGGCTAGTCATCTTGATGTCTAAGTCTAGGAAGTGGAGTCTTTTACAAAATACTCGTGCTAACACATTTTTTACAATTTCTCCAAGGGGGTATGAATATGTGGTACAAAAAATAAAAAGTCCAAGAAGGCCTGATGAGCCTATGCTCTGATGATGAACAAGAACTTTGTTCATCATCGTCGTCTCCCTTGAAAGTTCGACTGAGTGCAACTCAGGCGGTAACACAATGGTTGGAGAGAGTAACCATACTTGTGATGATTGGAGAGCATGACCATACTTTGTATGTGTATCCATTCAAGTATGCGTATCCAATCGAGTTGTGTATACAGTTGGAGATCTGTTATGATAAAACACACTGAGATGAAGTTTTACTTCATCAAAGACATGGTCATGTAAAGTGAAATTTCAGTACATAGCTACTGATGAGCAGATTGCAAAAGTGTGGACAAGCCGTTGCCAGTGACGATGTTGAGATACTTCCAAGATAAGCTTGGTATGGCAGAAAATGCTTGGAATAGCAGAGAATGTCTCCCTTGTTGAGAGGGAGTGTTGATTGTACAGCATCAGGAGTCATTCTCTAGACTTGTGTTGTATCAAGTCCCATATATATCCTCATGTGTTGAGGTGGGATGCTAGTACTATAGTCTTGTGTTGTATCAATACTGTAGACTTTTGTTGTATCAAGTTAATGATTCTCATAGACAGTACCCTATGAGATGGATTTCGATTTGTGGAGATGATCTTGTGTTGCATCAAGATTGAAGTCTTGTGTTGTATCAACACTGTGGACCTCCATTTGGTGAGGTGGCTATACTATGTGATGTATTACTAGTCATGGTCACTGAGTGTATAAGTCTCCTTTAGGGATTAGTTATTCCTAGAGTGAATTACTTTAGCATATGACTATATGACTCGGGGTAATATATATGATCATCACTATGTGTGACAATTCTTCTGAGTATAATATGATCAGATGGATAAATAATTAAGACTCATATGGACCATGCAGTAAATGATAAATACTAAAGAGATAAGCATAGAGAAAGAGAAAGAATTTGAATTGCCTATGTATGCCTCCAAGTGAACTCGAATTGTAAAGGCTTTAGCAAAGCCCCAATTATAAATTAAGCATGCATCAATTAACTAGAAAGATCCATGCAAAAGTTAATTATAGAAATTGTGTATGGACGACACTAAGAGTGAAGCACTATGTCTCTCAGTCGGTCTCCTAAATTTGTGGCCATGCATTTAGTTGAAGATGGAGTTCAATTCAAAGTCAGTTAGCATTCAGTTAAAGCTATTCTTGGAAGGTATGGCACATGTATTGTACATGGAGAAGATTCCGAAGACAATGACTTGACACTAGTTCAGAAAGGGTGCTAATGTTTGCATGGAGAGGATCCCATGCACCAGTGTTGATGCTCCTCCAGTTAATTTGAAACTGAAGTGCATGTGTGCACTAGTGTCAGACAAACATTGCATGGCTGAGTTTTTTACTTGTTATTAAAGTGTCGGGCACTTGGCAAGTTCATATAGTATTGTATTGGATCTCTCTTCTCTACTACTGAGGTGATATCTCTTATCAAGGAATCTGCTTATGTGTTGTAAACCATTATCTGCAAATCTATCTATCATAGTCAAAGAATTCTTGGGTTTTTCATCCTTTGTATTTGAAGGGTTTTCACAGGGTATATCTTGTCTCTTATGGATGAATGATTTATGTGACTGATTTGTTTATGAGATCCATATGTGCAGTGATTGATTAATAAAAGTTTTAAAGTTCAAGCTTCTCCGATTTTGCTCAAACTTTCACAATTGCACATCTATCAAAGTTTTTTAGACCCCTTGATCCACTCACACATGGAAGTTGGTTACTCTATTGGAGGGCGCATCACTAGAAGAAGGATCTATCCACATGTTGGATCTTTCTAGTGAGAAAATTTGAGGATATATCAAAATTTGGTCAAGCATTCATCCATGTGGGCAATCAGTCCACATTCTTGACCTTGGTGGATCTAACTATCTCAAACATGTTATTATTGTTGAATTCTTCTCAAAGAGTTGTTTACATGAGAACTATTATGATTATCTCCCTTGGAGATAGAAGTGGATCTAACCACTAGTTTGTTATTCTTAGAAAGATTTGTTGAGCAAATAGTGGATCTAGAAAGGAAATTGTTATATAGTACAAGGAAGATGAGCTGAAACCTATATATGGGCTTGCTCACTTCAGTTGAAGGGGGGATGGTTTTTGCAAAGTCTCTTTTGCCTTGTAAATATTTTGGTGCTTGAGGATCTTAATGAAGCCTTTATGCTGGAATTTGTCATGAGAAGATATCATTGTGATGGGTACATACTTGAATTAAATATTGTTGGTAATTATTTTCATTTGAATGTGTTAAGTAGGAAATGTCCTTACACTTACATTTCATTAATGTAATTCATCATATATTACCTTTTTATTGTAATGGATAATGGGACTATGTAAGAGAGTTGTTTCATTGAAATTCATCCTTGTTTTAACAGTCATTTATGCAACCACCTGATTAATACCTTTGATGTTTTAGTAGGAAAATTGGACTATGCAATTCTCTGTCCCTCTTCCATTTGCAAGTACCTTTAGCGTAGTTTTCCAATTATGATCTCATGTGCCCAATGACTTCTAGGCACTAGTCCTTTCTTCATCACCACTCACATTTCATTTCATATCTATTTGTAACTTGTTTTTTTAACATATCTTTCTCCCTTGAGCTTTCATTCCTAGCCTTTAGCAATTCTAGTAGTAGGGGAGCCTCCCTTGTGCTAGAGGAAACTATCACTAAACAATGGAAGAGGGTGGTGAGGTGACAGTGCCCCCCTCTCAGGAATATAGGTCAAATGTTTCTTTTGTTCAAACTTCAAAGTGATGTCAATGCTTTGGTTGGCTAAAGTGTTGTCTCCTACTTTCATGACATAGAAATCTTTTTTTTCAAGTAAAAGCTCACAAGGTTCCTTCTTCTCCAAAATATACAGATGGAAAGTGGCTCAACCACCAACCACAATAGCAACTGCTAACCTCAAGGGACTCCACCAGATTTGACCCTGTGACCTATGGCATCCCTATTAACAACATGCTTTGGGAAGATGGTTCAACAATTTGAGCTAGCCCTTAAGGCTTAGAGGTAGAAGCAAATAATATGCATATCCATTGCACCACAACATTAATGGTCCGTGTCCTAGTTACTTAATGCAATAAGTAAATACTTTTGTCTTTTGTCTTTAGTGTTCTCTTGTTTTCACTTCCTATCGATGCTAAATCTCCATTGATAACCTATACATATTACTTTTAGCCAAGTCATAGCCTCCGATTGTCATTCTTAGCGTGGTGTTTAGTTCTAATTCACAAAACACACTCTAGGTCGATCATCTTGACACCCCCATGATCTGCTACAACATCAGGTAACAAATGTTGGGCACTTTCACGCCCCAAGGATGCAGCACAGTAATTTAGAAAATACTACTCACAAATATTTCTTGTCATATCATGCTCATTATATTGTCAGTAAGTGGATACGTGGAGAATGTTCAAACAAAAAGCTGACTTAATAGCCGTCATTGTTATTTAACTGATGTTCTCACTCCATTTTATTAGAAGTTTAGAATTTTATTTATGTTTAAGCAACCAATTTATTTTTGTTCACCCTATTTTCCTTGTCTCTGAGAATAGAAGTAGACATGCCTATAAGTATCACAAAGCTACAATATTTTCTGTCAAACATAATTATGGTGCAATGATCCCCATAAATCTTTTGCTTGCAAATATCTTATATTTGGAATATAAAACATATTGACCAGGGTATTGTTGTGTTATGGTCAATAACCGAAGCCTTGGGCCTTTGTTCTTTATAATATGGTCTCTAAACTACAGTGAATAATACCAGAGTTTATATTTTGCCTATGTTTCCTGGTATTTGGGCTAAGTATTTAATTTTGCTTTCGCTTCAGAATCTAGCAGTAATGTATCCATCCCAACCAATGCGATTGGGATTTCAGTCATAGGGACGATTCACATTAACAGCCAGTTATTTTGTTCTTAATGTGCTATATTGTGATGGACAAATGTTAACATACATATTGATTCTATTCATCTTTTTCTTTTTTGGCATTTCCTTTCTACTCCTAGTTGCTTTCAATTTATTGATTTTGGCATTTCGTTTCTACTCCTAGTTTCTTTCAATTTATGAAACAATGTGGCAGCCTATGGAGTAACCTAAACTGATCTTGTTGTCTTAATTAGTTGTACATTGTTGTTGGTTATTCTCATATGATCTATATGGCTTATATGTAGTCAGACAATACGTATACCCTTTTCAGACATTGATACCAATATTTAACCTTCTCCTATGTCTCTTTGGTTCTGTAGTTTGGAAATCATAATGTCCACTGAAGATGGTAATGTTTTGTCCAACAAAACCTTTGTAAAGCTCGTTTATTGAAACTTGCACTCTATATATTTGGTCTATGTAGGATGTGGGAGTCAAAGGAGCAGCTCTGCTTGCTGGAAAGTGGCTTGGTTGGCACAGTACATTTTCTCCTGGTGGTTAGTAATGCCTTGTCTTTGGTGTTCCAATTTTCTTTCTTTGGTTGTTGCAATAATCATTGCCAGGGGTGGCACGATAAGCTTTCCTAGTGGTTAATTTTCATCTTTTGAATGGTTCGTCATTTTTGTTTCTTTTGCCTGGAATGCAAAATTGTTTACACTGCATTCTTGGATACATATTCCACTATGACCTATCTTACACGAAATGCAGGTACGAAAAAAGTTTCCAAAACACATACAAGTTCATAAAATGACAATTTTAAAATTATAGGAAACGAGAAAACACTCGTTCTTAAAAAATTGTGTATGTGTTTATATACATGGTACAAAAAATAGTTTAAAAAGGGAAAATTATAATCAACAATATTTATGTACTTTCATTCAAACACCCTGAGAATTCATTCATAACTATGAAGAAAACAAAATGTGTCTTCATATAAAAGACAAATTAACAAGCAGATCAGGGCCTGCCCATACATGAAAAAAGACATCACATACCAAAATTTAGGGCATAGCGCATATAGATACTATAAAATGACACCACATGTCAAAATCATGTAGCCCTTCATCATCATACATTTGATAGCCAATAGTGTCATAATTTCACTCTAAAAAATCGTCAATTTTGTAAACCCTTAAGAAGAAGAGAATCCTCCAACTACAAAATTATCTTGGTCATGTGAAGACAATGTGCAATTCTCCAAAACATCCACCAAATCATCGCTTTTAGGATTTGCATCCCAATCCTTTGTAATCCCTAGCTTGTATTCTTCCTTTTTGTGAGAGATGAATCATAGATTGGAATGAATTTAGACCAAGTCTTTGGCCATTTGTGAATCCAACCTATTTTTCTTTACCGAATGGATAAATTTCTAGGCGCCCCACGTCCTTTCAGACACTAGTGAACTAGGCACTTGTGAAAGGAAATGAATAACCAAGTTCATTAATTGATCTCAAGCAATAAATTGGCCACTAGACAATCAAGCGTGGAACTAAGCACATGTACTAAAATGTGCTAAGGGGTGTCTTGTTTCTCCTACCCAAAATTCTCCTCCAAACTCGTTGCTCAACTAATCCACATCTCATTGATTCCTTTCCCTTGTCGCTTGAGTTTTTCTATTTTTAATTTCTTTTTCCATTTTTACTAATTTTGTCACAACTACAACACTCCTTTGTAGCCTGCATCACCGTAGATTCATCTTCCATACTACCACGATTGTTACCACTTATTTCTACAAAGAAATCTTATCACAAATCAAACTTCCAATAATCGTGTATTAAACATGTGGTACTAATGGCACGTTTAGTTCTTCAAGTGGGAGACCTTATGATTATTGTCAATAGTAAGTTAAATAATAAAGCAAAAGGAAAACAATAAGATATGCAAGGAGACGCAATAAGAAAGGTGGAAAAGGCATAAGTCACTTCAACACATATTCATACCAAGGACACAAATATATAGTACATGGATGTGACCACCTCTTAAGATATATTTTCTCTCACATTGACAACGCATCAAAGGATAAGGATAAGAACACCTCATTAAGGGATACAGATAAAAAAAGACAAAATAAAATTTAATACACACTTAGGAAAAACACTATATCCTATGATGTGCAACACAATAAAGAGGTGATATAAGACTTTATGATTGTACTAGGGAGCCACAAGCAAGCAATCCCCCCTTAAATATAATTCCAAATAATTATACCAAGAAGGCAACATGAACTAGTGCAAAAAATGGTATCATCTCCAATCTTAAATCTAAAACTCTTGAGGTAAGCCTAGTTAAAAAATTTCCTAAAAAAGCATCAAATATGGATGTCGAAAGCTTAAATAATTTAGATAGTCTCACTATTAACCAGAGTGCTTGATATGAACTCCAATATCTAATGAGAGCAAATCATGAGAAGTGAATCAACTTCAAGTTTTACACGTTCCTGAAAATACCTAAAAACCCAATCAAATGCCAAGCAACAATGCAAATGGATCTAGCTATCATATGCTATGTCGAATGACCATTCAAGTGAATAAAAGGTCCACAAGACTGCTCTTAGGAAATTACACACAAATAGTGTCAATCAACATCCCAATCATGTATCTTGTCCCAATCATGTATCTTGTGTATGATCCAGTTGCAAGATATTAAACCATAATTCTGCCAAATAACTACTGAATAGTAAACTATGTGTCTTGTTGGGACTACTCAAATGCTGAATCAATCATGATATTGAGATAAAACTCAAACAATCAATGCATGTTGTATAAAAATACAAATGGTAAAACCTTGAATTGCCCAAACTGGCAATTTATCACAAGTGATGAATTTTTGCAAATGATGTTGATGTTGTTGTTGTTTTTGTTGCCCATTCGACATTTTGTTTGTCCCCACTATCAGCTGAAAGGTGAGACATCATGGGTTTTCTTGTGAATTATCCTTAACCAATCCATCATTATATCTGGTGGTTTATGTTGACCATTAACCATTTTCACTTCATTAGTGTATTTGGTGGTTTTGGTTGACCACTAACCATTTTCACTTCACTGATGTGTCTAGTGGTTTTGGTTGGCCACTAACCATTTCATCTCATCAAGGTATCTGGTGGTTTTGGTTGACCAGTAACCATTTTTACTTTATCAATATACTCCCCCCTTTAAGGTGCAAGAGAGTATCATTCTAGAGTCAAACTCAATTTCCAATTGAAACAGACATTTATAATTGGGCCCCAATGATGCTCAAAATTATCATTTGCAAGAATTGATTGAAGACATTGAAAGCCATCTCTTGTACATCTTCTCCATTCAAATCTGTATTTGTTTATTTTTGAACTCAACAGTAAGACATGAAAATCCTTCGCTTCTAAATACCATCACCAAGAGCTTCTAAATTTTTTAAAACTAGATTTCTTGAAGTGGAGATGAAACTCTACGCTACGTCAAAGAGGTTTTAAACTAAAAATCATTGAGTATCCTTCCTGCTTATGCACTGAAATTGCTTATTGTATACAACGGTTCGAAGATATGGTGTACAGGATATTGCTTTCTTGGTTTGCTTAATCACAATAAGAATGTTATGTTTTTATAAGATTGACCAGATTGGTCGTTGATGTAGCTAAAAGCAATGCACTGATTGCATCCTTGATACACAAAAAAATATAATGAGTGAATAGGTGATTCATCACATTACCTATATACGAGTTTGCATTTTTATTTAATATTTAAACTTATCTGCACGGTTTTTCAAAATACTAAAGATCTTATCTATTGTTGTTCCTCTAGGGGATTGGTTGAAAGTACGACAAACTTATCAGCCTTCTCATGAGGACTCTGTAGCATTTGATTATTTATTTGCTACTTATAAAGAAGCATACTATTCTCTAAAGAGTATCTTCGAAAAGTTGTCCCATTATAGAAAATAAGATTCAAATGTTGATGCAATTACGGAATGCAACATGAAGAAGTTTGTAAAGGAGGAATATAAATAGTATTTTGTATGATATAAATTAAAATGAATGTATATTTCATTGTCATTAAATTAATATTTTATTGAACTTTTATACTATTTTTGGAAGTGATATCGAAGAATTCCTTTCGACATGTATAAAAGGAAACATAAATGATTATGCCTTCAAGGTGGGTATTACTTTGTTTTGCAGTAAACTTCACTTAATTACCAAACGAGGGTTATTGTGGAGGCTTCATATTATGTTGTAGGTTTATACTAGTGTAATATATTACTATTTAATTTAGGTTTTTTTTTTTTTATTATATGTACCTATATTGTAACAAGAGCTAAAAAGTGACCAGACCATGTATAAAATTGAAAACATTAATGTGGGTATTACTTTGTTTTGCTGTAAACTTCGCTTAATTACCAGAGGGTTATTGTAGAGGCTTCATATTGTGTTGCATGTTTATACTAGTGTAACATATTACAATTTAATTTAGCTTTATTTTAATTTATTATATGTACCTATATTGTAACAAGAGCTAAATAGTGGCTAGACCATGTATAAAATTGAAAACATTAAAATTTATCAATGTTGAAAAATTATAATATTAAATTTAAATGGATGAAGCTATTATAATTGTAGTTTTGTTTAACTAGATTTGGTATGGATTAATGATTTTCTATTAAGTAGAATCATATCAATGTTTAACTTATTGTAAGTGATGTATTATTAATTAAACAATCGATTATTTTAGTTGGTATCATGGTCAATTGGTCAAATATTTATGTTAAGCAAATATTGATTATGATCTATGACTAATTAAATAATTGAGTATGCTATTATTGAATCTTCATGCATATTATTGTTGTTTGAATAATTGATTGTCTCATATCACAAAACCTATAAGAATAGTACTAGCATCAGTAACCGTAAATTCATTATTGAACTAAAAAAATAAGGTATATATAATAATATTAATCAAAGCATATGAGAAAGATTTGCATGCACATCTCAATGTAATGTTTCAAATCGTGGCTATGTGACTTTTCATCCAACATATGCATTGATGCTTTATGTAATCTTTTGGTGTTACCTTTTTATTTAGCATGGAAAGAAATCCAATAAATTGACTTGTGCCACCTAAGCGTTGACACAACCCTAGTGCTTCATTTGTTTGCAAGGATCATGTTGTTTTCAAGAACTATGTCAACTTGTTGCCCCCCCAAGGTTTCCTAGAAGATAAACAAGGCTTAGTGGCATCCACTAGAGGCATGCCTCTCCACATTAGGCTTGGAGGAAGAATG
>LPNX010095705.1:278340-293551 GCA_001517045.1 Pseudotsuga menziesii
ACTAGTTTGTTGTTATCATATGTAAAACTCCTTTTGTTGCAGGTATCCATTATTGAATATATACTTGTATTAGTCTCTTAGACTCCTCTAAAAGGGACATTAAGACAATGATAGCTTCTTTTTGTGCTAATAAAGTTCTAATGACCACACCTAGATCAATATATAATTGTGTATTACTTAGGTATATAGTTTAGCTACAACCTTTTTAATGCAATATTGTAACCATTTTTGTTATAAAAAAATACAAGGATAAAACTTCATAAAGAAATGTGAATTATATGCTTTTTGCCTACCAATATAGCATTTTTTTTTGTTATAATAGTTTTTATGTTTCTATCAAAACCAATGTGAATTTTAATGTTCATTACAATGTGTTTCATTGCATTTCTCTCTTCCTATGTTAATAACCATGGAACAATTGTCATATGTCCACCACTTGAAAATTGATTCAAATGTTCCAATATGTTGGATTCTTCAATGTCACTACTAACTTTGGCAATTTGATCTTTCTCATTCCTTCTATCTAACATTCTCCATATGCATTAATGTGACATTCTTCCCAATATGCATTATGTCAAACAAATGAGATATTGTAACATGCTCATAGTATTGGAGTTAATTGAACTACACAAAAGACCACTTCATACCTTGGGGAAGCCCATTGCACTACTCTATGGATAAAATAAAATGAATCCCATTTGTTAGTAAAAATAATTGTAAATATAACCATAGAAAATATGTTTTTCAATTGTTTGTTATATATGGTTTTTTAGAAAGAAATGTTTGTACTCATAGTACACCTTTCCTAGACCAATTAAATGTTGAGATGCAATTTTTGGGCCCCATATTGAAGGATCGTATTAACCTTTGTTTAAATCCATCAAAAATATACAAGTGTTATTAGTAAACTACAAACAATCAATATAATTTGAAATAATAGTAGATGAGTTAACATTTGAGTGTTTTTCTCACAACAATGTGATATCTCAAGTGCATTACAAATTGTCTATATATGTATTCCATGGAATTGGAATTGTCTTTGTTGTATTGGTTTGGATATGTCATACATAGTGATCCAAGCCCATAACTTTTCAAGTATGTCAATAAGAGGCTCAATATGCACATTCATATCTCTAATTTGATATTTACCTACTTATTATGAAACAAATGTATTAAATGCCATGTACATCATTATATATAATTAACAATAAAAATGAGGTGGTATGTTGTAAATAGTTGAAATATAAATATATGGAACTATCAATGACTACATTACATAATCCTTCTTTATCGACATCCAATGTTTAAAACAAGTATTGCATGCATATAAATGGATCCCATCTCTGCAAATATATTATAACCATCAACTTCTAAGGAAAGTTTAACATTATTAGGGTTATCTTTAAATATGGGTCATTTTCCATCAACATCTCTAAATGTAGAACCATCTACATAACACCATCTTGACTCCTCATTCAAGCATAATAATCCATAAATTGTATTATGCTTGTACACCTAAACAATTTTTGAAAATGTGGAATGATGGGGATATGATGAAGAACCTTCCGAGGATATTCTTTGTCATCGTATTAATGTAGATATGTATAAAATTTGAATTTGGGGCCTTGCTTCAAATCTCTTTTCCCTTCTCCACAATATATCATGGAATCATTGGGACATGGATCACTTGTTCGATACTTCATCTCTGTATATTTCAAAAGGACACACTTATTGGAACATGTAAGGCAAAGTATTTTACTCTAATAAGAGAATATCTAGTTGTTTACAACAAATAGACCAAAAAACACTTATTTTCTTGAAAACTAGTGTTTGCGTCCTTATTATGGTAAATGAAAATGATCATGAACTATAGACAACTTCACACATTAGTATTTGTCTGAAAATTGTACTAGAAACACCATTCAAAACCAAGTTCACCAACAATAAAATGGTAGAGAGAAGACTTGTCTTCAACCCTTGATATATTGGTTTATTTGCTAGATGAATAAGAGGGTTATTACAAAACCAAACATCGTCCATGAGCGCAAATATGTTATGAATCAAACTATTTATTCCAGCATTCACTAGTACATCATTATCATCACTTTTATCATATTTTGGTCTTCCCCAAGGTTGTTATTATTAGGTATATCATCAACTTTATCTCCATCACTTCAATTAATATTATTTTGACCCAATCTAACATGTCAACCATTATGATTAATTGCATGCAAGTGCCATCACTTTTATCATATTTTGGTATTCCCCAAGGTTGTTATCATTAGGTATATCATCAATTCATTTCCATCACTTCGACCAATATTCTCTTGGACCCATCTAACATGTTAGCCATTGTGATTAAATGCATGCAATCGTCGCATCGTGATTAAATTGGATTTAGTTTTCCATAATTATTGCACATACAAGAGCACCAATGCTTGGGAATCCAGTGGCTACACCTCATACTAGATATGGTGAGGGTGATGACATAAAGGTTGATACAATAGAAGAAAATGGCCACAACCTTATTGAGAATGAAGGGATAAATAAGATGATTAATGACACATTTGTTTCCATGGATGAGAATGCAACTACAGACGATATCTACGAAAACATTCATGATGTACATCTTATTGATAAGTTAAAAAATCCTTATACAAAGACTCAAAGACAAGTCTTATCTCTGCTCTTTTGTTGCTAGTCAACTTGAAGGTCATGAATGGTATTTCAAACACATCAATGTCACAGTTGTTAAGGTATGCAAGATTTATACATTGGTAATTGAAATTGGATGTTTTTTGTTATTTATCATTCTCATATGTAAGAGATACCTTACCTCGCACATATAGAGAAATGTGTGTTGTCCTGAAAGATATAGGAATGAAGTATAACACAATTGATGCATGTCCCAATGATCATATCATATAATATGAACAACATGCATCAATGAGTGAGTGCCTTGAATGTGCAATTAGTAGATATCGTATTGATCAAGTAACATATCAAGTGCCTCGCAAAGTTCTTCGCCATATCCCTATAATTCCACGTTTTCAACAATTGTTCAGGTGTGTTAGCATTGATGAATTTATGGATTATCATGCACGACATAGAACTGTGGATGGTGTCATGTGAATTCCTGGAGATGGATCTATATTCAAAGACACTGATGAAAGATGGCCAATTTTTAAAAAAGAACAACGTAATTTTAGACTTTCATTGGAAACTGATGGTGTCAATCCATTTGGAGAGCTCAAAACCAGTCACTCGATTTGGCCAGTTTTTGTTATAAATAGTAACCTTCCTCCATGGATGAAAATTAAAAGGGAGCATGTCATGTTGGCATTAATTGTTCCACGTACATATTTTTAAGAATGTTAACACAATATAAACAATCCATCTTTTTTATTGTTGCATGATTGAGGTCTTATTAATTATGTATTTTACTTTTCACATAACTACTATGTAAGCACTAAGTGAAAGATATAGATGTCTATCTTGAGCCTCGTATAGATGAACTTTTAAAAATAAGGTTCGACATCAATATGTATGACATCTCCAAAACTAGAGGCTGAAAACAATTTCATTTCCATGGAATAATACATGGACAATTTACAATGCACCTAGTCTAACACATTTTTGCGGTATGTAAATTTGTCATGTATTGCTATATATCATTTATTACTGAATCTCTTTTTATAATTTATGGAATTCAATATATCAATTCACTATTCCATAACTTGTAGGGATTCAAACAAAGGGAAAATATTCATGTCCAATATGTGGTCCAAGAACAATATCTAGACGTTCAAGAAGTTTAGGAAATGAGATGCACAATATGAGTTCAAACATTTTCTCCATAAGGACCATAGGTATCGGATTTCCAAATGAAATGACTTTAATGGAAAGGAAGAGAGTAGAAAAAATCCATGAAGAATGATGCCTTAACTATGGAAAAAGGAGTTTCAACATTGTGGACTACATTACTAGTTCAGAAAAGAAGTAGGCCAGTTGAGATTGGCTAGTAATACGCATGGATGACATATTTTGATGTAGTATGTGTAATTGTATTGTATGTATATTTTTTCTAGAGGACCTACATGTTTACATCCCAAACATGTTTTTATTATATGACGATTTTATATTTATCTAACTCTATTTTACATTTATAGTGTTTTCTCATCATGTTCTATATGCATGAAATTTATATGATTGTTATGTTTTATGTTGTATATATGTGTGTTCTTTTTTATTTTAATAAAGTGATTACCTATGTATATGTCCATTATCTTTTATTTGTTCATGTTGACATATAAATTATTGGGTGCAGGTCTCTCAGGAATACAAATTTCCTAAGACTTTCCACATTCTAGTTATGTATGTGTAAATGATTTTGTAATAAGATTTTTTGTTTACTTTGTTTGAAAAAAATAATTTGGATATTTGGATATATATCATATGGTATCTTCTTTCTCTTATGTTTTTTTTACCCAGTCTAACATGTTAGCCATTGTCATTAAATGCATACAAGCATCGCACATACACACACATATTGATAACAACCTATGTAATTTTTGTTAAGATCATTGTGTGTGTGTGTGTGTGTACACACTTAGAGAGAGAGAGATACCCTAGCAAAAAAAATTGTGGATCATCTTACAACCAAACCCCCACTAGTAATTGCATATGTTTTTTAGCTACCAATATTAAAAAAAATGTCTTCAAACACTTTCATTTTTTGCGTGGACAATAACATTTGTAGTTAGTACATTTTCAAGGCTTTATTGAACTATGGTTTTGACAATTGTTATAATGTGAAATTCATCAAATTCATAAGAATCGATATCACCAATCTCAACCCTAACTCTTTTAAGCATTTCCTCAACTTTTCTCTAGCTTTCTTTCACATTGACATCACCTCTATTGGACATTTCTTTATTTGAATTTGGGAGAGATTATCATTTTAAAGCGCAGTATATAGAGGTTCAAAATATTCCCTTTTAAGCTAAAGTACTATGTTTCATTTTTAACCAAAGTATAATGTTTCTAATATTTTCTTGCTAACGTAAGTACTCTATTTCATTTTCAAATGTTCTTTTTCCATAATTCTATAATTATGTTTGTTTCATCCATTGGAAAATGTCATTTTTTCAACATCTGCCCATGTTGGTATGTGCATATATTACACTGTGGTTTTGACATGGATATAATAGAATCAACATTACGATGTTGATATATCAACATCCTAATATAGATTAATCAACATTCACTATAAACATTCTAGTAATGATGGTTGCAACGGTAAAGTCAGATCACTATGTTCATCATGATGATACAACACTTAAAAGCATCAATAAATAGACCTTAATGAGATTTGTTTTAGTTATAACAGTTCATGAGTCTAAAAATGACATAAAGGGTTTATATCAAAGGTAATGACATATAAACCTTTTTTTTTACATACACTGTAGCAGTGATTGGTAAGCGAATTGAACCTAGAATAACTCCATATCTAGATGAATTTACAAAACAAACATTGTATTGCATTGAGTTGGTGCAAGACCAATAAAAAATTGGCATGATATGCCACTGCTACATTTGGGGTCAAAATTTGACGTTTGTACCGACGTATAGTTAAAAAGTCGTTTTAAACTTCGACAAAACATCAAATTTTCGGGTTTTTTGGCAAAGCGCTTCAGAAATCTCAATTTGATGTCTCTTAAGCGACGCTATATTATGTCACTTAGGCAACGTTTTCCATGCACACATCGACCCAAAAAAACTTAATTACTTATTGTACCTTAATGACGAGTAAAAGACGAAAGTATTTTAAAAACATATTTTGGCTTTTTGGGTCCCATTGGGCAAAATTTAACACATTTAACTTTTTTTGGGTTCAATTCGACAAGAAATATTTGTGGAAGAATTTTGGAGGGAGAACTTTGATTATAGGTAAGAAAAATTGTGGATTAATAAGATTATTCATTGAATTTATTTCTTTTCATTTGGTTAATGATTTTTTTTCTCTTTTTTCAGTTTAAGTGGGCAAGTTCTAAAACTTATTCGGACACAACATATATTTAGATTTTTTCAGTTCCATTGGGAAAATTTAACGCATGTTTAAGCTTTTTGGGGGGTTAATTCCACAAAAAAATACTGTGCAGGAATTTTGGAAGGAGAACTCTGTTTTTAGGTTAAAAAAGTGTGGATTAATGAAATTGTCTCTTGAATTAATTTATTTTCGTTAATGATTTTTTTGTCTTTCTAATTAATTTGATAATGTATTTTGTTGAAATAGAGAACAATGTCAGACAATTATATCCCTTGATATGATAGTAGAGTCAAACGAATTGTTGTTATGCAAACATTTATCAATTCTGTAAATGATGACCTAAGCAACCATGGTAATGCAAATGATCATAATCAAGCCTTTAATGTTGAAGATATAATCGGTCATGGAAAATGTTATTTCCGTTGTATGAAATGTGAAGGGATAAAAAGAAGAAGAGTTCCTAGGGAAATAGCCATGGATGAAAATTGTAACACCCCATTTTTTACCTTATTACCTAGACTATCATTACTAGATGTATTTGCTTATTGTGGAACTTCGTCAGTAGATGACATTGTGGACTAGTAGATTTTATTATTGCGGAATTTATATATATATATGTGATGTTAATATTATGAGTTATGAACATGTTTTGATTAAGTCTTTGAAATGCAAATTCAGTGCGTGTATACCCATTTAAGTTATGTTCAAGTAAATAATTACCATACCAGATACATGATACAAAGGGATTTCCATGAGGTGGGTCCCAGATGAGGAGAGATAAACGGAGGGGTGCGAGCCACAGGTCGTCCCCTTTATATATATATGCAAGGAATTTTATCAGAGGCTTGTCGGGCCCTTGTAGAAGCAACTCACCAAATCTATATAGAGGGGGAAAGTCCAAATTTCCCACCTGGGATGCAGCCCCGGGGTCAGTCCATAAATCTTGAATTCTGCTCTACTGAAATAATCACCTACCAAAACAAAACCATACCTTCTATGGTCGTCCCTCTTTCACATGCGCATCCTGTGAACAACAGGAAACCAAAAAAACAAAAAAACCTAGCAAGTAAAGGAACGAACCTTCACCGAGGCAATGTAAACGAACTGAGCCAAGCTGGTTGGCCGCCATTATGGTGGAGGTGATCCAAGCTCACTCACTAGCTTTCAGGCTGAGCCGAGGCGGTAACAATGGAGCTTAGCCTGAGACTAAACAAAATAATTGGGTCAGAAAAGGGACGAAGGAAGGGTGCGGCCCAGTAGCCACACCCTTATGTAGACAAACCTGGTTAAAGAAACTCTCCCAGCCGTAGAGCCACCGAAAGAATGTGGATATGGCAGCCAGGTCGTTTCCTGCAGAGAGTATGTTTGAGGAGGACATTAAGCACCAGAGGAAACCCTAACAAAAAAAAGAGTTGGGAGATTCACCTGAGCGCTAAGCTAAAAATCAGGGGAGCGGTCCATCGCCCATGGTTGCTGAGACTCTCCCTCTCACTTACAGTAAGTTCATTGGAGAGACTAACTTGTCCAAATTTGATGAACGAAATGAGCCGATCGAGTGGGCGATTACTTTTTATTATCTTTTTTAGGTCTTTTATTTTATGATTTTCTGCCGGAATTCCGTGAATTTAATTTACAAAATATGTAATTTTTTTATAACAGATTTTAAGCTCAGAAATGAAATCATGTGACAGAAAACCCCAAACACCCACACTCTTTAAGATCTAGGAGTGTTTTTGAACGTTTTAAAAATTCCGTAAAGACTCATGGCAAAAAACTGATAAAAACCAACCCAAAAGAGGTCAAAAAGTCCCCTCGTTAGACAACTCCTTTTTTTTTATTTGATAGAACGTGGTGGGATGGGGAAATGAGGATGTGTGACCCACATGCGAAGGCAATAGGGGTTATGTTCAAACCAAGGATTAGGGTTAGGATTCATTTAAATGTTGAATTGGCTAATTAAGTTTAATATATATATATATATATATATATAATTAATTATTTTGTAAAATATGTTGTCTTAGTACATAATATAAATGGTGATAGATTATAAAAATCAAAGTTTTATATTTACGTGGATAAAGACTAAATATTTAAAGTTAAGTTGTTAAAATATGTATATATAAGATTAATGTTATTAAGATTAATATAAATTAAATATTGTTAATTAATTGATTAATTGTTTAATTTAATTTTATGTATATAAATTTCATAGGTTAAATATAAGATCATTGAATTGATTACAAGGTTAGGAGGAAAATTGGCTTAATTCGAATTTAGGTCAATTCACTAAACATAGGAGGTTTTATGCAGGGAATCACGACAAGTGTGACCCCAACAGCGGGTATGGTCATCGACGACTACCTAATCCACGAGAATGACGCGACGCCATGCCCATGACCTGAGGCATAGTCTCTTACCTATGGTTCACAAGGACGATTTCAATGTAGGGATGTAGTAGTGCCTTCGTACTCATACACTTTCAGACATTTGCCTCAGCATCAGGTAAAGCTCGTTTATGGGCGAAGAAAGAAACAAACTTCCCCTCAACTTGTAGATATGAGTATGTGTTTAATAGTGACCTGGATAAGACGTGAACCATGTAATAATGACGACTTATGCCATGATACAGGATCACTATGGCAAGAACGCGAACAGGTCGAGGACGAGGTCGAGAAACGTCTGAGGAGAATGTGTCGGCACCATCATTGAAGACGGTTCTCATTTTGCGCCCCCTTTAGGCAATAAATGAGACACTTAGGGGACTTCATAGGGAGAACGCTACACCATAGGTAGAGGTCGAGGCCCCATCGTTGAGGGAGGGTGACCTTGAAATTCCATTGAACCTATTACAGAGGCCCCCTCATCAGGACATCACGAGGGAGCTTCAGAAAATCAGGCTTCCAGAGTTTTCTGGTGGTCACGGAGGGGTACGGGAAGAGACATGGTTGGAAGGGATCACCAGGTGTTTAGCATTACAGGAGTACACTTCCACTACAAAATCCAAAATAGCCATATTCCAATTAAAGAACAATGCTCTAAACTGGTGGGGAAACCAAGAAAGGCAATTGCACCTTACCCTAGACACTATTCCATGGGAGCTATTTGTGGATAAGTTCGAAGGGAAGCACTTTCCAGCCTTCTACCAGGAACAATAGGAAGGAGCCTTTCATTCCTTGGTTCAAGTGAGTCTATTGGTAGAGGAATATGAGGTAAGATTCATGGAATTGGTTAAGTATGCCCCCTACTTGGACACTGATCAACGTCAGGCTAAGCGCTTTGTGTATGGACTCAATGCTAGGATATGGACCCAAGTACGGATTTGGAAAACCACTTCAATTGTTGAGGCAGTGGAATGCGCTTGCTATATCGAAGAGATGTTTGGTGGGAAACCCTTGAGGGCATTCAATACTGAGCAGTCGGGATTCATGTGGAAGGCCCCTCGAACCTACCCTAGAGGAGGGTATGCGAGGCCACCTCCCTATGGAAATAGGTCTACACCCAGAGTTGCGGCAGTATATAGATCAGTATCAGTTAGTATCGTGTCCCAATCTGCAACAGGAACTCACCATGGTACAGGGAATTATCGAGGAGCAGTTGGAAAAGCACGGGGATTCAGGGGAAGGAACCCCTCTCATAGGTCTGAACAGGTCATATCACCTACAACATTACAGGTTGCTTGCTAGGGATGTGGGGGTCCACACTATCAACAAGACTGTCCTGATTTATGATCTGGTATAGTGCATCAAGAAGGAAAGGCCCCGATGGGGAGTGGAGGCAGTAAGCATCAAATTTCAGTAGCAGTGCATAATAGTCAAGCTGAACACCAATCAACGGTGGTGGAGTCCACATGTATAATTAATGATGTTAAACTCAAAATTTTGTTTGATTCTGGTGCTACTGACAGATTTATTTATCCATATGCATTAGATAAATGTGGGTTGGCAGTGTGTAAACACAACGATTTCGACTCAGTAGAAATGGCTTCAGGGGTAAAACAAGCAATCAGTGATGTCTTTCCCAAGGAACTACCTGGGTTACCTCCTAAGAGAGAACTTGATTTTACCATCGAGATTAAACCCGATTCAAAGCCAACATCAAAGGCACCTTACAGGATGATAGCCCCAGAGCTTTGCGAGTTGCAAATGCAGCTAAAGGAACTATTGGAACTAGGATTCATAAGGCCAAGTACTTCACCGTGGGGTGCACCAGTAATCTTTGTAAGGAAGAAGGATGGTTCCTTATGTCTTTGCATAGATTATAGAGATTTGAATAGAGCCATAGTGAAAAATAGGTACCTAATACCTCAAATCGACGACCTCTTCAATCAAATGAAAGGGGCAACACTATTTTTGAAGATCGACCTGCAATCGGGTTACCACCAACTTTGGATCAAGGTGATATACCTAAGATGACATTTCGAACTCGGTTTGGGCACTATGAGTTTGTGGTGGTACCCTTTGGCTTGACTAATGCGTCGGTTGTATTCATGAGCCTCATGAATAGTGTGTTTAGAAAATACTTATATCAGTTTGTGCAACTATTCCTCGATGATATCCTTATCTACTCCAAGAACGAAAGAGAGCACGAGGAACACTTGCGAATAGTGTTGTCATGCTTGAGAGAACACAAGTTGTACGGTAAGTTGTCCAAGTGCTCCTTCTATCAAAAGGAGATCCATTATCTAGGGCATATAATTTATGGAGAGGGAATTTTCGTGGATCCAGAAAAGGTGAAAGCCATAATGGGTTGGCCCATGCCAAGAAATGCGCATGAAGTAAGGAGCTTCATGGGGTTAGCGGGTTACTATAGAAGGTTTGTAAAAGGATTCTAAAAAATAGCGAAACCCATAACTACATTGTAGCACAAGGGTATCGTATATGAATGGATCGAAGAATGCGATGTTGCATTCGCTAAACTAAAAGAGTTACTAACAAGTGCACTGATTATGCATGTTTCGGATATGGAGAAGGACTTCACAGTTTTCACATATGCCTCAAGGAAGGGTTTGGGTGTTGTGTTAATGTAGGAAGGTGGGGTAATATCTTATGCATCAAGAAAGTTAAAACCT
The DNA here is from genome assembly GCA_001517045.1 of Pseudotsuga menziesii. Classification (NCBI taxonomy): domain Eukaryota; kingdom Viridiplantae; phylum Streptophyta; class Pinopsida; order Pinales; family Pinaceae; genus Pseudotsuga; species Pseudotsuga menziesii. The sequence goes on from LPNX010095705.1 coordinate 289,458, forward strand.
CATGAAGAGAATTACCCTACCCATGATTTAGAATTAGTTGCAGTGATGTTGGCCCTAAAGCTTTGGAGACATTACCTTGTTGGGAGAAGCTTTGAGCTCAAATCAAATCACTAAATCCTAAGGTAATGCTAGGCAAAGGCGATGGAGTGAATTTATGAGCGAGTACTATTTTGGGATTCCGTACATCAAGGGGAAGGAGAATGTAGTAGCCGATGCCTTAAGCAGAAAACCAAGGATTTTCTCTCTCATACCTTTAAAGGTATATTTAAGGGAGAGAGTATTAGGGAAGCTAGTCGGAGACAATTGGTACCTAAAGGTCATGTCGACACTCCAGTAGGGAAGGTGGGTGGAACCTAAACTTGAAGGGTATGAGCTGGAAGTTGATGGGTTGTTGCGATATCAAGTGAGAATGTATATCCCTGAGGAGGGAGATATTAGAGAAACTATACTCTAGGAAGCCCACAGATCAGTCTATTGTGCACATCCCAAAGTAAAGAAGATGTATGCAGATATGAAAGAACTCTTCTTTTGGGCGGGAATGAAGCGAGACGTGGTCATATTCGTTGCTAGGTGCCTTGAGTGTCAGCAGGTCAAGGTTGATCATCACACCCGGCAGGACTGTTGTAGCCACATGACATTCCCATGTCAAAATGGGAGGTTGTTGATAAATTGACCAAGACTACTCACATTATTCCAGTTAAGGAAACCTATGATGTTGCAGATGTTTACACGGGTGTTCATCAGTGAAATTGTTCATCTTCATGGGTTTCCTAAGAAGATTATCTTGGATAGGGATGCTCGATTCACGTCCAGGTTTTGGACAAGTTTGCAGTCGGCTTTAGGAACTCAGTTGAATTTAAGCACAACTTACCATCTAGAAACAGATGACCAGACAGAAAGAATGAATCAGGTTATGGAGTACATGCTTAGGATGTATGTTATGGATCAGCAGACCCATTGGGAAAAGCATTTACCCTCAGTAGAGTTTGCTTACAACAATAGTTACCACAGCTCAATTGGTTTGCCACCTTATCAAGCCTTATATGGGAGGCCATGCAAAACACCATTGAGTTGGAAAATGTTAGAGGACCGAGTAATTGTGGGACCTGAGTTGATTCAGGAGATGGAAGAACATGTGATTCATATTAGACAACGGTTAAAGGAAGCTCATGATAGGAAAAAGAGTTATGTTGATGCACATAGGGTTGAAAGAAACTATATAGTGGGAGATGCAGTTTTCATATGAATCAGGCGTAATAAGAGTACCATCATGTTTGGGAATGGGACAAAGTTGTCACCCCGATTCATAGGACCCTTTGAAATTCTAGAGAAAGTTGGACCCATCGTGTATCGTCATGTGCTGCCACCCCATTTGCATAAAACTCATAATGTATTTCATGTATATGTTTTACGTCATTATATAGCAGATGAGTCTCATAGACTAAATTGGAAGGAACTGCAGGTTTCGGACGAGGGAACCATCATGGTCGAACCATTACGTCTATTGGACCACAAGGCTAGACAACTTAGGCATCGTTTGATGGACCAGGTTAAGGTCCAGTAGGACAAGTATAGCTCAGGTTCTTCTACCTTGGAGGATGCAGAGACCATGCGTCGTGATTTTCCCACATTATTTTGATTATAACTTCGGGACAAAGTTTCCTGAAGGTGGGTGTATGTAACACCCTATTTGACCTTATTACCTAGACTATCATTACTGGATGTATTTGCTTATTGTGGAACTTCTTCAATAGATGACATTGTGGACATATGGATTTATTATTGCAGAATTTATATATATGTGTGTGATGTTAACATTATGAGTTATGAACATGTTTTGATTATGTCTTTGGAATGCATATTCAATAGACTATGGTAGGTGGATACCGATTTAAGTTATGTTCAAGTAAATGAGTACGACGCTAGATGCATGGTGCAAATGATTATATTGTTGTTATTGGTATTAACAGATTTTGTATGGGCATGTCGACGATTATGCGACATTTTGTTATGAGACTAACCAACAAGTTTAAAAGAGATAAAAGATAGCTAAGCTCCACAAGGTGGAATTACCTCGACGATATGATTTCAAAATATACAATCTGAGAATGAATTGTTAATGTATATGTGATTATTGTTATTATCATGATTTGTGGGTTGGTGTGGGGTTTCGAGAAACTCAACTGCCAAAATTGGTTATTCAATGACAAAACCTAAGTACAATAGTCGCAACGTAGTCACTATGTTGAATGCAGACATAGTCCCTTATTCCATTAGGGGGGTGGAGGCATTGCCCGTTGTTTATCCCCGAAACTCGATGTCATGGGAGGGTTGTGCTTCGGCATGCTCCCCAAGGTGTGTGATGATGACTAGTGGGTTCATGCTGGGGAAGCTTGGTCGATAGAGTTGACAGTTCCGCTTACGGGTTCTAACTGGAGTTAGGTCATGTAGTTGACGCTCTAGAATAGTTCAGCAGAGGAAGGATATGATGCAGAAGTTAGTTGTGAAATAGATAGAGGGAAGTAGGTAGATAAGAGTGTTGTGGAAGTTTTGGAAGGGAAACTGCTTAACTGTGTGTCGAAACACTTTGCTTTATTCTTGTGTTGTTTTTTATTATGTCATGTCGGTGTTATAGCTTTATGTGAAATGAGTTAGTGAATAAGCATTGCAAATTCATGTTTAAGTATGTGTCGACTACGAGTAACATATATGATTATGTGTGATGTTTTGTAAGTATTATCACTGTATCTGCGCGATGAACGTAAGCATTAGCTACGTTTGCATAACTCGTCTACATATATGTTTGTAGAAATTGTATGTCATATTGCTATAATTGGTCCTTGATGTTCTCTATGTGTGACTAGTACATTATATTTGTTATTTATTAAATGTATGAATAGAAACTAATTCGTCAAATTATCAATGAAAGGTATTAATTGTGATTAAGGTTATTTATTAAATGTGGTCATTACTAGATAAAGGTCAATTATTGATTAATTGGACTATTATTAACCTAATTTGTAAATGTTGAATACATGTTAATCTGCTAATTGTTATTAATAAGGTAATCATTAAACTTGAATAATTGTTGTCAATTGAGTGTTAATGATCATTAATTAATGATTAATAAGACTAATACTAATTCATTGAAGTGTTAAACAAGTATTAATGATATTAATTAAAGTTATTGTAACTAGCTTGACTCATGAATGTGGTAAATATCCATGAACCATAATTATGATGGATTATAATTAATTAAGATTAACTATAAAATTGTATTAATTGGGATATTTATAATTAATTACATTTAATTTAAAATGATTTGAAAGTGAAGAAAAATGAGTATTAGTTATGGTTAATTGTAATTAATGATCCATTGTGAACATCACATAATTATGATAATCAAGTATTAATTATTAATTAAATACTAATTGTAGTAAGCAATTATTAAAATAAGTCGTAATAGTGATATGAAGTAATAGTGAAGAATTAACATTGTTTACTTGTTATATTAAATAAAAGGGAAACATAAATGTGAATTTAGGATTTAATTAAACATGTGGTTAAGATTAAAAGTGCTAAGCCAAGAGTGTTCTCGGCGGAGAGCATGAAGAGCAGTGAATATTAAATTAATTAAATGGTAAAATATAATTGATTGAGTTGACTTGATAGGAGCCTGACATGGTAGGCAAGAAGGGGGTTGAAACCTCATAAATGGGAGGATAAGGGTAGTAATGGAGGCAAGGAGGCAGTGAAGAAAACAATAAAGGAAGGGAGATGGAGAAGATGGAGGGGGTCAAGAAGATTGAGAAATTCAGGAAATTGGGAAAAAGAATACAAAACTGGTTGGACTATCATACTCAGTTTTTGGGCTCGGGGGTTCAAAAAACATTGTTTCTTGAAGCTAGGGAGCCAGCGAGGTTGTTCCTAGCAGGCAGGGTGGCATACCCATTTGGGAATTTAATTTTATTTTCAAGCTGGGAGAAAAGCTGCAGAAAGGGAAGGCTCCAAGACATAAATTTCAAGCAACTACTTACATACATGTATTTTCCTCAAGTGTTTAGGAATTTTCTTATTCATGCCTTCAGATATAT
>LPNX010095705.1:293628-322863 GCA_001517045.1 Pseudotsuga menziesii
AAAAATGATTATTGATATACATAGATAGACTGTTGCAGAATAGATACATGTATATGGTTGTCCTTTTTCATGTACTTAGATACAAAGAACAAGAATATAACTTACTTAGATTTTTTTAATAAATTAAAGACCGGGGAATGAGCCCCTAGAAGAATGCAACTATGGACGATATCTACGAAAACATTCATGATGTACATCTTATTGATAAGTTAAAAAAATCCTTATACAATGACTCAAATACAAGTCTTCTCTCTGCTCTTTTGTTTCTAGTCAACTTGAAGGTCATGAATAGCATTTCAAACACATCAATGTCACAGTTGTTAAGGTATGCAACATTTATACAATGGTAATTGAAATTGGATGTTTTTTGGTTATTTATCATTCTCATATGTAAGAGATACCTTACCTCACACATATAGAGAAATGTGTGTTGTCTTGAAAGATATAGGAATGAAGTATAACACAATTGATGCATGTCCCAATGATCATATCATATATTATGAACAACATGCATCAAAGAGTGAGTGCCTTGAATGTGCAATTAGTAGATATCGTATTGATCAAATAACATATCAAGTGCCCTGCAAATTTCTTCGCCATATCCCTGTAATTCCACATTCTCAACAATTGTTTAGGTGTATTAGCATTGATGAATTTATGGATTATCATGCACAACACAAAAGTGTGGATGGTGTCATGTGAATTCCTAGAGATGGATCTATATTCAAAGACACTGATGAAAGATGGCCAATTTTAAAAAAAAAACCCTTGTAATGTTAGACTTTCATTGGCAACTGATGGTGTCAATCCATTTGGAGAGATCAAAACCAGTCACTCAATTTGGCCAGTTTTTGTTATAAACAGTAACCTTCCTCCATGGATGAAAAGTAAAAGGGAGCACGTCATGTTGGCATTAATTGTTCCACTTACATATTTTTAAGAATGTTAACACAATATATGCAATCCATCTTTTTTATTGTTGCATGATTGAGAACTTATTATTTATGTTTTTTACTTTTCATATAACTATTATGTAAGCACTAGGTGAAAGATATGGATGTCTATCTGGATCCTCTCATAGATGAACTTTTAAAAATATGGTTCGACATCAATATGTATGACATCTCCAAAAATATAGGCCAAAAACAATTTCATTTCCATGGAATAATTACATGGACAAATTACGATGCACCTAGTCTTACACATTTTTGTGGTATGTAAATTTTTCATGTATTGCTATATATCATTTATTACTGAATCTCTTTTTGTAATTGATGGAATTCAATATATTAATTCACTATTCCATAACTTGCAGGGATTCAAACAAAGGGAAAATATGCATGTCCAATATGTGGTCCAAGAACAATATCTAGACATTCAAGAAGTTTAGGAAATGCGATGTATAATGAGTTTAGGCATTTTCTCCATAAGGACCATAGGTACCGGATTTCCAAAATAAATTACTTTAATGGCAAGGAAGAGAGTAGAAAAAATCCACGAAGAATGATGCTTCAACTATGGAAAAAGGAGTTTCACAAGATCCATTGTAAGCAATACTTGTTTGTAGTTACTACTACGTTCTTGGTCACTTGTATTTATTTTTAGATTTCCATACTTAGCATGACTACTAAAAAATTTAATATTTCATTGATACTTCACAAAGGTCATCATGGTCAGCTTCCACGGGGTTTGAAATGATACTCTTCCTAATTCAGTTGGTTTCCATACTATGAGTATGCAATACCCTCGTCTGTAGTTATGTGTTTGCAACTAAGTGCAAAGGTATGTATATGTAAAGGTTTGTGGTGAGGACCGCAAGGGAAAGGCCCCACCATTGAACATAGTAGAATTTCTAGTATTTTCATGTGATGGTAAACCATGTGTCTGTGGTAGCATGGTGGTGTAGTGTAAAATGTGAACTTGATGAAATGAAAAGAAAACACAGGGGCTAGATGTGCAAGGCCACAGTAATGTAGGGGACACAGTGTCCACTAGGAAAGGTAAAGAGGCCAGTGATGCCTCATAAGACTTGGAGTAGAATCTAATCCAACTCAACATCCATTCACTAGTGGAACTAGTGAGTCAACACTAGTATAGGTGTTACTAAGTTACTAGTGTGTCATATATTGTCGTAAACCCATTGAGGGGGACTTACGAGTTGTTTGGGTGCTTCAGGTTGGATTGTTACTATATTGACTAGCCTATGACCCGTAGCGTGATCCTATTACCATACTGATTTTGTTAGTGTATTATTAGCCTATGACTGCTAATGTTAGTACTAGTAGTTGTTATTGAAGGCCTAGTAATGGTACTATAGGTGCATCTAAGGAGTGCGTTAAGTGCTTATGCAACCTATAGCAGAAAAATAAATTATTAGTCTAGGGGGTTTCCTTGATAAATGTAAGCTATTATACTAGATATAATTAAATGATTGTTATGTAAATAATTAAATGCCAAGTATATGTTATTATTTTCTAAGAAGGAAATAATATGTATGATAAGTATTACCTAATACTCTTTACATGATAAATTATTATTATTATTTATTAATGAATTATTTAGTTCCATCAAGACCCTTATGCCACTTGGTGGTGGAAATGTTAAGTAACCCATCTTGTCTATTTTTAGACAGTGGGACACTTGCTCCCACCCTCTTTTGTATTCCATACATGCCTCTTTTGTATTCCATACATGCATTATATTTATTTTATTTTATTACTATTGTTTTATGAATTATTGGTGCATGCATGTGCATGTGAGGCCAAGTGGTGCCACTATTATCCTAACATCTCTAGTTAATTGATTAGTGGGAGTGCCACTTGGGGAGCAGGAGTAAGAATGTGCTCTTCCAGTAAATTTTATTAATTATTAATTATTTGTTTATGAAAGGAATGTGCCACTTGTCCGGAGGTTGATTTTACATTTCCCTTTAATTATTTTATTTTTAGCTTAATAGAGAATTTGAAATGAAGGTGTTGAATTGTATTTAAAGAAGGGAAATCACCCTCTTCAAGCCTTGCTATTCTTTGTTTGAACACTCATATTATTTTGTGAGCTTTCCATTTCTTCATTTCTTAGCCTTATTCAAAAGGGGGAGGGATTTCCCTGGGATCCCACTAATAGTATGTGAGTTATTGTTTGCAAAAGAATATGAAGGGTGCAGCCCCGAATTAACATGTGCATTGTACTTGTATTAATATAAAATGTTGCTACAAATATGGGGAGGACACAACCCCTTCTCTTTTATTGAATGGGATTTACGATTGTTTTGTATATATAATTTCTTATTTTGTTATTTGATTGGTGAGGGTGCTCCCTTATGAAGGACGCATCCCCATTGTGGGTGAAACTTGTTGTATTGTGTTTTGTTTATTGAATGGTTATCTGTAGATGAGTTGTGGAGTGTTGGGGACGCTTTTTTCTCTCATGCCACTTTTGTTTTGATTGTCAGATGAGTTGTGGAGTGCTAAGGGTGTTTTTTCTCTCATGCCACTTTTGTTTTGATTGTCCTATGAGCTATGGAGTGTTGGGGGCATTTTTCCTTGCATGCCACTTTTATTTTGATTTCCAAATGAGTTATAGAGTGATGGGGGTGTTTTTTATCTCATGCCACTTTTGTTTTGATTGTCAATTGAGTTGTGGAGTGTTGGGGGCGTTTTTTCTCTCGTGCCACTTTTAATTTGATTGCCATATGAGTTGTGGACTACCAAGGGAAATTTTTCTCTCTTACCACTTTTAATTTGATTTCCATATGAGTTGTGCAGTGTTGGGGGCATTTTTTCTCTTATGGCACCTTTAATTTGCTTTCCAGTTAGTAGATCATTGTTGGAATTGAATTTGGAGATGGTGGAGGATCTCCCCTCTTGTTTACATTTGCAAGATATGGAATTGATTTTGGAAGTCTCTTGGTGAATTTTGCAAACTATTAAATTAATGTATTGCTTGTGCAGGATTTAGAGAGGGAGTCTCTCTCTTGGGAGCGCCCCTTTCATTCCAATTTTAATTAATTAATGTATTGTTTGTGCAGCTAGAGAAGGTGTCTCTCTGTTGGAAATTCCCCCTCTCACTTTTGAATTTGTTTTATTAATTGCATGTGCAGCTAGAGAGGGCGTCTCTCTCTTAGGAGTTGCCATCTCTTGTTAATTTATTTAATTAATGTGTGTGCATACTGTATAGAGGGAGTCTCTCACTTGGGAATGCCCCTCTCTTGTTATTTGATTTAATTAATATTTTGCACGCTGTCTCATTTAATTGATGTATTATTAATGCCTCTTATTTTACTAATGTTGAGAACTGGCATGATGTGAATTATTATTGAGTTCTTGCCACATGAATGGGGAGGGTGCATCCCCCCTTTCAACATCCATCTATATATATAAGTATATACTTTTTGTTATGAGCATGTAGTTCCAGGGAGTAGGAAGTATGCACTCCCATCCAATTGGATGGGATACATTGTTTGTTATTTTGATAAGATTGTTGTTTGAGTAATGCAGAAAGTTAGAATGTTATTTTATTAATAGATCTGACATGCTATTTTATTAATGTTTCTCTATAATTATTTAGGAATATCAATCCATGAATGAGGGATGGGAAAAGAAGGGATTTTCCCTAATCCCATTGTATTGATTTTATAATACATAAATATGATATTGCACGGTGAATGCATAGGTAGTATGGGTTGGTAGTTGCATGGGAATTGCATGCATTGGTAATCGTATAGTGATGGTGCATTACATTGAGTAGTAAATTGTATAGATATGCTTCCAAGTGCTAGATTAAATTACCACTAGCTGCAAATGGGTGGTAATGGCATATAATTGAAGAGTGTACTAAGTTGATGGTTAATTACATTAGAATTGATATTCATTAAATAAGTATTAGAATTAAATATTGAAAGCATACAACATGTATTGGATATACATTGGTATTGATATGCATTAGAATATGCATGAGAATTGATAGAGAATCCATATTGTAAGTATTGGTATCTGAAATATATATAAGTAATTTTAATGCGCCTTAATATTGTTTGAGGTGTATAGGTTTGGGATAATAAAATGTGGTGGATAGCTAGTTCCAAAAGTGGACTTATTCCCTAAGGATGGCATTAGCTAAATAAGTAATTGAATAAGGCACCTGAAAGGGTTTATCCCTTTGTGGATGCTTTGGATGGTTAATAACTAGTTGTGGATGTTTCCTTGATAAGGAGGAGAGGGATCTTCCCTAGATGATTCAAGTACTAATGCAATTTGAGAAGATGCTCTATGAAGGGTATTGTGTGGTCGCACATCCATCATTGTGCACTAGTGATAAATCCTATGTGTGAGCAAGGGCTAGATCCTGATAGAGTAATTGTACTATTTATGTCTAGAAGTTAATGAACTTATGGTTTGATATGCTTGAACAATGATTGTTGTTTTTGGTTTGCATGATAAGTTGGTTGGGAAGGTATGGTCCCCTTTCCCATCTATGTAGGTCTAAGTAGGTATTGGATACTCTATCCGTAAATTATCAAGGATAAGTAAATCCTTGAATCTCTTAACTGGGGATGGATATGGACTTGATGGCCATCCAGTAAGGAGAAATCGAGAAAGGATTTCTAGCTCCCCTTCGCCCTAGTGCGACCATAGCCCAACTAGGGGGTGGCCTCACGACAGAAAGAGTACATGTCGGATGAGTGCCTATGGTTGGGTGGTGCATGGAGCTTTCACCTCCAGTTTCCCTTAATAAGCTAATTTTCCTTATGATACGGTCTTAATATGTTAACAAGTCTTAATGAATGTAAAGGTGTTTCTTATGCTTAATGATGCTTTGTAGATTGATATACAATGATTAAGATGTATTAGTTAGCATGTTGTTATAATGCTTACGATGTGTACAACGGGTAATGATTATATGGTTATGATATGTATGGAACTAACATGTTGTTCATGTAGGATTAGGGATGTATATGCTTACATAGTATATGCATGTATTTGGTGCATGCCTTATGATTACGTGATTAGTGCTTGTGAGACTTGATAGCCTTGTCCTCAATATGGAATAATGTGTGACGATTGTCCTTATTGTGTAATGGAATTATGGATAGATGAATAACTTTATATGGCTCAATGTGGCTTGAAATAGCTAGGATATGATAGTCCTTTGTGTTATGTTTGGTGATACTTAACCTTAATGATAGTAAAACCTATGTCTTTATGATGGTTAAGTGTTAAGGTAAATATTAGTTTCCTGGTTGTAAATAATGATCACTAAATGTCACTAACACTTACAAAGAATGTTTAGTTGAGCTAGCGGCAGTTTGTGATGGAAATCTAAAGACCAAAAAAAAAATCTTACCTATTTTTTCCAAAAGGTTAAATGGGTACATGATAGAGCACCTACAAGTAGTTCATTTGTTTGACACAATGCACATTGGAAAGAATGTCATTAAGTGTTTGTGGAAAATTATAGATGGGAGGAATAACTAGGAAAAAATTGCAAAAACTATAGCTGTCATTCAAGAATCCAACTCATTACAACATTTGAATGATCGCTATCGTATTGGAAATTCAACAAATCTTCCATGGTTATTAACAGAGAAAGAGAGCACTACTATAAAAGAGGTTGTGCGAAAGATAAAATTCCCCACTAGTTTTGCTTCAAACATAAGTAATATATTAATGAAGCAAGTCGATTTCGGTGGGGCTGAAGCTCATGATTGGCATACATTTATGAAGTTTAACATTTTGCAAGTTTGATTATATTATGATATATACCTTATATGTCAACATTAATGTTTATCTCTATTTCAATTATATGCAATTATTTATGCCTTATTTGTTATTAATATATGTTATGTCTTTGTTGCAATATGTTCTACCTCTAGCTCTGCCTAATAGCTTTGACAACAACATAAAGAAGGCTATTTATGATCTTGTAAAGTACATGAGGTATGTATAGGTTTATAGTTGAATTTTTTATTGTGTGGTCAATTCTTGTTTTGCTTTCTTTATTTATATTAATGGTGATACATTACATTTATATGCATGTGTAGGTGGTTGTCATCTAAAGAGAAACATAAACAAGCTATCAAGTATTGGAAAAGAGAAATTCCGCAACTAATGTGTGAGATGCAAAAGTATTTGCCTCCAGCAATTTTCAATGCGCGGGAACACTACCTCATACACCTGGTGGAAGAGATTGAAATATGTGTACCTATACACACCAGGTCAATGTGGTTGGTGGAGAGGCACTTGAAAGCATTGAAGGGATTTGTTAGACAAAGAGCACGTCCAGAAGGCTCAATGGTTGAAGGTTACATACTATATCAATCCACTATATATTTTAGTGAGTACTTACCACAAATAGTGTGTGATATGGATGTGTTGCTCCTTAGGGATTCCAATTCCACCAACAAATCTAAAGGGGAGGTGTTGGGGAAAGGTAGATGGATAAAAGTGAAAGGTAAGATCTTATATTGTATTTAATATATCCATAAATACTTATGGTAGATTGGTTAGTAGTTTTGTTGTTTAACTAAATCATTTTTTTGTAATTGATATAGGTAGTGTAGAGTGGGATTCAATTCATTTATACATTGCAAATAGTCTTGATTGGATGAAGAGGTGGATAAAACAATGTGAAGAAGTTTACAATGCCTTATCATGGAATAGGGTGGCAGAGTTTATCATAAAATCTTATTTGGATCATGATACATCTTTAACCCAACAAGAAATTGATATAGCATATGGTACAAAAGGTAGAAATGTAAGCAATATCTAACTTTAGTATTTCAAATCCCATAATTGTTTTTTTCTCGCAAATTATTTTATTCATATACTTTCCAAATCTTGACATTCCATTTTTAACATGTTGAAAATGCATGTGAAACATCACAAGGCTATGTGGTGCAATGGCAGAAAATGTCGCACCAAACAATTGGATGACAAGAGGAAAATATGTGATAGTGGTATAACTACAATTTTTCAGGTGACTAATATTTCTCTCATGGGTGATAGGCATCCAGTCACATCGGATTTGAGGTACTATGGATGTTTGGAAGACACATTGGATATAGACTTTAAATCCTTCAAAGTGGTTCTCTTTAAGGTGAGGTCGTACAAATTGTTGTTGCAAGGTGATGAAAGGACAGTCATTGATCATGACAATGGATTTACCATGATTAATATTAATACGTACGAGCCAAATACAGATCCTTATGTACTTCCAAGTCAATGTGAGTAGGTTTTTTTTTCAGAGGTACCAGGTAGAGCAAGTTGGTATTTTGTTGTTATATTTTATCCAAGAGCATGGCCTGCAAAGAATAATTTTCCCGCAGATCAAGATGGTCATGATCAAGAAGTAGAAGATCAAGATTATGAGGATCAATAAGAAGAAGATGTAGGAGGGAATGAAGTTGACCAGGAAGTCATTGTCTCACATAACGATGATGACTTAGCACTATACGTTACAGATGTTGTTTTGGACAATCCTTACAATGATTTTGAAGGGTTGGATTGAAATTTTGATCTTCATGACTCAGATGTCGACTTGGACAGTTCAAGAACAATCTGATATGGAATTGTAAAAGGTGTTTTCCAATGGATCTATCCTTAGCAATTATGATTTTTTGTATGCACATGCATGCTTATTAATTTATAGGGGTTTCTTTTATTATTGTTTTACATGGAATTTCGATTCAATTTCTTGTTTTGGACATCATATACTTGCTACCTCCATTGCCTAAAGCACCACATTATATTGGTATTGTGCATCTTTATATCTAGACTATTGGCATCATGCATTGTATCTTTTTTGTGAAAATTTGTGTTGATATTAACGACAAGGTCGCATAAATATGTTGATTCTTCATTAAGTCATTGGAGGATAAACTGGGAGGCCATTCTACAAAAGATATATGCCAATAAAAAAACTATAATAATTATATTTAAAGACAAAATGCGGTGTGAAAAAAAATAGAGAATAAGAGAAATGTAGAGCAATATAAATAGATTTGTTTTTTTAAGCTATCACTATTTTTCAAGGTTCACTTATAGACCATGATCATTATAGAAAAAAGGAATCAACTTACATTTGAAATCTTGTGACTATGTGACATAATTGGACTTGAACTTTGTGGGACCAATTAAATTTCCTTCCAATCCACATCATTATATTTTGGGACACATATTTTATTAACAATTGGTTCAGTTGAAAGTGTTTCCAAATGCATAATAAAAACATGGTATTTGAGTTTTTATATGAGAATATATTCACCAAATTTAGTGTTCCATGGGAGTTAGTGACAAATCATGATTCACAATTCACTTCACAACTATTTCAAAGTTTGGGTTATTATCACAACTATTATCCCTAAAGTATGCACCTTGACTGCTAAAGGGTAAAGCTAGGGAACCTCTAATATTACTAAAGTTTGGGTTTAAGTTTTGATAAGTAGGTCAAATAGGTTTCAAGACCTGGGTTAAAACAAGCATACAAATAATTCTACAAATGACAATTTATAGTTTCATAGGCACACTTCAATGATTATCACACAATACAAGAGGAAAAATAATGACATGTAAGGTAAATATATAAGAGTACAGGCACCACCTACACATTTACTAAAGGAAACTTAGGCTTCAAAACAGTGTTATGAAAACCAACACACAAAAATCAAATACAACTCATTGGTCATAGGAAATAAACAAAGAGAACCTTGCTATTTGATCTATAATTAGTGAACATGTAATGCAGTGCAATAAAATTTTATATTCAATATGAAGATTACAAATTAAGATAGTGGAGTACACAGTTAAACCATAGAAGTATAGATATCTGAGCATAATCTGTCATTTGATTAAAAATATATGTCCATACAATATCGCTTGGAGCTTAACCTAGCTAGACCTCTCTATTCTCACCAACCCCCCTCTTATATTGATGTATTCTATTTTAAATATACAAGGATCCACAAAACTTTGATCACTGATCCATCAAGTAAGGATCAACTTTCTAAACTTGGATCTCTAATGCATTAAGGAGTTCTGCTTCAAAATGTCACTAAATTAATTCAAAAAGGTGATTTAAAATGGTCTAAAGAAGAATCTCTTTACTCTTTAGAATTCTATGTTTGGAGCATATCATGCAGGAACTAAGTGCCCAATTCTTCCAGTACAACCAATCTATGGTGTAACACCCCGGTTTTGACCCCATTTGCATTAAATGTATATGATGTATATATTGTAATTAATCGTGGTGTGGAGCTAAAGGCTAAGAGCCCCACCATGGATTATTGTTTTATGTTTCGACGATTAAAATCGTTGCCAAGGGTATTTTGTGCTAGCCAGGCACGTTATAATTATGGACACCATGTACATATGGATTTTAATTAAAATACCCACAACCAGCTATGTCAATGCAACCATAATGAGAAGGGGCATGATTTCATAAGGATAGGGGTGGGGGGGTATTTAACCTTTGGGGCCAATGGGGAAAAGACAAATGTCAATGGGAGAACCCATCAAACAATCAACTTCCTTTCTTGTCTCATTCACCCAATCATTTAATTCTGCCATGAATTGGTTGAAGTAGTTATTGCATGGGGATGGGAAGAGTATGGGTAGGAAATTTGAATTTGGGGAAAACCCATTTTTTGGGAAAAACATTTTTGACTTTTGGGGCAAGTTAACACCCAAAATACATGCCCATTTGGCCATACATCCACGTTCTCCATTTTTTTCCTCATGCAGTGAAGCTTGGGAGCTGATTTACCTTCATTATTTTTCTATTGTGTGTTCTCATTCACGATTTTGGGGCTCCTGGACGTTTTCCTCATCATCAGTCATCCACGTTGGGGCTCTCTCGAACGGCTAAAAGTTTTATGTCTATGAATTTCGTTTTTGGGTTTGTTGTGTGTGTTTTACCTCACGTGGGCAGTCGTTTCTTCATTCTCCTTAGGCTGAGAGTTCTGTTTTGGTGATGATCTGTGGTTGGGTTTCTTTCCCAACGTTTTTGTTGCATCTCTCCACCGTTTGCCAAGCTGAAAATCGATTTTGGAGTTTGGGGCTGTTTTACCCACTTACCATTTCTGATTTTAGCTTCCAGGACGTTTTTGTCCATGCCGAGCACTGTAATTGTTGTGTATTGAATTCATTTTTGGCCACGTTAGGGCCAAAATGTCCCTGGGATACGAATTGCTGTTAGGGGGTTGTTTTCACCCACCTTGGCAATTCATTTTGTTGCCAAATTGTTTTTCCTCAACTCAGACATCGTATTGTGTTGTGGTGTATCTTTTGGCTTTGGCCTATATTGAGTTGGGAGTGGAAATGGGGTCTGAGCCTACTTGGTAAACCTAGTGTGTGTAGTAGCCTCACAGACAAAGCTAGAGGGTTGACTTTCTTCTCTGCACCCCTTGAGTAGCATTGGAATGGAAGCCATGGCCCGAGGGACTACATAGCAGAGAAGGGGATGCTTCCTTGTGTTGGGTGTGTGTGGATGTCTTAGAAGTCAGGCTAGTTCTGGTGCAAGTGTCCATAGCTTTTGGATTGAGCTCACTAGCTTAGCAGCCAACCTTTCCAGGTCCATGTTAGCCTGATAAATCCAATTGTGTTGGTTTGGCTGAGTTTTGTGTATCCTTGGCTACGTGTGAGCCTGCTAGTTTCCCCTTACTCCTTGAGGAATCATGCCCAGCTCGGGGGTGGCGGTGTTGCTAAGGGATTGATGAGCACACTGGCCTATGGTTGGGTGGAACGTTGCAGCGACGTAGCTGGTTGTGGGACAAGCTTCTGTTAAAGATAAGTATCTCTTGTGTTTAAATCCTTGCAACTGTGTTTAGTTTATAAATATGATGAACATGTTAATGTGTTGAATGAAATGTAAATGCTTCTGCTGTTTGATAGTCATTTACGCATCTGTGTATGTTTAAGTTCAATGCATTTTATTTTTATGTTCATGGAGCTAGTTGCTCGGATTGTCAGCATTATAGTCGCGTCCTCTCGCCAAGAGAAGGATGGAGACGTGACATATGGATGCTTGCTTGATTCCTGGGCTTCTCTTGAAGCCACTTAACTTTCCAACACCTCTTTGCTTGCTCGAAGTTTTGTTTTTCTTTGTTATCACATAACTTGTTGTGCTTGATGACTAGCTTACTCAACCTTTTATTGATCTTGGAATTCTCTTTCTGAATTTTTTTTATTCTCTTGCTCCATACTTTTAACCCTTTTTTCATGCTTCTTCAATTTCCTACGAAGTCTCTTCTTGGTTTCAATTTTTTTACTCTTTAATGATTGAGGTAATTTTGACTCATGTACCTAAGATGGCTGGTTAGTTTCAAGAGAATAAGAAAGAAATTCCTCAACTTCGTATTCTTCATCAAAAGTTATTGATCATAAGGATCAATGCTTGGTAAGTATGGTAAAGCATTTAGAGTCTTCTCAAGACCAGTCAAAGCTTCTCCAATCTTCTTTTCCATTTTCTTTGAATGTACATCTTTTTCATCTGACGACGACTAAGTAGGGACTGATTTTCCATTTTTTTAGGCATGTTATGCTTATCACGCTCATTCGTTTCTTTCTCTTTGTTTAACCTGGAACTTCTTCTTACCTTCGTGGTTTTTAGAAGTGATTTAGAACTAATCTGTCTCTTCGATGTTCTATAAGCCTCATCTGAAGATTTTCCAGGTCAATAACTTCACCTCTTTTTAAACAGGGGTCGAAGATGGACTTAGAATTCATTATGAATTTATTAATTGGTCAGGTAAGGCTTTCTTGGGGATACTTATGCAATATATATTGTTGATTCTTTGCAACCTCTTGTCACCTTTTATTTTTTGGAAGGAACATTAGTGATCTCAGCTACCTCACGGTTTTCAAACTCGAATGCATATATTCCTTTTCCCCTTTTAGAATCGAGCTCTAAAACCAGTGGCTGAGATTTTATTTTCCGGACGTAAACTTTAAAATCATCGGTTTCCGGTTGTCTCTTTCTAGGAGGAAATTGCAGATTTCGATTAGGAAGATTATTCTTCTTACTTTGAAATAGCTTAGGGTTCTTAGATTTTTCTAAAGAAGAATCTGCCTCCATCCCCTGAGGCTAAATGATCTCCATTTCAAAACTAGAAAAGAATAAGAAGTGACCCCAATCCTAGTGAATCTTGGCCAATTCCTCAATAATTAACAATTTTATCAGTGCTTGATGGTAAATACCATGATGTGTCTTTTTTGGCAAAGCCCTAACCTTTGTTGACATGTAAGTGAGGATTTTAAGCAAGAAATAGGGAAAAATGAGAGGAGCATCTCCGGTGATGTGTAGAAAGACTATCATCTGGTATAAATAAACAAAACAATACCTTCCTTCTCTAGTGAAATAGCGTTGAATCTAATACAGCAACTCCTGCCATTCTATCTTCAAGCAAGTTCTAGGAAGTCATTTCCTCCAATTGGGGTTTTGAAACTCTACCTGAAGAAACTAGTGGCATTTGGAGACATCAAAATTATGATGCTTGAACCAATGTTCTCCTTTAGTTGGTAGTCTTCCATCCAAATTTATCGATGTTTCAGTTACTTGAAAATTAGGTCTCCAACCCTTGCTTGCTACCCATTGAATCCTTCTACAAAAAACTTGGCTACGCCTTCATGATGTCCCTGCAACCTTTGACAGAATTCCATCCATCTAGCTACCATAAACATATCGCCAATTTCTAAATAGGCCTCAATCACCTCTGTTCCCAGGGGCTCATATTGCATTAAATGTCCACTTTTCTTCCTGGAAGCCATTGATTCGAACTGGAGATCATAGAAGCCACCGCAAAATAGTTCTAGCAAACCTTGAGAGAACGAGAGACTTTTGGGACGATAAATGAAAATAGATACATTTACATGGTTTAAGGCGTAATAGAGATTTGAAATCATCAGTTTCAAAAATAATCAAGATAAAACGGGAAAGACTACATCAAGAAAACTAATTGCATAATCTAAAATAATCCAAATATCATCGAACTATCTCATGATATTACCGGTTGTCAAATCCCTTGAAAAAGCATAAATGCATGGAACCCTCACAATTTGACCGATTTTATTGATCGTTCTTCAAATTTCAATTGATTCCCAAATACATTAGGCGGCGTTGGGGAATTCAAATTTTGTAGTGCCAAGATGAAAACATTATTGAGCTCTGTTGCAAAATCGAGGAACGATTTTGTAGTGTCTTTTAACTCAAAATAGCATATTCCGCAACAAAAGGATAACTAAGAGGGGTATTTTTATAGCTCCCTTTAGCTCATAACAATGTAATCTATTGCAGAATTACTAAGAATATCGACGTCTAGTTCTCATTGATATCATAGTTGTGTCATCGGCAGGAAGTTGCTTAAGCGACATAAAGTGAAATTTATTTAGAGGCTGATAGAGTCTAGACAATAGGAGTTAAGGGTGCTAGAGAGAGGGGGGTATTAGGATGTTGGGGTAGGAGGAGCAGGAGACAGATAAAGGGATGGAGGGGTAGGGGTAGGGGGAATATGAGAGAGATAGACAGAGGCCAAGATCTGACAGTAGAGAAAGGGGGGTGTTAGGGTGACATCTTCATATCACTAGCCAAAATCTTTAACAAATAATAAAACCCATTCAAATATTTTGGATTGATATCAAAACTAGGAGAAATACTCACCCAAAGGCGAGAAGATGTCCCACAAATGTAACAAAAAAATGCACAAGTGTCATATAAGAAAGAAATCTGAAAGAAAAGAGCTTAAAAAGAAGCCTCTAACATTGGGGAGTGTTAAGGTGTGGGTGAATCCAAACATTGTCTTTTTAAATAAAATCCAACAAAGCCAAGAGGGATCCATTGACAATAATCTAGGACTACGTGAGTAGTGAGGAAAAGGTGGTAGGGTTGTCTGATAGAAAAGTAAAGGAGTGTCATGCTTCTTGGCTATACCAATAAATAATTTACTCCCATAATTCACCCTCTTCCATGGTTTCACCTACAGTTGTCCATGCATTCATGGGGTTGCTTGTTCCTCCACATCTCGGTTAATTTTCTAGCGATCTTCCTCCCATTGGATTGCACTTTTATGGATACATGGCACTGAAGATATAAATTGTA
This sequence comes from Pseudotsuga menziesii, assembly GCA_001517045.1. NCBI lineage: Eukaryota > Viridiplantae > Streptophyta > Pinopsida > Pinales > Pinaceae > Pseudotsuga > Pseudotsuga menziesii. The sequence goes on from LPNX010095705.1 coordinate 308,716, forward strand.
ACAAATCTATATGTTTCCTATATAAACTCTTAAAAATATTTTTCAATAACTATGAAACATTATCATGGTTGTTTTCTCTAGTAATCGCATGTTGTATGTGAAAGCGTCTCCATACCCAAAGGAAAAGGAAATAGTTACTTTGTCATCATTATAGAATAGGATTTTCTTCTTCTTCTCATAATTGGAAGCAATTTGAAGGGATTAGTGGTAAATCCACATAGGATGAAATTTGAAGGGACTAGTGGTAAAGCAAAGGCTAACATAACATAGAGGTGTGGAACAATGTATAGTTACAATCAAAGGGGCTTGCATGTATTATCTAGGTATTCCCTTTGGGATTTTGGATACCTATGGGTTATTCAAATTATATAGTTATACTTATACACCCTTAGGCTTACTATAGGTATTGCATATTAGGCCAAGTTCACTGGTGGTAACTAGGAGTTTAATGTATCAACAAAAAATCAATTTTGTTATATATTCTAATATGGTTATTGTTGTCACATACATAGTAGTTGGGATACCATTGTTCCTAAGAAGTCTTGAGCAGTTCCTTGAGCCATTCCTTTACTATGATATTAGAAGATGATGAGCTACTAGTTGATCATCTCTCTCCTTAGTAGATCTAGAGCACTTGGATTGAATAGTTCTATGCCATGACTGATCCTCATGACCCCACATTCGGTGATTCAGTTAGCCATTTTCATGACCCAGAGTAGAGTGTATGACAATGCCCATGATGTACAGTAGCAGCGGTGTTTTAGTGCTTTTCAAACTATTCAAATCAGATGCAGGTATATGACCCAAGTGATTTATGGATTTGTACATATGGATTTTGATTTTGCTCTATGGTCTATTTTAGTAGTGAGACTCAATTTATAGTGTGTGTATGTTGGAGATGATTTATTGATCTCACTGGCATCTAAAGTATAAGTGATCTAGTTGTTATTTCCAATAGATTCCCTTGTATACTCATTGGTCATGCCCTACTTGTAGTATGGATTTGGTAATTTCCCTTAGAGGACACAACTTGCTAGCCTTAACACCTTTTTCACTATCTCCATACATCCATTTCCTTTCCCTTCTTATTGTTTAACCCTGACTTGTAACTTGACCAGTGACATCTAGGATTTCCCCTACCTTCACCTTTATGTTGGAATAGGCATCCATGTTTAAATTGTGTCTCCGAGGTGGTTTGTGTGATTCTTGTCATAGAGATGGTCTTTCTCTAGATATTGAACACAAGTAGTCTTACCAAAAGTGTCTTTAGACACTATGGCATCTGAACTTAAATTATTATTCTAAATGGATTCCCAACCATCAAAACAAAAGTGTCTTTAGACACTGTTGCAAGTAAAGTATAAAGTTAGAAAGTTTCTAAGAGACGAGCACTCATCATTTGTATGATGTGAGGTCGTTTACCCCCAAAGGGAAACAGGGTGGTCACTCCATCGCACCTATGGATGTTGGAGGGAGCTAGAGGTCATACTGAGTCATTATCTGAGGCCCGCAAGGCTATTCATGGCACCTGCTCTTGGAGGATTGCAAGTTAAATGAAATAAAAATAAATAAAAATTTGATGGCCAAAGGATGAACACTCATTCATTGTATAATGTACGGCTCATTTCCCCCCACATGGAAACAGGGTGAGATTGACATGTCAGGTTTGCGTCTTTGTCATTTTCTGGAAGCCCGGAAGGATTTCCAGGGCACCTACCTTTGGAGGTTAACTAATATCTTTTGTTGTGCAAATAAACAACTTAAAAAGGTTTATTATCTAGACTCTAGTTGAACCTTCTCATTATTCCACCCAATTATGAGACATTTCCATTCCCTATGGTTCACCTAGTCTAGCTTATGTGTTGAGTGGATCCCCTTGTACTTTAGCCTAGATGCTTACAATGTCAAGTGTCAATTCATCCCTTTTGACATTACCTTGCTTCATTTACCTTCACCCTTGACTAGCAAAATGGACAAATCGATAAATGAGTATACACCGGAGGTTAATGTTTAGAGCAGCTGATTATTTTGATTTAGATGTATTATTTATATATATTATGTGCTTCTAATCGCAAGCGGAAGCTACGTGTACTTTAGTCTCATTGTACTTGTACTTGATTTAGATGCATATCCATTTTGTACTTTCCAATATCATAGTTTAGCATTTGGGTCATCATTTGATCATTTTTTTACCTAGTCAACCCAGTTTGACCAAGTCAGCAGCAGGGTCCAGGATGAGTTTTGGTCGATGATTATGGATGATGATTATTTGTGGTTTATTAGTGTCCATTATAAATATCCACGCTTCAGATGGTGGTTTACTGTGATGGCTTGTGTTATTTTCATGATAAAAACATTTACAGGCCTTCTTATTATTATTATTGTTCTGACATGGATGGGGCCCTTGATGTACATTTTTATGGACATATGGTGATGCAATCGGTTTTTAGTTTTGGGCACTTGTATCTGAGATATGGGTCATTTTATCATTTTACAATAGTTTGGCCTTGGGAAATCAAAATAACATTATTTTTAGTTTATGATGAGTTCTCCTAGGGTGCTAGAGGGAAACATATGGTGCATCCAGTCGATTGTTATACCATATTGCTATGGTGTCGAACTTATTCTTACAGTTAATTTCCTTCCAGTTTCAGTCCCCGATGAGATATGAGCAGGAGGATATTTATGGCCACCCACCTATTCCCCTTGGACCCCCACCATTGTTTCTTTCAGTTTTCCAGTTTCCTTAATTGTAGCACAATTTACTATTTTTGGAAATTTTATGTTCCCAAGGCAGTATTTTCATGATGAAAAATGGCTAATTAGGAAATCAATTTGGGAAATTGAGGCAAGGAAATGGCATGGAATTGGTCCGACGCACAACGTTGAGGTCACCTTCATCATCTGGCATCATCTTCACTCTTCATGGGCTCCACACATCCTAGCATTCTCCACTTTGAGGGCATTTTGATGTATTTTGATGGGGACGTCCTAGTGATTTTGATCACTACATGCTATGATTGATCATTATATTTTGTTATTGTGTCATGGATCCATGCTAGTGAAGGATTTTTATAACCTACTATCCCCACCATGTGCTATGTCATGTTTACATCTTTATGTGGTGTGCCCCCTCCTTGAGCACTTTTAGTGGGTGCGCCCCCTTAGTGAGTGCATCGATGTATCATCTATATGGATCATCTTATTCGTTGATTAGAGTGATTGTATCTTTTGATATTGCCCCTTCATCTTTTTTGATCTAGGCTTTTGTATTGGAGATATCTATATATTGAGATGCTCTCCCATTGTAAAAGGACTTTTGGCTTTGAGAATATTGAATAGAAGAAAACTTTTGTAGCATCTCTTGAATCTTTGTTAATGTACTTGGATGTGATTGTTATGACTCTTACTTAGACATTTTAGTAGATCTTGTATGCAAACGATATAATTTTGTTGAGGTCGTACTTATATTTTGCAGGGTAGTGACTTGCTTAACAGGAGATTATGGAGGCGACTTGCATCATCTTCTCTTGTGAATTGTTTCGTATTCAGGGAGTGATTAATTGTTACTTTATGCATTGGATTTTTCTCTCTAGATGACGTGTGTTTCTTGTCTTGATTTGGATTTATGTCAGAACGAAATGAAAGAACATATAGATAATCATAAACACGGACATATTGCAATGAAAATAGAGATACAGTAAACACATATTCTATTAAATGGTGAAAATAGAACAGATTGTAAATACATAGCTAGAATGGTGGTAGCTATCTTTGAGAAGAGATGTGGTTGCTACACTTATCTATGCCAAGTTGAATATAAAATGAGGCAAAAGGGCATATTTATAATAATAATGAGGGAGAGAACCCCAAAATTCCAAATCATAATCCTAGAATTTGAATAGTCATAAAGTTTGCGGCCCCAAGGTGGTTTGCCAAACAATCAACTTACTGGGGTCATAACTTTTGCATACGATCTTCAATTTGGGCGCTTGATAGCCTGTTGGAAAGGTCTATCTGAGATTTACATCTTTTGGTTAGGGCCAATTTCAAGGCATCCACTTGGCCCCCCAAATCACCAAAAACATCATTTAGGGCCTCAAAACGACCCCATAAGTTTGAGACCCGAAAAACCATAGAAAAATAACTAGGAAACTACCACAATGGACAATTGTTTTGAGCCAGTGGAATAGGTGGGTGGACACCGATATCCATTTGTATCAATCCTCCCTCCTTAGGAAGCAATGGTATCCATTGCATCAAATCCTGTATCATATCTCGAACTGTGTGTTGAGTTGATCTCATGGTGCGACATTTGCTGAAGTAAAGAGGTTGCTTTTCTTTGACATCCCAAGAGGGTTGTAATTATTGTATGGATGATTTGTTATCAATGATCACTTTGAATGCGTGGATTTTCACTGTAAAGGTACTTGAATGGATGAAGGAACACTAAATTTGTGTTCTTCTTGTTTCCTCAGAGTAGAGACACACTATGTAGAGGATGTGGAGGTATTTGTGATCTGAAGTTCTCCTTCATACACAATTGTGAAGAGGGATAACTTCCTGGTGTGGGAGCTTATATTCCTACCCTGCGAGGTTGTGGCGTGTTCGACTCATTAGAGGAAATTTGAGGTCTAAAATGGGCCTCCTAAGGAAAATGATAAAATAATAGTTAAAATAATAAAATAATAGTTATTAATTTTGGAGAAAGAATGAAAAAAACTACTTTTTTTGTTCGTATTTTCGACATATCTCCCTGTGTTTTTACTCAAATTTCGAGAGGGAGAGCTCATTGGATGTGGAATTTAATTCCACATCTAATGAGTACCCACACTGCATACTTTTGATGTGCCTTGCTACCCCAAAAATAAGAAATACCTGAAAAAATGTGATGGTGATGTCATCATCACATTTTTTCAGGCATTTCTTGTTTTGGGGGTAACGAGGTCCATCAACAGTATGGATTGTGGCTACTTGTTGGATGCAGAATTAAATTCTGAATCCAACGAGCTCTCTCGCCTGAAATTTGAGTAAAAACACAAGGAGATATGTCAAAAATACGAACAAAAAAGTAGTTTTCTTTTATGACAAATATGTCAATGCAACCATTATGGTTGACTCATTTTATTGAAATTCTATTGGTTCTTGAATTCCAACTCACAAAATTTATTGTTGGCGCATTTTCTTATAAGGCCCATTTTAGACCCCAAATTTCCTCTAATGGTCTCTGGGATCTGATAGAGTTTTCCTACCAAAGTGAAAATGACACTGCGAGGTCATGACTCATATACAACATGACGCTTCCACATATACGGTTGTCCTAAAAGAACATCACATACTTCAACTGGGGCCACATCACATAGTACATCATCTTCGAAAGGCTTGATGCCATATGGTAGTAGAAATTGTTGATTAATGCATGTTGGGTAAAATATCGTATTGATTAATTCACCTAATAATTTAATTATCGACTAGGGTTGGTAGGCTTAGAGTTGTCACAAAATATATGTGAAGGTAGAGGGGTTCTTAGGGTATCGTGGTAATACTTTCAACAAACAAAAGATCGAAAGATCTTTCAAAATGAAAAACTGAGTCAAACTCCTAAGAATTCAACTATCAGGATAATTGAACAGAGTACTAGACCAGAGTGGTATCAAATTATACTACTCTACTCTATAAACATAAGGATATAAACAATGTTATAATAATGGACTATTCTATATAATAAGATCTATTTTACTGCTAAACAACTTTAAACACTGAATGTACAAGGAAGTATTTACAACAACTAGTTATGCTTTCTAAAAAACTATACATGCAACTGACAAATATACATAATGGTTTAAACTAACTATCTAGTTCCATTCTCCTTGATTATTTTGAGGATAAGGGTTCACTGTGAGTGGAACAAGAGTAGGAGAAGTGTTAAAGTGACTTTCAAATGAGGTGAAGAAACTAAAGGGAATCAAATCTAACTTGATCTCTACAAAGATATGCATATTAAGAAACGTCCAATTGCAAGCGATAGTAAACATGATGATTTATAAGCAAATAACTCCTACTTGCAAAAGATAAAATAATACTACAAGAAGGTAGACATAACTTATAAACACGTAGAAAAATTATAAAGATAATTTTAAATTCTGTCCTATAGATTCTTTTAATAACTATATGATGGAAATAACAAATCTTATTTCTATGAACAATTTACAAGATACTAATCTATTAATGCATTTAAGCTTAAACTTCGCATGCAAAGGAATAAATCAAATCAAACCAACGATGTAATTACAAGGCAATACAATAGACCAAAACACATGACATAATTCTTAAACATAAGGTGAAAAGAAAGAAGAAATAGGAATAAGACTTAACAAGTATTCTAAACATTCTCATCTAAGGCTTCTTAAGAAGAAATACAACCATTATCCAACTACAACTATCAAAACAAAATCGAAAAACTAAAGAAACAAGTTCAAAACAGATTGAAAACGCTCAGGGCTGAATGGAAGCCTGGATAATAGGCTGGAATACAGGTCTGGATGACAAGCAGAACAGGCTGTCTGAATGACAGTTTGTACGCAAGCAACACTAAAATATCAAGGAAATGATCAATCTAAATGATTTAAGGACACCTGACCCATGCATATGATAACAAAGTGTAAAGAACAAAAATTAAACCCATGTAATGATTAAATTCAATCTATGAAATAACTTAAATTCAATTCATAATTCAAAACAAATTGCAATATAACTTAACTGAATTCATAATGAAATGAACAGGGGAAGAATTGAATCCATTGTAATTGACTTAAAGCAATCTATTATATCAACATAAACCAAGCAATAGATTGAAAAGACTTGAAAAGAGAATTGAAAACTAATTTATGCGCAACCGATTGCTTAACCCATAAAGGAAATTACATTAACAACATATTATCAAAGTCTAAGCTACAGGAAATAAATGACATAATCAATTTCAATAACTAAATTGCAGAAACAAATTTAGATAAAACTATGCTAATTGCAGAAAGGGAAGAATGAAAATACACAGAAAGAGAAAGCTCTGGTTGACGGGGGGGCCTCCCAACAATCAGAGTGATAACTGGCTCATGCTACTTAAGACAAGATCATGCACAACATAGCAAAACTTCCATTAAAGTAAAAATGTTACAGAGTTTTTGAGATTGACTGATTACATGTATCAACTTAAAAAAACATTTTATCTTCACCCCTTCTCGCATAGCAGCGTTTGTATGTATAATGTTTGACAAAGGGTGAGCAAGTCGACCATTTCAGTGGTCGACCACTCTTAAGATAAATCAATAATTATGACAAGTAACTAAACAAAGGCCAACTCATAATGTCTTCCTCTGTCTTCACAAATCTGGTTCTTCTCTAGCACGTGATGTGGCATACAAACTCTACTTAATCATCTTGATGTCAAGGTGTCATGCAGAGGCATCATACAAGCGATCTTCCAGAAGGGGGTTCGTGCTATCACTCTGGTGCGTGGGCAACAAAAAGTTTACAGGCTGTTTCAAGATTTAATCACTCAGGAATATATTAACAGTAGGGCACGGTTGGCTCGACGGTTCGAATGGTGAGTTGGACAATGTGTTGGATATGCTCTACGCATATCTAGGATGGATGCAATACTTGCTCGTTGGTTCGTTGAATACCATGATTCTGCAATGACGATTTCATACATTAGCATATCATTACATATCATCAAATTTAACCAAGAAAATCATGAAATAATAGAAATAAAACATAACTTGCATAAATCCAAAATATGATCATACATGGTGCTGAATAGCGAACTGTATGATGGAAAATATGCCAAAAGGTGACAAAACATGTGTTCAATATGTAAATTATTAGCCGAAAAATGATAACAAAATGAGGGTCAGCAATGTGGATACCTCGTCCTTGGCTTATCCAACCGATGTTGTATGGTTGTGAGTGTGGTGTTGTCGAAAGCTCCAATCTCTTGATCACTTCTGTTGAGATCATGTTCTTTTGGCTATTGTTGTCAACAACAAAATGTAGTGGCATTCCCTTTACCCACATCTACGAGTGGAATAGGCGCTCCTATGCTCGTGACTCTTCATGCTCCTCTGGTTGAATCTGTGTGGTAGCAATAGAGGCAGTGGGGTATGTATCAATGATATTCTTCCCATGGTCTGCGGCTGTGGCATTGGGTTCTGAATTGGAATTAGGATCTGATTATGGAGCTTTGATCTCTGACACCAATGACTACTTTGACCAACATTCATCGGTGTTGTGCTAAGGGATTTTATGAAATTCGCACCACTTCCCGATGTCCTTCTTTCTCTTTCCATTCCCCTTCTTTGCTTGTGGAGGGGACTGGTTATCTTTTCCTTGTCCTGTGTTTTATGAACCAGGGTTTCCCTTGCCTTGCTTCTACAGTGCATTCGTAGGTCCAAACTCTCGCTTGTTCTTCTGTCGAAATTTCTCCTCAATTTTGACGGCATACCGATAGGCATATCCAAGTGAGTATATTTCGAGGAATTCCATCTCAGTTTATATGTACCAATGTAGACCACTGCGATATTTTAGTATTAGGTGTTGCTCGGATTCCTTGATACCCACCTTTGTGCGCAAGGTATGCAAGTTGTTGGTGTACTCTGACATCGTCTGGTCCCTCACTTAATGCAGAATTGTCCATTTTTTGTACGGGTCATCATAGTTTCCCATGGGGTAATATTGTTCCTTGATGACATCTATGAAAGAGTCACAAGTGGGATTTGTCTCAAACATTCCAGACTCATCTAATGAGTTTTTCTCCCAATAAGTACCCCACCAATTTTGGACATGGGGGACTTCCTTAAGGAGCGCAAAGGTGATATTTTCCCTATCGGAGAAACCGTGGACAGAGAAATACCCTTCTAAAACATTCAACCAATTATCTAGGGCATATGGATCGATATTTCCTTCAAATAAAGGAATATAAAAGTTAACTTGTACCTTGCATGGGGTTTCATCTCCGAAACGCTTTCTTTTTGAAGGTGCATTCGCCACTGCCGACATTTGTAGAAGGATCTAGGAGAAACTATCCATCATCTCGTTCCTCTATCACTTGAGGGATTCCTTGAGAAGTGACTTGATAGGATATCTTGCTCCATCATCTCTCTTTTCTTCTACCATGGGAGGTCGTTTGGGGCGGAGAGAGTGATCTTGTAACACGCTGGCTTTGACCGCGTTTGCATTAAAAATGTATATGATGTATTTATTGTAATTAATCGTGGTGTGGAGCTAAAGGAAAAGTCCCCACCATCGATTTAATATTTTATGTTCCGGCGATTAAAATCATTTCCGATTGTATATCGTGCTATCTGACACATTATAATTTTTGGCATCATGTAAATATGCATTTTAATTAAAAACCCCAGCTAGTTATGTCTATGCAACAAATAATGAGATGGGGGCATGATTTCCTAAGGATAAGGAGGGGGAAACATTTAACCTTTGGGGCCAATAGGGAAAATCCAAATGTCAAACAGTCAACTACCTTTGTTGTCTCATTCACCCAATCATTTAATTCTTCCAAAAATTGGTTGAAGTACTTATTGCATGGGGATGGCAAGAGTATGGGCAGGAAATTCGAATTTGGGGAAAACCCATTTTTGGGGAAAATCAATTTTGACTTTTGGGGCAAGTAAACACCCAAAATGCATGCCCATTTGGCCATACATCCACATTCTTAATTTGTTTCCTTAGGCAGGGAAGCTTGGGAGCTATTTCACCTCCACAATTTTGCCTATGGTATCTTCTCCTTCACGATTTGGGCTCCTGGGCATTTTCATCATCACCATTCACCCACTTTGGGGCTCTCTCAAGTGATTGGGAATTTGCTGAGGATGAAATTCATGATTTTGGATTTGTTGTGTATTTTTTTCCCTCACGTGGGCAGTCATTCTTCATTTTTTGGAGGCTGAGAATTTCATTTTTGTGATGTTCTTGTGGTTGGGTTTCTTCCCCAACAATTTCTGTTGCATTTCCCCAATGTTTGCCAAGTTGAAAATCATTTTTATGTTTCCTAGTGATTTAGAGGAGAGACCATATCCCCTTGGGTGTTGTTGTTGATTTTGTTTTGGCCACGTTAGGGCCAAAACATCCCTGGGATACGATTTTTTGTTAGTGGGTTGTTCTTACCCTCCTTGGCAATTAATTTTGTGGCTGAACTATTTTCCTCAACCCAGAAATGGTTTATATTGTTGTGTATGAAATTGGCTTTTGGACTGTGTAGGAGTGGAAAGGAGTCTTCTTAAAAAACCTAGTATTTTGCAGGAGCCTCATAGACAGAGCTAGAGGGATGGCTCTCTTCTCTACACCCCCTGAATAGCACTAGAAGGGAAGTCATGTCCTAAGGGACTGTGCAGCAGAGAAGGGAATGATTCCCTGTGTTGGGTGTGTGTGGATGTTTTAGGAGCCAAGCTAGCTCTGGTGTCGGAATCCTTATCTCTTCAGTGAGCCCACTAGCTTAGCAGAGAGTGCTTCCATCTCCTGATAACCCGATAAACCCAACTTGTTGGCTTGGTTATGTGTTGTTGTGTACTCTTGGTATGATAAACCCAACCGTGTTGGCTTGATTGGGTTTTGAAATACCTTTGGTTATGTGTTATCCTGCTTAGTTTCCTTATTCCTTTTGGGAATCATGCCCAACTCGGGGGTGGCAGTGTTGCTGAGAGATTAAGGAGCACACTAGCATATGGTTGGGTGGAATGTTGCAGCGACATAGCTGGTTGCGGGGCATTCTTCTTCATAAGATAAGTATTCTTGTGTTTAAATCCCTACAATTACATTTGATAATGAATTACAATGAACATGCTGAATGCTTGAATGTATGGTTTTGCTTCCGTTGTATGGTAATAATGTATGCATGTTTTAGTTCAAAGCATTTCAATTTTTATTCTTATGTTCATGGGGCTAGTTTCCCAGGTAGATAGCAGCAACAGTAGCATCATCTTCACTGGTCGAAGGTGTCACATACCCCAATTTTGTAAAATTATGTAAATTGTTTTATTATATTTCTGAGACATTAGTTAAAATTAATCCTAAGTAGGGATTGATGACTGAGCAGAGTCAACAATAATGGAGTGTAATTCAGAATATTTTATTATTTAATAAATAAATTATGGAGACAACAGCATGGGAGAGCTGTTAAAAAGAGGTTACTGGTCAAACTGGTGGATGGAACTAGGTGGCAGGAAAAAGACAAGTGGCAGCATCCTCAAACACTTCCTAAGTTGCAGGTGGCAACTTCCCCATATTTGGGGGTCATGATTCCCCAAGAAAGTGGAATCAGAGCAGGTGGCTCATTAAATGACAGTTAACCCAACAAATACCTAGGCAATATTTTAAAAGTACTCAATGAAGAGAGCTGAGGCTGCTCAGTTATTTTCCAGAGAGAATGCATTCAGGTGAATGTTATTCAGGAAATTCATTGAGGAAGAGGGAAAAATAGTAAGGAAGTTGTTTGAGAGGAATGCTGCAGTAACTTGGTTATTTACAGCTTTTTAGCTGGGAGAACTTATTGATAATTTCTGAGTTAATACTGAGTTGAATACTGGTATCTAACTTTGCTGCACCTAGTTCTAGCCAGGGAGACCAGAGCAAGCTCGGGGGTCCTGAGAAGTCACTATCTGAGCGCTCTCCAGGAGTTGGTAGGGAGGAACGGCCTCCCATTGCTGTTGTTATCCACAGCTTAAACAAGTTATGTCATTTATTTCTTTATGTTACTGAGTATGAATGGATGCATGTTATGTTTATTTATATGTTTGAGTAGTTAGTTAGTTTCAGTAAAGTCAGTATCTCAGGATCAGTAGTTAAATCTGTTAATAGTTACTGTGTTTTTCCACATTTGGTATTACCAGACCGTACTCCAGCACAGTATCTCGGTGTTAAGAAGTAGTATTCTTCTGAACCGAGTTTCCTATATTACTTGCAGTTACTACAAGTGTTTTCATAAGTTCATAAGTTATTTTCCTACAGTCTTAAAAACTATTCCTAGTACTGTATCTTTGTTTTCTGTAAATACTAGCTGTAATAAAGAAAAGATAGACTAAGTATCTCTGTAGTTTAAATTTTATGATTGTTCTTTTCTAGTTAAAAAGGATTTAACCTTTTAAAGTTAAAAATAAACACAATACTGACAGTAGGATATAATTACTTATCTGTATAATGTCACAGTTAAATCCTATTGGTATTAATCTGCAATATAGTTAAGAATGCAATTATCCAATTACTGTATACTCATTTATTTAGCTAAGTTAAGCATATTTCATAACTGTTATTCTATTTTTAAATATGGTAAATGAATGCTATCATATACACAGGTATTTATATAGATAGGTATATAAAAATATACTTTATTATTAAATAAGTATTATAAAGAAATATTCAAGCATTATAACTAAATAAAGAACCCAAACCAAATATTGGGTAAATAACATTAGAATAACAATCGTAGCAACAATGAGAAGAAATAATATTATTATTGTATTACCAATAATGTATCTTTATTTATACATTATAAAAGTAACATTCAAAGTAATGTATTATTATACAATTAAGAACTTAGTTTATTTATACTCAGGTGTAAATAAATAAAGTTATGTATGAACTAGTCTCACTCTGTGTACCATAAAGTAAATAAACTTAAAGACAATAATAATAATCCTATAAGAATACAATAGGCCTTTTTAATTCAAAAGGGTTACAATTGCATTTACAGTTGTAATAAATAGAATTCAGAGTATAAAATCTGTATTGAAAAACTTAATAACAAATTTATTAAACAATAACCTGGAAAGTACTTTATTTACATAATTCATTTATAATAAGATAAATTTCAGTATTATAACCTAACCAAAAATAATGCAAGGAAGTAGTATCTACAGTTATGAGATTGGTATAAGGGTGTAAACCCTGTATTTATAATTTAAGAAGATAAACCCAGTTATTATTGTAAAGTGAAAGAGTTAACAAAACAGTACTATTATCCTTCACCGCAAACTAGGGTTAAACCTAGTAGCACTTTAAGTATTCAGAAATTACCAAAAAAGGGAAGAACTAGTAATATTTACAGCCGGGTTATTAAATAAAACACAGTAAGCATTCTTTTATTTTAATATTTCCAATACTGTAATAAAGGAGGAATGCAAGAGAGGGAAACAGTTTTCAAAATTGCATAGTAACTGAGGGTAAAACCCTACCCTTTCATTAATCAAAAGAATAATTGTAACTCTGTTTCATTTGATAACCCACTGCAGTAACAAAAGTTTACATGAAGGCTTACAGCCTATAAATCTTATAAACACAGTAAACGCGAAGTCTTACAGCCTGTAAATTTTATAAACCCAACAGTAATTACAAACGAAGTTTTACATTCACGGCCGTGGCCGGAGAGCTCTGTATAAGAGCTAGGGTTTTACCCACAATGCTAAATATTAAAAACAAACAACTCAAAAACCACGAGGAACAGAAAGGCCGTAATGAACAACCCAACGCCATCCTTAAAGGATTCACTCAAAGAGGATAAGCCGTGGAGAGACCAAGGCTTACCGTAGCTGTAATGCCGCGACCCCTATTTCCTTGTAAGCAGAAAAGAGTAGCAGATTTCACCTGCAAGAAGACCATTACACAGCCGAGTGTTAACTATTGTTTTGAAGTGCAAAAGATATATAATAACATGTAAATATTGCTGTAATATTAAAGAAAGCAGAGTAATTGTTACCTTATATGTTAATAACCCTCACAGCGATGCCACGGCCAGTCCAAACTTTGAGCTTGCCAATCGATGGAAAAAAGATTGGTGTTATTTCGCTCAGCCTCGACAGCAAAAAGGAGACCCCAGTGACTCGATGGAGAGTATAAACCCTACAGTCGCAACACTCTTTTTATCATTTATCACACGACCAGTTGATAGCACTAGCCATGCTATACTGAAAGGATAAACTTTCTCGTGGGACAAAGAAAGATAGGACAGTCACCCAACCGAGACAAGCCAAACAACATCGGTTTATCAGAGGCAAGCAGTAAGTAGATACACACTCCAATCACCCTCACAAGGCAGTAGCAGAGCTCACGAGGAGCCGAAGCAGCAGGAGGTTCAATGGCGGT
>LPNX010095710.1:0-122229 GCA_001517045.1 Pseudotsuga menziesii
CTTATGAAATTTATCTTGAACAATTTAAACACGCTGAAAACAACTAACAGGCTGTAATTAAACACATACACACAATAAAATTTGACACAGTAATTTTTGGTAAATTTGCCCTGGATAAAACCCCCACGGGGAAAACCAGTTTTGAGATGAGAGCTTTTATTATTTCTTCAGTAAAATGTAGGACAGAAATTAAATGCACATGTACAGCAAACCCTAACCGTACAATCTCCTCGAATTTCGTGCCAAATCAGACAGCAGGCCGTACAGCAGATCAGCCGTACAATTGCCTCGAAATTCGTGCCCTAATTAATGTAGTCCGTACACCTGTCCGTACAGCATTAAATGCAGCCGTACATACCTCGAAATCTGTGCCGATTCGCTCAGCCGTACACATGTCCGTACTCCTCGATAACTGCGCAGCATTTAATTCGGCCGTACACCTCGGGAACCGTGCAGACCTGGCCGTACTTCCTCCTCGAAATCCGAGCCAATAAATGCAGCCGTACAATGCATTAAATGTGGCCGTACACCAGTAATTAATGCAGCCGTACTATCTCGGGAACTGTGCAAGCAGTTTGCTGAAAACTTCAGCTTCAAACCCTAACCTGGAAATTTGACCTCCTTGAGCAATTCGACCTCCCTGAGCTCTCTCCTCTCCTTCATCTGAAAAATGAAAAGTCAACTCACTTTTGCCTCCCTCACTCCTTTTTATAATTTCACAGTGAGAGTGAAATTCACATTTATTTATTTCCCATAAATAAATTCACTCACTTACTCACACTTTATAAAAAGTGACTAAAGTCATAAAATCACATTTAAGTGACTTTAATGTGAGGGTCACATTTTCCCTCTTAAGTGACTTAGGCAAAATAAAGCCACTTAGGGAATACATGACTGGGTACAAAAATCAACATTATTGGCACGATTTTCCAGGAGGATGTACGGCTGCTTGCACGATTTTCGAGGTGTACGGCTGCTGTCAATGCATTAAATGCTGCACGGATCCTGAGGAGTACGGACTGTGTACGGCTGAGTTAATTCGGCACAGATTTCGAGGTAAGTACGGCTGCATTAAATGCTGTACGGACAGATGTACGGCCTGCATTAATTAGGGCACGAATTTCGAGGTAATTGTACGGCTGATCTGCTGTACGGCCTGCTGTCTGATTTGGCACGAAATTCGAGGAGATTGTACGGTTAGGGTTTGCTGTACATGTGCATTTAATTTCTGTCCTACATTTTACTGAAGAAATAATAAAAGCTCTGATCTCAAAACTGGTTTTCCCCGTGGGGGTTTTATCCAGGGCAAATTTGCCAAAAATTACTGTGTCAAATTTTATGGTGTGTATGTGTTTAATTACAGCCTGTTAGTTGTTTTCAGCGTGTTTAAATTGTTCAGATAAATTTCATAAGTAACTTCAAGCCTTTGCATAACCGGCTGAAGTGAAAGAAGAAGAAATTGTTCATTAAACCAGCTTGCTGTGAAACAAGGGTTTTCAACAGTGATATATGAAGTAAGTTAAAGTCTAGACATTTTGCACTTTTTGGGCGAGTTTTGCTGGAATCCAGCAACGTGATTTGTTGCTGAGATTGTAATTTTCTTTGTTGAAATTGCAATTTTGATTGCAGAAATGGATTCAGTGCTCTTGATTACCACTTGGGCACCCTAATTATGCAATTCCAACAAAATAAAACTATTGTTTCAACAATTTCTGCCTGATTTTGACTGAAAAATTTGCCAGATAATGGGTGCAAATCGTCTAGACTTTATCTTACACCGTTATATATTATTTATCAGAAAGCACAAATCATGTATTACTGTAGGCATGCAGTCCATGTCACAAGCCTGACCCAGGTGGACAAAAGGATATTGGTTGAATGGATGTAGCGTCAGTTAATTCTAGAAGGCTGAGACAACAAGAATCGACTTTTAGAATTAATACTTCAAGAAATTTTATGAGATTTCACACAAAGTGTGCATCAAAACGTGTGAATAAACCCTGCAGTACCAAGAGCTGTGAGACAAATGTCTTGAGACAGACTACCTCAGAGAAACTGGAATCTGTTTGGTTGCTGAGACCAAAATAAAACTATGAAATACATATGCCAGATCTGAAAACAAAAACAAAAATTGGAATCATTAGAGAGGGAGTTGTTGAGGCCCAAGGAATGAAGATTTGATCACACAATAATATTCAGATCTGAAGTTGTATGCATAGATCTAACAAATGGAGAAGGCCAAATTGGCTTACCTAGCTGAATTCATATGAGGGCAAGGATTTAGAAGAAAATGCTCAGAAAAATAAAAGATCTAGTGTTTAGTAAACAATGTAGCCATAGTAAACATGCTTATGATATGATCTACAGATCAAATCTTCAGACATGGCTAGCTTAGCAAGATCGACTAAGTAGCAACTAGATCATTTAAATAAAAACTAACATAGGAATAGAAATATAACATTCAATAAAATTAAAGTACTTGGATCTAATAAAACATAGAAGCTTAATAAAATTTGTGCAAGTTTTAGAGGGGTAAAATAACATCGTAGGGTTTAAAGATTATCGAAATAAGTCAAACAATTTTCCCTCTTTAAGCTTCCTTCTTTTTGGATTGATCCAATCACCTACATAGTAAAAAGATGTTTAGCTTAATAGATTGGGAGAAACTTCAGCTAAATAAGAAATTAAAACCTAGTTAACATGCTTATGATCTGATCTATGGATCAAATCTTCACACATGGCTAGCTTAGCAAGATTGACTAAGTAGCAACTAGATCTTTTAAATAAAAAACCAACATAGGAATAGAAAGATAATATTCAATAAAATTAAAGTACTTGGATCTAATAAAACATAGAAGCTTAATAAAATTTGTGCTAGTTTTAGAGGGGTAAAATAGCATCGTAGGGTTTAAAGATTAGTGAAATAAGTAAAACAATTTTCTCTCTTTAAGCTTCCTTCATTTTGGATTGATCCAATCACCTAAATGTTTAGCTTAATAGATTGGAAGAAACTACAGCTAAATAATAAATTAAAATCATAGCAAGCCCTAGACCTAGTGCTTATAGGTGTTAGTTTTATACTTAGGGAAGTGCTCCCCTAAGTGACTTTAGCCTTTAGTCACTTAGTGAAGGAAAATAAAGTGACCCTTGCATTACATGACTTAAGTGGAGAAGAGAGTAAAGTCACTTTTTGAGAAATTTAAGTGGGTGAGTAAAATTAATATTTATGAGAAATAAATGTGAGCATTTAATCAGATCCACCGATCTAATCTAATCTCCACCGTTATATTAGATGAACCCTAGGGTTCTCTCAAAAAGGCAAGGGAAGTCATTTTCTTCACTTTTGTAGATTGAAGTGAAGGAGAGAGCTGAGAGAGAGTTTCCATTTTTTTGAGAAAGAGAAAAATATTTGCAGCACACAAATCAAGGGAAAGAACAACAGCAGAAAGGGCATAGAAATCGAGGAGAGGACAACAACATTTATTGCTGATCTGTATAGTCCATGTGGTACGGTTTTCGAGGCAGATTTTTGGGCACGATTTTCAATAAAAAATTCTTGGGCATGGATTTCGAGGTCCATATAGTCAGTCTTTACAGCACATTATGTACGACACATAAATTGAGGCAAAAAACAGAGAAAAATCTGAGTTTGATTTTTTTTGTTTGGCGCGGAAAACGAGGCAGAAATTTTCTCTTTCGGGCTGAGATAAGTTGGCCTGAAAATATCTGAGTTTTGCTGTAAATTTCCTGATAATAAAATCTCTCTCTTTGACTGGTTTTCCCCTTGTGGGTTTTTCCAAGCGAAAATTATTGTGTTCTGTGTGTTGAATGGGGTGCTGATATTTATTTTCTGTCAGTGAAAAAGAGTAGTTACAACAGTGTTTTAAAGTCTGAAAATTTACTGTTTATTTCTAGTATGTTAAATTTATGAGAATGTCAGAAATAGTGTTAAACTTTACTTATAAACTGGTGGCTGAAAACTAGAGAAAAATCTACATGGTATCAGAGCCGAGTTGGGCAGAAAACTAAATTTTAGCAGTGAAATAGTCATTTCCAGAATTCAGAGAAATTTTTTGTGACAGTTGTACATTTCGCTGAAACTTGTTCTTTGGGAAAAATGACTTCCGTTGGGTTAAGAAGTGAAGACAAACTAGATGGGGCAGGGAATTTTGTCTCATGGAAGGCCAGGATAGTTCTTTTGTTGAGGGAGAATGAGTTGTGGGATGAGGCAGTTAACAACACTACTGCTCACCCCATTGTCATTCCAAGTGCTACCACTGATGCAGTAGCACGTGCAGCCTTTGTGAAGAAGGACATTAAAGCCATGAGGATTATTTTGGATGTTGTTAAAGATCATGTTATTCCTCACATTTCCGGGAAGGATTATGCACATGAGATGTGGAGTGCTTTGACTGGGTTGTTTCAGAGTACTAATGAAAAGAGGAAGATGGTGCTTAGAGAGAAGCTGAAGAACATCAAGATGGTCAAAGGTGAGATGTGTATGACTTATCTTACTAGGATCTCTCATGTGAGAGATGAGCTTGCAGCTGTTGGGGTGGCGATTACTGGTCCTGAGTTAGTGCAGACAACCTTGAATGGGGTGACTGCACCTTGGGCTGTGTTTGTTCAGGGGTTGGTGGCCAGAGAGAACTTGCCATCTTGGGACAAAGTTTGTGATGACTTTGTTCAGGAGGAGACTCGTAGGGGTTTCTTGCAGTGCAGTGGTTCGACGAGTAGGGAGATGAGGAAGATGTGGCATTGACCGCGAAGGGGAAGAAGAAGAATTGATCGCAAAGGGGAAGAAGCAGAGTAAGAAGGGTCCGAAGAAGGGTGGGGCCAAGCCGCAGCAGGATGGGCAGAGGAAGGATATGAGCATTCTGAAGTGCTTTGCATGTCACAATATGGGACATTATGCTACTACATGTCCGAACAAGAAGAAGAAGAAGTAGCAACAGACAGCTGCTTCAGCTGAGATCGATGATTTTGCAGCACGATTTCAGAGTGAGTTTTCACTATGCACTGGGCATATTGAGAGAGAGAAAGCATCCATTCTCACCAGTGCGGATGTTGACAGACAGAGCGAGTTTTCTTGTGTGACAGACCATTCTTACAGTGCATTTACTTCCAACACTTGGTACATAGATACCGGAGCCTTGAGTCACATGACAGGTGCTCGTGAGATGTTCTCCGAGCTTTCACAGACAGATACAGATGTGGAGGTTGTGTTGGGAGATGACCTAGTAGTCAGTGTTGTTGGTCGTGGGACCATTACATTTTAGAGGGAGTCCACGAGTCCCATGGTATTGCGGGATGTATTGTATGTACCTGGGCTGAAGAAGAACCTAGTGTTAGTTTCCATGATTGAGGATCAGGGTCTTTGGGTGTCTTTCCTAGATGGACACATGCATGTTTCCCAAGATTGCAGGATCATCTGCTTCAATTGCCATTGGAGGGAGATGTGGAAAACTGTATAAGCTCTTGTTTCAGCCACAGCATGCCTTGGCACATAGCAACGACAGTGAGCTTTGTGAGCTTTGGCATAGGAGGATGGCTCACTTGCATCATCCAACTTTGGGGTTGTTGAGACACATGGTTACAGGATTACCGGAGTTCAACACAGGGCAGAGTGATGTGTGTAGGGGGTGTGCTTTGGGAAAGTACACCAAGACTGCTTTTCCGAGCAGTGATATCAGGTCAGCAGGCACCCTTGACTTGATACATTTAGACTTAGGTGGACCTATGTCTTCTATGTCCTTGAGAGGATGAGTATTATGTGACATTCATTGATGACCATTCCAGGAAGACCTTGATTTACTTTCTGAAGAGCAAGAAGTCTGAGGAAGTCTTGCAGAGGTTCCAAGAGTTCAAAGCTCTTGTGGAGACCAAACAGGAAGGAAGATTCGAGTCTTGAGATCGGATAACGAGGGTGAGTATACCTCCAAGTTTGATGGATTTTGCAGGCAGGAGGGGATCATGAGACAGTTGACAGTTTCATATACTCCAGAGTAGAATGGAGCAGCAAAGAGGAAGAATCGGTCCATTGTTGGAGCATCCTGAGCTATGCTACACGACCAGTCACTTCCTTTCTTTCTCTGGGCTGAGGCTTGCAACACCGCTGCATATCTTCAGAACAGGAGTCCCCATCGGGCAATGGGGAACATGACACCTGAGGAGTGTTTTTCAGGAAAGAAGCTTGAAGTTGGCCATTTTCGTATATTTGGTAGTCTGACTTACTCTCATGTCCCTTCAGAGAAGAGGACAAAGTTGGAGCCCAGTGCAGAGATGGGCATCTTTGTGGGTTATGATGAGACTGCGAAGGCCTTCCGTATTTACCTATCCTCTCAGAGGAAAGTGGTGGAGAGAAGGGATTTAAAGTTTGAGGAGGAGCGAACCTTCAGGAAGTCGAGAGAATTAGAGTAGGGTGTGCAGCAGGTCCCTGCAGCTCAGGTTGTTTCACAGGTTCTATCTACGCAGCAGTCGAGATCATAGGTTTTCAGGGTTACAGGATCGCAGAGTGTTGGCACAGGTTCACCAGGTTCAGTGGTTAGGAAGCAGGGCCTTCGGGGACAAATGATGGGTCTACTATTACAGGTACACCTTATAGGCGATCGGGATCAAGATCAGGATCAGGCTTATAGGGTACACTTGGTGTTGGCACACCAGCTTCAGGTTCATGAGTTACTGGGGTTTCCACCTCTGGTAGTTCTTCAGATGATGACCGACCAGTGTGGGAGCAACCTCCAAGGACGAAGGCACCTAAGTGGCTTCGAGATACCTTGAAGGAAGCTCAGGAGTTTGGGGCACCCAGGGAGGATGTGAGGGCCATTAAGATGCCTGACAGATTGGGCATGTTGTTGGTGGCTAGTACACGAGATTCTGAGCCTTCTACTTTTGAGGAGGCCTCCCAGCATTCGGTATGGAGAGATGCCATGATGCATGAGTACCATTCCATCATGAAGAATGATGTATGGGAGATTGTTCTGAGACCTGAGGGGAAGTCATTGGTGGCTTCTCCTTGGGTTTACAAGCTGAAGCATGTGGTAGATGGGAGTGTGGAGAAGTACAAAGCCAAGTTTGTAGCGCAAGGGTTTTCACAGGTTGAGGGCATTGATTATGATGAGACTTTTGCGTCAGTTGCTCGCTATACTTCTATCAGGAGCTTGATCTCCATTGTAGCGAAAATGGGTTGGAAGATCCATCAGATGGATGTGAAGACCGCATTTCTCAATGGGATCATATAGGAGGAGATTTACATTGAGCAGCCTCAAGGCTTTGAGATACATGAGAGAGAGTCTCATGTTTGCAGGTTGAAGAAGGCCCTGTATGGGCTGAAGTAAGCTCCAAGAGCTTGGTACTCCATGATCGATTCATACTTGCTGAGCATGGGGTTTCATAAGAGTGAAGCATATCCGAATTTCTACTTCACCATGGTTGGAGATGATTCGCTTGTTCTTCTGCTATATGTTGATGACTTGTTTATCACAGGGAGAGAGAGATCCATTGCAGCTTGTAAGAAGGATCTTGCGACAGAGTACGAGATCACTGATATTGGGCTGATGCATTATTTCTTGGGATTGGAGGTTTGGCAGGAGCCTGAACATATTTCCCTGGGGCAGGGAAAGTATGTTGTTGATATTTTGAGGAGATTCAGGATGGAGGATTGTAGGCCTATGTCGACACCTATGATCACCAACTGGAAGAAGCTTCATGCTTCTGAGGGAGAGTTGGTGGATCTTGCTTTATACCGTCAGCTTATCGGGTCATTGATGTATTTGGTCAACACTCGGCCAGATTTGTGTTTTGCAGTGATCACTCTTAGCCAGTTTATGGTTGAGCCTAGGAGTGTGCATTGGGTCGCTGCAAAACATGTGTTGCGCTATCTTTCAGGGATAGTGGATTTTGCTTTGGAATACATGAGGTCAGAGGGGATCAGATTGGTTGGTTATATAGACTCAGATTGGGCAAGCAGTGTGGCAGACTGGAAGCGCACTTCCAGATGTTGTTTCAGTTTGGGCTCAACAACAGTGTTGTGGTTCAGTCGGAAGCATAAATCCGTTGCATTGAGTTCTGCTGAGGCTGAGTATATGGAAGTTAGTTTGGCCAGCTACGAGGCCTTGTGGCTTTGCAAGTTGCTGGTGAATCTAATTGGTCAGGAGCTTAGGGCTACGGTGATTTACTGTGACAATCAGAGTTGCATCCAGTTCTCTGAGAATCCGGTTTTCCATGACAGGTCAAAGCACATTGAGATCAAATATCATTTCATTCGAGACTATGTTCAGAGAGGGGCAATTACGCTTTAGTACATTTCCACAGATGAGCGGGTAGCAGACATTCTAATGAAGTCTTTGGGGCGGGGTAAGTTTGTCTTCTTCAGGGATAAGTTGGGAGTGATGCAAAACAACTTCCTCGGTAAGAGGGAGTGTTAGTTTTGTACCTAGGGAAGTGTTTCCCTAAGTGACTTTAGCCTTTAGTCACTTAGTGAAGGGAAATAAATTGACCCTTGCATTAAATGACTTAAGTGGAGCATTTAATTTGACTTTAGAGAGTAAAGTCACTTTTTGATAAATTTAAGTGGGTGAGTGAAATTAATATTTATGAGAAATAAATGTAAGCATTTAATCGCATTCATCGATCTAATCTAATCTCCACCGTTAGATTAGATGAACCCTAAGGTTCTCTCAAAAAGGCAAGGGAAGGTCATTTTCCTCACTTTTGTAGATTGAAGTGAAGGAGAGAGCTGAGAGAGAAAGTTTCCATTTTTCTGAGAAAGAGAAAAGTATTTGTAGCATGCAAATCGAGGGAAAGAACAACAGCAGAAAGGGCATGGAAATCAAGGAGAGGACAACATTTATTGCTGGTTCGTACAGTCTGTACGGTACGGTTTCGAGGCAGCAAGCACTATTTTCGAGATTTTTTTTCTTGGGCACGGATTTCGAGGTTCGTACAGTCAGTCAGCACGATACATTCGTATAGTTAGTCCATACAGCAGCATGAAAATCGAGGCAAAAAATAGAGAAAAAGATTGAGTTTGATTTTTTCTGTTTGGTGCAGAAAACGAGGAAATTTTTTTCTCTTCCGAGTTGAGATAAGTTGGTCTGAAAATTTCTGAGTTTTGCTGTAAACTTCCTGATAATAAAATCACTCTCTCCAACTGGTTTTCCCCTTGTGGGTTTTTCCAGGGCCATTGGCCGAAAACTATTGTGTTCTGTGTGTTGAATGGCGTGCTGATATTTATTTTCTGTCAGTGAAAAAGAGTAGTTACAACGGTGATTTAAAGTCAGAAAATTTATTGTTTATTTTCAGTATGTTAAATTTCTGAGAATGTCATAAACAATGTTAAATTTTACTTATAAACCGGTTGCTGAAAACTATAGAAAAATCTACAATAGGGAACATTAAAGGGGCAAATGGAGTCTAAATAAAATAAGAAAATGATATGATAACCCAAGGGAGGGTAGAGGATGAAACAATCCCCCTCTTTGCTAGCCCAAACTAATTACAAATTCTTCAGCTTCAATCCTGGAAGAGAATCTTGCAAGAGGACCCAACAATCTATCAATACACAGGCTCAATCAAAGGATTTCTGAAATATTTAGTGAACATAAACTAGCATGAAAAAACATATTAATTCAATATTCATGCAAGACAAGGTTCGAACAATCATCAAGCATTTTACTAAATATAAGCTAAATAAATTAAAATTACCTTAAACCCTTATGGGTTTTCCACCATTAAGTATATTACATTAGATGATCCGATTGCCACCATAGAATAGCCTAGGTCACTAGTGAACAAGAACAATCAGAACATAATTATATTACTTGCCAATAATTCCTTCCTTTGCACATTAAAATGGCTCTCTTTATATAGACTTGGAGAGGTTGATTTTCCTTTAGAAAAAAAATTCTAGGGTTACAAGAGTTTGTTACATTGTATAATTAGTTGATGGTCATCCCAAGGAGTCGGTTGCTAGATCAATGGTCTAGCACCACTCTCATACAATAAAATATTTGCCAAAATAGCCAAGTTGTCCTAGGGTTTGAGTTGCCTCCTTTGCTTGGAGAATGAAAAATAGTAAAATATTTGCAATACCATGGGTCTCCAAGATACCTCCTTTTATTACAAAGGGTGAGCAAGAAACCATCCAGAAATACCATGTGTTGTTTCCTAGATCCAAGGAAAAGTTTTGACCTTTCTTGAGCAATTCGTTGCATTGGTTGTTATTTTTACAAGATTATAGTAGTATAACTTAATTGCAAATAAACAATAGGATCTCTAGAAGAAAGACAAAGCATAGAAACAAGGAACACAACAATTTCTCATGGGAAACCCAATCGGGAAAAACCCAGCAAACCTTCGTATAAAGATGATAGCTTTAGAGAGCAGAGAAGAAGAAAGAGAGAGAGAGAGAAAAGCCACTCCAAGATGAAACCCCCAAAAAACACTCCTTCTGGCTGAAGTAGCGCACTTCTTATGCTGGAGCAAACTTGAGTGAGTGAATAACAAATGAGGAGGAGGGGTACCTCCTATTTACACTGATTTTCCAAATAACTTTTAACTAGGCCAACTTGACAGTCTCACTAGGGCTGACTTGTGTTGGGGGAATACAAAACTAATATTTATTTTTATTCTTTTCTTTATACAAAAATACATTGATTCTTTCTAGGGTTTACATGAGTAATTACATCAGTATAATCTCCTGTAGGAGGTATAAGGAAATACAAGTACAATAAGAATAACTTCTGAAGTTGCACAAATTCCAACACTCCCTCTCAACAAGGAAGGTATTCTTCAGATATGGTCATCATCATCATGATGAACATCTGGGTCTCTTCTGCACTTCTCATCTATATCGATCATCTCTATACATAATGAAGGTTGTCAACATAGTCCTCGTCCGTTGAGAGGTGTCATCATGTATCTAATCCTCTCAATCCATTGGTAGATCCATCTGTTCTGCAACTCTACATAGTCCATCGAAGAGTACAACAATAACCATCTCTTCTACTACAAGTACCTCTCTAACAGAGAACCAGGACATGCTTCACACGACCATCTACTACCTGTTCCTTTCAACTGTGAATGGGATTTTTCCCACACTAGATTGAGAACCAAAGCAAATAGCAGCCATCGGTGTACACGACCATCTATTACCTGTTCGTCTCTACTGTTGATTGGATTTCTCCCACATTAGGCCAAGAACCAGAACGAGTAGTGGTCCCCAGTGCACATGACCGTCTACTTCCTGCCCATCTCAATATGACGATGGGATTTCTCCGATACCAGGCTGAGAGCCAAGGTTAGCAAAGGCCACCAGTGTGCACGACCATTTACTACATGTTCGTCTCACAATGTCGATGGGATTTCTCCATGCCAGGCTGAGAACTAGAACGAGTAGAGGTCACGACTCACAAGTGTACATGAAACTAATCAAACTTTGTCCTAAGAAGAGGCTTGGTAAGAATATCTCCAGTCTAGTCATCTGTTGCAACATACTGTAACTCGACCGCACCTTTCTACACCATATCACTAATGTAGTGATATCGAATCTCTATATGCTTTGTCTTATCGTGAAATACGGGATTCACTATCATCTGTATACAATTCTGATTATCATAGTAAATCACAGTTGGTCTTGGAATCTGACCAAACAATCCTGCAAGGAGTTTTCGAAGCCATACTGCTTCTCGGGCTACTGTACTGGCAGCCATATACTCGGCCTCTGTAACGTTGAGTGCTGCTTATGTCTACTTCTTGCTACACCAGGAATTTATTGTAGAACCCAAACTGAAGCAACATCTAGAAGTACTCTTCCTGTCTTCAGCACATCTGGCCCAATTTGAATAAGAAAATCTTTGCAATGTCAAATCACATCCTGAAGAATATCTTACTTAGTCCATGTCCCACAATGCCACGTAAGTATCTGAAAACATGTTTTGCAGTAACCTAGTGAATTTTCCTTGGATCACTCATAAACTGTCTGAGAGTGTTCACATCAAAACATATATTTGGTCTGGTGTTCGTCAGATACATCAGGGATCCAATCAATTGGGGCGATACATGGTGGGATCAATCAAATCAGGATCTGAAGCAGATTCCCTTAGCTTCTTCAGCTATGCATCCATCGGAGTAGCCATGGACTTGCAGTCCAACATCCCGAATCTCTTAAAAGTATCAATGGTGTATACAATATTTTCCTTATGCCTTTGCCGTACTTTTAGTCCCAACAAATAATGAATTAAGTTATTAACCCAAGGTCCTTCATTTCAAACTCAGAGGCAAGCTTGGGTGGTTGGGAGGATTGCATGTTACCCTCCCTACCTAGGTTCAATTCCTTGTAAGTGACGTGTTGAGCCCTTAAATGGGCCTATAGGATTCTCTTGTTGTCTAGCCCCCACTGTACCAAAAATTCTTGGCCACCCCATGTTCCCTCGTGTTTTTTAGGGAGGTTTCCCGTGGACATAGAGAGCATCGATCTCTGGTGCCGTGAACCACTTGAAAAAAAATCATTATATATTTTAAATGTATTTGCCGAACCCCATCCAAATTTCATTGGAAAATTTGGACCCGAACCAAACTTAAAGGTTGTCGAACCTAAACTCGAACCTGAACCTTGTGACATAGGATAACAATAAGATCACCTAAATCAGATTTGTAACAAGTCTAGATATCTTCACACATATTCATTTGTACTAGTCTTACATGTTCTTTATAAACCTGAAATTTACCTTACCTAGAACACTCGGAGGGTGTATGAGTCATCTCATCCATATTCATATAAGTTTCATTTCATAATTAGCCTTTCATTTGTCATATTTCATGATTTCACCATTTCCATGTGTGAACACATCAAAGTGGTTAGGGATATTTTTATTATTGATTAGTTAAACCAAACATTAGCTTGAGCACTACATTATTAATCTACTGATATTCATATGTTATAAGCCTTCATTAATGCTTCACTCTGTAAGTTTTATCTTAAAATGTTTTAATCATTCACTAGGGAATGCAACTTGCTCAAACATTACCTTTCTGCAAATCTGAATATTACAGCTAACAATAAAATCACCTAAATTAGATATGTAACA
Organism: Pseudotsuga menziesii; assembly: GCA_001517045.1. Taxonomy (NCBI): domain Eukaryota; kingdom Viridiplantae; phylum Streptophyta; class Pinopsida; order Pinales; family Pinaceae; genus Pseudotsuga; species Pseudotsuga menziesii. Next base: position 13,089 of record LPNX010095710.1, read on the forward strand.
AGTCTTGTTATCTTCACACATATTCATTTGTACTAGTCTTACAAGGGAGTTTGTAAACCTGAAATTTACCTTGCCTAGAACTCTTGAACCAGATCACAAACCAGATTTAATTCAAGTCCAAAACACTACATTTTAGAACTCAAACGTTAGGCTTGATCTGTGAGCTGTAGAACTATCTTGGTTTTAAGTGATCTTTGAATTTTCCATACATAATCTCACCACTATTCACGATTTCCAAGGAAGCCCACTTCCGCATATGCTGAGTAGCCTAGTTTAACTATGTAGTCTCCTGTCATTGGATTCCTGGACCAACATAATGTGTTGTACTCCTCGGAGAGCCTAACAAAATTTGTGCATAATTTTGTGATAAACTTGTGCCACTCGACTGTTTGCTCCCTTTCCAAACCCAAATCTTCTTTTGTTTTCCACTGTCGCCTTCCTAGCTCCTTTCAGTCTTGGGCTTTTGCATCTGAGAGGGAGTGAGCATGATGAGTCTCAAGAAGTCTGGTTGATAAGCGAAAGTCATCATAGGCTCTCACCCATGGATCTTCACCAATCCTTATTTGCCTCCCATTTCCCACCCGCCAAATGGTCCATCTTTCTATTACAGGAACTGCATTTACCAGATCCTTCCATACGATCGAACTATCTTTAGCAATTTTCCTTTCTAGATGCAACCACTGCAGATAATGATTGCTTAAGTATTTGGATTTCATGACTTGCCTCCACATGTAATCAGGTTTAGTCAATCTCTACAAATTTCTTGGTGTAAGTGATTTGCCGAATAAATAAATCTTTTTGACCCGCCACCCTCCTAGCTTCCTTGGCTGAGTGAGGAGGACTGAGACTTTTTTCTTGACCAAAGAAGGTGAAAACATCTGTTTCGCATCTTGGTTAGAATCCTTTTGGTACTTTTACAATGAAGACCCAGAAGACCAGAGTGCTTTCCAAGACTGATGTTAGGAGAACTAGACCCAGAATCATGCTTTCCAAGACCGATGTTAGGAGAAAGAGCAACAACAACCTTCTTTTCTCTTTTACACGTGCTAGGGTTTCACCCTAGCCCTTCTCTCCTTCACGGCTGCTACAGATTCTTCATGGGTAGCTAGGCATCTTCATGGGCAGCTGCAATACACCCTGGGCAGGCTACAAAACTCCTCACGACAACCCTTCCATCTCACGAGCAACACCATTTGCTAGCACCTCGGGCAAGCCCTAATAGGGCTTAGGGCATTCTGCTAGTGCCTTCAGGCACCTACAGCCAGCCCTAACAGGGTTTGAGCTGACAGTAGGACCACTGACAGACCCTCGGGCAGGGCAGTAGCTGCCCAGGAAAAATTTCGGGTAGACAACTGACCCTCAGGCAACTTGTATAGGATTCCGGGCAGGCTGGGGATGGTCAATAGAAGGTCCAGGCAGGTTAGCAGCAAGTCCGGGCAGGCATATAGGACCTCGGGCAGGTTAATAGAACTCACGGGCAACAGAGAATTAGTCCGGGTAGCCTGATAGAATTTTCAAGTAGGCTTGGGCAGACAACATCTTATCTAGGCAGCCATTTTTGGGCAGCAAGATGAATTAGGGCAAGAAAGCCCTAATTTTGTTTTTATGTTAAAATTCTTCTTTTGAGAGTTTTTATTTGTGGATCAAACCCTGTAGGGGTTTTGAGAATTTTTGAAAAACTTGGTCATCTCATTTACGAGATGAATTACTAATGCTTTTGGGGTTTTTATCCTTTAAAGGTTTCCCTAGTGAAAAACTTTGGTGTTCAGTGTTCTTGATGTGTTGATGTTTCACTGCACTTATCATTTGTTATCTGTTAGTCTGCAAATTTTTTAAGGTATTCATGCTAATGCTAAAATTCAACATGGTATCAAAGCTTAATATGTGAAGACCTAGTAAAATGAGATTGCTGTTGTCTTCCTAGACCTTGGGATATTTTTGCAGACTTAACATTTGACTAAGTGGCTGAGATGGCTACCAACATATTCAGACCGAAAGAGAAGCTTCAACGTTCAACCAACTATAATTCTTGGAAAGCTGGGCTTACAACTATTCTAGAAGAAAATGACCTTGATGATGTTGCGTTCAACACCATTGAAGAGCGAACATCTAATGCTGGTAGGATTGCTTTCAAGAAGAAGCAAGCTGAGGCTAGAAGGATCATCTATGATTCCGTCAAAGAAACTTTGATGCCCAACATCACATCATTGAAGACTGCCAAAGAATGCTTTGACACCTTGACAAACTTATATGAGAAGAAGGTTCCCAGTCAGAAGAGAGTCTTGAAGAAAAGGCTCCGAACATTGAAGATGAATGAGGATGAAGGGGTTGGAACCTTCTTCACAAAGATTGCACAGGTAAGAGATCAACTTACTGCTATTGTTATTGCTGTAGATGATGATGACCTTGTGCAGACTGTGGTCGATGGTCTCCCAAACTCTTGGGAAACATTCCTGGCATCTGTCAGTGGACGTGAGAATCAACCAAACTTTGAAAGAATTTGGCATGATTGCTTGGAAGAAGAGGGAAGGAATTCATGCAAGGCAACTAAGGAAGGGAACCTTGCACTTGCAGCAAAGACAAAGAAATTCAAGAAGCTCTCCCCTTAGCAAAAGAAGAGTAAGAAACCTCAAGGTAAGTACTCTGATGTTTCGAAAGTGGAATGCTATAATTGCCATAAGTTTGGCCACTTTGCTAGGGATTGTAAGCAGACCAAGAAGAAATTTAAAAGAAGATTTCAAGCTTTTGCTGTAGAAGAAGAAGAAGAAGAACCTAAGAAGAAGAAGAACACCAAGGCTAAAAAATAAGACCAACCTAGAAGAGAGTACTACCTGATCTCCGCTTTCACTGGATCCATCACATACACTTCTAACTCTTGGTTAGTAGACAGTGGTGCCTCCAGGCATATGACAGGTAATCGTGGAGCTCTCACCAGTTATAGAAAGAATAAGTTCACTACACAGGTGGAACTTGGAGATGAGTCCACTTACAAGATTGAAGGAGTTGGTTCAACTTCACTTCTACTTGATTCAGGTACAGTTTTACATTTTGATGATGTCCTATTTGTTCCAGGTTTGAAGAAGAATCCTCTATCTGTTGCTGGCTTAATGGACAAGGGCTACAAAGTCCTCTTCATGGACAAGAAGGTCCTACTATGGACAAAGAATGAAAAGCCAAGCTTAGCTGTACAGATTGCGGTTCGAGAGGGAGGTCTTTATAAGTAGTTCGAAGATTCCACTCATGCTTTGGTACATCATACAGTTGATCCATGTGAGCTGTGGCATCAGAGGTTTGGACACCTTCACTATACAACACTTCCAGGCTTGCAGATGATGGTTATAGGGATGCTAGAGGTATCTTCGAAACATGATGGGATTTGCAAAGGATGTGCTTTAGGTAAGAACACTAAGAAATCCTTTTCCAGATGCAAGAACAGATCTAAAGGCATATTAGATTTGATTCACTCTGACATTTGTGGGCCTATGTCTTCACCCTCTTTGAGTGGGTGCTTGTATTATGTCTTGTTCATAGATGATCTTTCTCGGAAGTCATGGATTTACTTCCTCAAGGCCAAAAGTGAAACTTTTGACAGGTTCAAAGAGTTCAAGGTTCTGATTGAAAATTAGACAGGCAGACACATCCATATCTTGAGATCAGATAACGGAGGTGTGTATGAATCTAATGAGTTTGATGATTTTTGCCAGGAAGCAGGAATCAAGAAAGAGATGACAATACTGTACAACCCTCAACAGAGTGGGGTTGCAGAAAGGAAGAACAGAACGATCTGTGAAGCTTCTAAAGCCATGCTTATTGATCTAGATCTCCCTTTATCCTTGTAGGCTGAAGTTGCAGGTATTGCTGTGTACATCCAAAACAGAATCCCTCATGCTATCTTGGGGGAGAAGGCTCCAGAAGAAGTCTTCACCAGAAAGAAACCCGCAGTTGATCACATGAGGATATTTAGCACTTTGGTTTACATTCATGTGCTAAAAGAAAAGAAGGCTAAGCTAGAGCCTTCCAAGAAGAAATGCATATTTGTCGGTTACAGTGACAACTCGAAGGCCTACCGCATCTATGTACCTGGACAGAGGTACATTGAAGCATGTAAAGATGTGATCTTCCATGAGGAAGCTATGTTTCGTGAAACACAAGAGCTTTCAAAGGAAGATGAAGTACCTCCTCCTGAGGTTCTAGATTCAGAAGTTTAGAGGGAGGAAGAGGAATTTGAGGATCAAATTCCAGATGCACCTAAGGACACTGAAAGTCCACCAGAAGAACTGCTTGAATTACTTCCTTCCAAAAGGAGACCTGCTTGGTACCGAGAAACGATACAAGAAGCCGATAAACATAAAGCTCCTCCTGGGACTTTCAAAGAAAGCATAAGACCACATAAGTACTCCGGTCTTATGAGCTAGCTCATTAGTGCAGAACCTTCCATGTAAGAAGAAGCAACAAGTCAACAGGTATGGGTTGATGCCATGATTGAAGAGTACAGTTCAATCATGAAGAATGATGGGTGGGAGTTGTTCCCAGACCAACAGGTAAGTCAGTGGTGACATTGAAATGGCTTTACAAAACCAAGCATGTTGCTGATGGCATTATGGAGAAGTATAAATCCAGATTCGTAGCTCGTGGCTTCACTCATAAAGAAGGCATTGACTATAATGAGACATTTGCTCCTGATGCCAGGTATACTACCATCAAAACCATCATTTCTCTTGCTGCAGTATTTCGGATGGAGGTTACATCTGATGGATTTAAAAAGAACCTTCCTCAATGGCAAGATTGAGGAGGAAGTCTATATTGAACAACCTAAAGGCTTTGTGACTCATGGGAATAATTCCATGTGTGTAAGCTGAAGAAAGCCTTCTATGGATTGAAACAGGCTCCGAGAGTCTGGTATGCGAGGATGGATGGATTTCTCCACAGCTTGGGGTTTTCCAAAAGTATAGCTGGCTTCGACTTGTATTTTAAGGTTTTTCATAATCATATCTTGATCCTTGTTCTATATATGGATGACTTGTTTCTTATAGGTGGGGAATAGTTGATAGAACAGTGTAAGAGGGAGCTTACCTCTGAATTTGAAATAAGGATCTCGGTTTGATGCATTATTTCTTTGGCTTAGAGGTCTGGAAAAATACTAGCGAGATATTACTAACACAAGGAAAGTATGCAGTGGGCATCTTGCAGAGATTTTGGGATGTAGGACTGCAAGTCCATGAGCATGCCCATGACTACCAACTTGACAAAGTTGCGAGACTCAACCACCAGTTCACAAGGTGTGGACTCTACTATGTATAGACAACTTATTGGATCCTTGATGTGTCTCGTGCATACATGACAAGATATCTGTTACACAGTGAATGCTTTGAGTCAGTTCATGTCTGATACGAAGCACATACATTGGGTAGTTGCTAAACACGTACTTAGATATGTGTTAGGTACTATCACTTATGGGCTCAGGTATACTTCTAGCAGTGGAGTATTATTAGCAGGATATGCTGATTCAAATTGGGTTGGTAGTGCAGTAGACCGGAAAAGCACCTCTGGTTACTGCTTCAGTATGGGATCTGCAATGATCTCTGGGTGCAGGGATCCATAGCTCAGAGTACAACTGAGGCAGAGTATATTGTCGCAAGTGATGCCTGCAAGGAAGCAACTTGGCTCAGAAAACTTATATCTGATCTGTTCGGTGGAAAGTTTGACTCAACGATCATCCATTGCAATAATCAGAATTGCATTAAGCTTTCGGAGAACTCGGTGTTTCATGACAGATTGAAACATATTGAAATGAAGTATCATTTCATTCGAGACCTAGTATAAATAGGTGCTCTGAAGTTGCAGTACATTTGTACAGATGAACAGATATCTTGACCAAGCCTCTGATAACAACAAAGTTCGTGTACTTTTGTGACAAGCTTGGCATGGCAGAGAATGCCTCTCTCGCTGAGAGGGAGTGTTGATTTTTTTGAGCAGCATCGAGAGCCATTATCTTAGGAGAATGGAGACATCTGGTCCGAGACCAAGATGTGGTACCAGTCCAGTATTGGGGGACACAACCTTGAGTTGAGTGACCATTTTGTTGAATGGGGATATCTGGTCCGGAACCAGGATATAGAACTAGTCCAGCAATGGGGGACTCAACCTTGAGTTGAGTGACCACTATTGAATGGAGACATCTGGTTCGGGACCAGGATGTGGAACCAGTCTAGCACTGGGGGACTCAGCTTAGAGCTGAGTGGCCATTGGAGGCGCCTAGTCAGTTACCGGAAATTTAACCTAGTCCGGGACTAGGGACTCAGCCCGGGGCTGAGTGCCATTCTTCGGGAGAATGGAGGCACTTGGTCTATTACCAAGTATTTGACCTTGTGTCAAATTATGCAGCCTATGGCTGAGGCACCTGGTCTGTTACCAGGATCACACTATAAGCCCTAGACCTAGTATGGGGATGTGTGACACTTTGACCCTCGATCATTGGGTTCTGTGATCTTCTCTAAGGTATACCTACCCTTGGTTAAGACACCTTAGTATTCGATCTTGGTGTCGTACAAAGTGTGAGATAAAAGTAGTGTTCCACGAGGACGTGCCTCCCTGGGTCGAGGGCTCGCCCCCTGCGTTTCCCACACCCCGGGGGCTGGGGGGATCCATGTGAAACGTTTCCCGACGCCCTCTTTTCTCTGAAACGTTGGGAAACACAGTTTTTTAGTGTTCCTTGATGGGGGGCTCCCACACGACCCCCCGAAATTTTACTTTTTTTAATAACAAACAAAAAACACAAAAAAACTATAATTTAATTAAAAAAAATGAAATGAATTTAGTAACCTATTTGCACTCACGTTTAGGCTTTACCTTCATTTTTTAATCCCGTGTTCTCCATTCTGCATTTTTGAACAGGTGGCGTGAGAGCTGAGCACTACCATTTCTGAATCGACGTCATGAGAGTTGAGCACTACCATTGGTGAGCATGGTGGGCACCGTTTTGTTTTGAGCCCGTGAGCTTGCGTTCTCCATTCTCCATCCGACAACGTGAGAGTTGAGTAGTAGCAATGACCACCGTTTTGTTGTGAGCTTGTGAGACCGAGGATTGTGCCGTGAACCCGTGGACTGAGCCGTGGCCTGTGGATTGTGCCGTGGCTTGTGGATTGAATCGTGGACTGCTCAATGGACTTAGTCGTGGACGTGGTTTGTGGACTGTGCCTGTGGACCGAGCTGTGGTCTGTGGACTGTGTCGTGAGCCTGTTGAATGTGCAATGTGCCCGTGGAGTCTGGACTGTGCCATGGAGTCTGGATTGTGCCATGGAGTCTCTTCCTCTTTGACTGTGCAGTGTGGAGGTATTTACCGTTTATGTTGAAAGTTGAAACAACTTCTGTATGGTTCCTTTACTGTCCAAGCTCGTTTGTCTATGGCTTGAACAGTGAAGATTGAAGCCTCTTTGTTTACTGTTTAGTCACCGAGTATAATAATTTTTTTCCATGTTTTATTTTTAATTTTTAAACCAATTGTTTAGCTCTGTTTTTTAAATTGTTTAGCTCTGTATTTTATTTTTTATTTTTAAATTGTTTATCTATGTTTTTAAATAAATGTAATTGTTTACATTGTTTACTAGACTGTGTAGTGAGCTGTGCCGTGAGCCTGTAATTGTTTATCTCTGTTTTTATTTTTTATTTTTTAATAAATGTAATTGTATTGTTGTTTTAGCAAATATTCTAGTTTTAATTTTTAAATTTTAAGTTTTTGTGTTGAGATTACAGGTTGCTCATAAAACCATAAAAAAATGAGTCATTTTGAAAATATCAGTGGTAGCGACACTGACAGTGGCAATGATTCAGATTATGAGACTCATGTTGAGGGCCAAGTTGGAAGTGGGGCAGAGGTTGGAAGTGGAGATGCATATACTTCATCTAGATCTGTTAATTTGAACAGCCAAGGTTCCAATCTACCAAGGGCAATGGTTGAATATGCCAAGGGAACATATGATCCCAACAAACCACTTTTGTTATATGTAACAAAAGTAGGTGCAACCATGCCCCAATATATGGCAAAGCGAGGTGATGGTTCACGTCATTGGACATGTAATGTTTGTGGCCATCGTTGGGTTGGCAATTACAGTCGGATTAAGTAACACCTTTTGGGCATAGGTGGAAAAAGAGTTTAATGTATGCACAAAATTAAACATGCAACAAAGATCTAACCTTTTGAGGTTGCAAATGGTTGCGGATATAGAGGGCACCTTCTCTAGCCACAATGTGGAGGCCCTAGAGGGAGCTTCTAATTCCAAAAGGAAATCTAGAATTAAAGCATGCAACCTTATGCCTCTGCCATCTCTTGCTACGACATCATCCTCAAAGAAGGGCTCTTCTCGTTCATGTGCAATATGACCAACTATTTTAGGGATGTATGGTAGGTTGAATCGTAATGATACAGATGATGCTATTGGCCAATGGAATTCCATTTCATGTTAGTCGCTCTCCTTATTATAAGGAGATGGTCCAGGCAATTGCAGCTTCTGGACCTTCATATGTGCCACCAGGTGAACATAAGTTGAGGACAATTATTTTAGACAGGCAAGTGTTCAATATCACTATGCAGAAAGAAACTGTGTGACTAACATGGGTGAAGAAAGGTTGCTCCATTGTTATGGATTGGTGGACAGACATCTCCAAACGTCCATTTATCAACATCATAGTTACATGCCGAGAAGGGTCTTTCTTTCTTAGAGCTATTGATTGTTCAAGAAAGCGCAAAGATGGAGCTTTCCAATTTGAGCTTCTTCAGAAGCTCTAGAGGAGGTTGGGCCTACAAATGTCGTGCAGGTTGTGACAGATGTGGCAACAGTATGCAGATCAGCTGGGTTATTGGTTCAAAGCAGAAATAGGCATGTTTTTTGGACACCTTGTTGTGTGCACTCAATAATGCACTTAAAGACATTGGGAAGATTGAGTGGGTATCATCATTGGTGTCAGCTGCGAGACATGTGCAGATGTTTATCTGGAACCACCACACCTCCTTAGTCATGTATAGGACTCACTCAAGGAAGGAATTCCTAAGCCCACATACACTAGTTATGCTAGCTGTTATCTCTTATTGGATAGGATGTTGGAGGTGCAACCAACATTGCAGGCCATGGTTGTGACTCCGGTTTGGAATAGGTGGACTGGATCCAAGACAAATGAGGGGAAGAAGGTCAGGCTTCAGGTTTTGGATGATGATTGGTGGGCAAATTGCAGCTATTTGGTGTCTTTCTTGCGCCCTATAGTTGAGGTTATTCGCTACGGGGACTTAGATTCTCCTAGTCTTTGAGAGATCTATGAGACATTTGATAGCATGTTGGGTTGACTAAGGGCGGCCATTTGTGCGAAAGAGCCATCCTTAGAGTTCTATACGACCTAGATTCGACCCATTATTCAGTGTAGATGTGATCAAATCTGGGTCGTATAGAACTCTAAGGATGGCTCTTTCTCACGAATGACCGCCCTTACTCGACCCAACATGCTATCAAATGTCTCATAGATCTCTCCAAGAGTAGGAGAATTCGAGACCCCATAGCGAATAACCTCAACTATAGGGCGCAAGAAAGACACTAAATAGCTGCAATTTTCCCACCAATCATCATCCAAAACCTGAAGCTTGACCTTCTTCCCCTCATTTGTCTTGGATCTAGTCCACTTGTTCCAATCCAGAGTCACAACCATGGCCTACAATGCTGGCTGCACCTCCAACATCCTATCCAATAAGAGATAATAGCTAACATATCTAGTGTTTGTGGGCTTCATTAATTCCTTCCTTGAGTGAGTCCTGTACATGGCTAAGTAGGTGTGGTGGTTGCAGATAAACTTTTGCACATCTCTCGCAGCTAACACCAATGATGATACCCACTCAATCTTCTGAATGTCTTTCAGTGTATTATTGAGTGCATGCACACAACAAGGTGTCCAAAAAATATGCCTATATTTGCTTTGAACCAGTAACCCGACTGATCTGCACACTGCTGCCGCATCTGTCACAACCTGCACGACATTTGTAGTTCCAACCTCCTCTATAGCTTCTCGAAGAAGCTCAAATTGGAAAGCTGTATCTTTGCGCTTTCTTGAACAATCAATAGCTCTAAGAAAGAAAGGCCCTTCTTGGCATGTAATTACTATGATATTGATAAGTGGACGTTTGTAAATGTTTGTCCACCAATCCATAACAATGGAGCAACCTTTCTGCACCCCCCATGTTAGTCTCTTATCTTCTTTCTGCATAGTGATATTGGACACTTGCCTGTCTAAAATAACTGTCCTCAACTTATGTTCACCTGGTGGCACATATGAAGGTCCTGATGCTGTAATTGCCTGGACCATCTCCTTATAATAAGGAGAGCGACTAACATTAAATGGAATTCCATTGGCAAAAAGGAATTTTCCAATGGTATCATCTATATCATTATGATTCAACCTACCATACATCCTTGAAATAATTGGTCCTATTGCACATGAACGAGAAGAGCCCTTCTTTGAGGATGATGTCGTAGCAGGAGATGGTGTAGGCATAAGGTTGGATGCTTTAATTCTAGATTTCCTTTTGGAATTAGAAGCTCCCTCTAGGGCCTCCACATTGTGGCTAGAGAATGTGCCCTTTGTATTTGCAACCATGTGCAACCTCAAAAGGTTAGATCTTTGTTGCATGTTTAATTTTGTGCATACATTAACTACTTTTCCACCTATGCCCAAAAGGCGTTGCTTAATCCGATCGTAACTGGCAACCCAACGATGGCCACAAACATTGCATGTCCAATGGCGTGAACCACCACCTCGCTTTGCCCTAGATTGGGGCACGATTGCACCTACTTTTGTTACATATAACAAAAGTGTTTTTTTGGGATCATATGTACCCTTGGCATATTCAACCATTGCCCTTGGTAGATTGGCACCTTGGCTGTCCAATTTAACAGACTTGGATGAATTATCTGCATCTCCACTTCCAACCTTTGCCCCACTTCCAACTTGACCCTCAACATTAGTCTCAGAATCTGAGTCATTGCCACTGTCAGTGTCACTGCCACTGATATTTTCGAAATGACTCATTTTTTATCGTTTTATGAACAACCTGTAATCTCAACACAAAAAAACTTAAAATTTAAAAATAAAAACTAGAAGATTTGCCAAAATAATAATACCATTACATTTATTTAAAAATAAAAAATAAAAACATAGATAAACATTTACAGGCTCACGACACAGCTCACTGCATAGTCTAGTAAACAATTTAAACAATTACATTTATTTAAAAACAGAGAAACAATTTAAAAATAAAAAATAAAATACAGAGTTAATAATTTAAAAATAAAAAATAAAAAACATAGCTAAACAATCAGTTTAAAAATAAAATAAAAATAAAAATAAAATATGGAAAAAAATTATTATACTCTGTGACTAAACAGTAAACAAAGAGGCTTCAATCTTCACTTTTCAGGCCATAGACAAACGAGCTTGGAGAGTAAAGGAACCATACATAAGTTGTTTCAACTTTCAACGAAAACGGTAAATAGCTCCACACTGCATAGTTGAAGAGGAAGAGACTCCACGGCATAGTCCAAACTCCGTAGGCATATTGCACATTCGACGGGATCACAACACAATCCACAGGCCACGACTCAGTCCACAGGGCACAGTCCACGGCTCAGTTCACAGGCCACGACACAGTCCACAGGCCACGACTCAGCGCATGAGCTCAAGGGACGACGACACAATCCTCGGTCTCACGGGCTTACAATGAAACAATGGTCACTGCTAATGCTCAGCTCTCATGCCGCCAGATGGAGAATTGAGAACGAGGGCTCATGGGCTCACAACAAAACGATGCCCACGGTGCTCACTGGTGGTAGTGCTCAGCTCTCACGACGTTGGTTCAGAAATGGTAGTGCTTAGCTCTCACGACATTGGTTTAGAAATGGTAGTGCTCAGCTCTCACGCTGTGTGTTCAGAAATGGAGAATGCAAAACGCAGGATAAAATAATGAAGGTTAAGCCTAAAGGGGAGTGCGAATATAGGTTACTAAATTGATTTCATTTTTTTAAAAATTAGTTTTCGTTTTTTTTTATGTTTTTTTGTTTTTTAATAAAAAAAAGTAAAATTTCGGGTGGGGCGTGTGGGAGCCCCCCATTTTCGGGAGGGGGCGTGTAGAAGCCCCCCCATCAAGGAACGCCAATAGCTGGATTTCTCCATGTTTATGAGAAAAGGGGGCGCCAAGAAACGTTTCACATGGAGCCCTCCAAGCCCCTGGGGCGTGGGAAATGCAGGGGGCGAGCCCTCGACCCTGGGAGGCGGTTTCCCGTGGAACACTGATTATATTCTTACACTTGTGACGATTATTATCAAAGAAAAGAAGAACACCAAAAATCGTGAATTATGGCGATTACAAAATCAAAATTGTAGTTGCAATTACAAGCAGTATTGGCCGAACTAGAACATTATAAAATGAGCAATATTGCAATAAAGGCAAAGCTGACTTGTTCATGTATATTGTCTTGTTCCAGACAAGTGACCCTAGACATAAGTCAACAAGATAACCACAAATGGAGTGTTTTACAATACAAAGATGATGAGTGTCGCACTAAGGATTTACCTTACTTGAAGGAGATGCAACTTCCAAGCATGATGCCCCTTTGGGCCTGGCACACTTCCTTTAAGATGGTACAGTATCCAACACCTTGTTAGCCCAATGTTCCCTTTTACATAATGTTTCGCTCCCCAGGTGTCCCCATGGAAGGTGTTGCTCCTCCAATTGTGTGCAACATGTCCTTTTGTGCCCAACACTCCTTAACATGTGTGCCGAGTTACTTACATGCTCCAATGCATCTTCTTAACATATGTCTCTAGGTCCTTAACCCTTGTTTCCTCAAGTCAAGTATTCAACCTCCAAGGTGTATGTCACATCCATTCCATTCTCTTAGGGATTAGTGCCCTCCTCCAAGTGCCTAACATTCATCCTCATAGGTAGGTGCCTATCCTAATCAAGTAATCGATCCCCCCATTGTGTGCACCTAATGGATTAGTCATCATGCCAAATAGGATAACAACCTTGTAAGAGAGTTATGGTAGTGCTCTATCCAAGGTCAAACATCCCACTCAAATTGACCATTGATATGCCCATCAAGCACTATCAAGGTCTATGAGACCTAATGCTCTGCTGGCTAGCTGAAAACACTTTTCTAGTAGCCCCAAATGCTAATGGGGTCACATTCAAGGGGTCACAATTTTTTTTTTACTCAAAATGGAGGACTTTGGTCAAAAGGGAGCATGAGAGTATCTCATTTTTTGAGGGGGATGTTCGTTACTGCATCCCCTTGCATCCCTCGCAAAAAGGGATGTGGGAAAACATCCCCCTTGGAATACCCATGTGGCGAGAGCATGGGAAGTGTGTGCCCTACCCTTGGGAATGCATCATTTTGTAACTTAGGTAAATTTGTTTCTAAAATTTTCTGTTCCAAAATCATGTTTAAGTGTATTTTTGGTTGTTATTTTCATGTAGTTTCCTTGGCAGGAGTTTTGGGTCCCATGGCAATGCGAAAACATGTTTATTTTCGACACTTTTAAGGCTTGAAATGCCAGTATAGGATGAGATAGGACAATGTGGTGTCCCCTGTTGTACCCAGTTGGTTTCCCATTCTCAAATGTTTGCTGCCAGGAAATGATCACAAATCTGATGTTTTCTGCAACATAGAGCACATTGTAACAAGAGGGCGAAAATATAATGGCAAGGACCTTTGCATTGTAATTAAAAGGTAGAAGCGGAATTTAGGCAAAACAAAATATAGGACCAGTAGGGAATTGGTTCTTGGGTGAGGCTGATAGATTTTAAATTGTTTGCTAGCTGTCATTCTGACCATGGTCTGCCCCACCCATATGGCATGCATTTCTGAGGGATTTGTTTCGGCTCTAGGGGACTTTGGTGGAATAACTAATCCTTGGACTTGACACCTATATTGAAGGAAGTTTGGTCTTCACAGTGTAGTCCCTTTGGGTATGTTTTTTGATTCATTTCCAAAACAACAATTATAACAGATCTCACATGATGTTTTTAGAAACTGAATTGAAAATATCTCTATTAAGAAAAGTAAAGAACACAAAAAATGAAGAAAAACCCAATAACCTATATTGGTGATTAAAGATTTTTTTTGACAAGAATATTTGAGCAATTTTGCCCTTGAACATAGGTGCTTTTACCTTTAATTTGCCGCATCTGTGTTGGAGTATTAACACTTCAATGATAATATTAGAAAGTCACATTAGTGTGACTTGTATTAAATAATAGTGTTAATAAAATTCAGGTAGTTAGGAGTAATCTAAGTCACTTAACACGAGGACATGGGACACGAAGGACACCGAAATACGAGTGTCCAACATGGACACGGAGATCCCCAGAATCAGGACACAGAGGACACGTTATATATATATAATGTTCCCCCAAGTTTCCGAGACGCGGGAGTGTGGGAGAGGGGAAACGCACATTGGGGACGTGTGGAGACCACCCCCAAATTTTAGGAAAATTCAGGGGGGATGAGGGGACGTCGGGGTCATAAAAATTATAAAAAATATAATAATATTATAAATCTCCGCAATAACATTTCATCTTGTATAAATATCGTTTAAGTTGCTCCCTATAAATACAGTCTAATTCTTGAATGATTCAACACACTTCAACATGATGTAAATCCATGGCATAGATGTTGTAATGGGGAAGTGTGACCAGAGAACCCTATTTCTTCGTGATTCCAGAGGGCATCACATTATTTGAGGATTTCAAGTCCAACATACAATTATGCAAGACTAAATTATTAATCCTATATTCAGATCCTATTCATCAATAGCATTGTTATCTCCCAAAATAAATTTATTTTGACAGTATGAAGAATTTGACTTATGTAATGAAAGATCTAAGGATGCCTAACAAATTGAAGGTCTTTGTTTTTGATGTGGTTGAAAAATTTGGAGGTTATAGCTTTCGATGGCTTAGGCGAGGCTTTTAATAGCTCGTTAGCCACCGAAAAGCTATGTTTCGGCAGCTAAACGGTTGAACGCGGGATAAAGGTAAACCATCAGAAGCGGCCCGAGCAAGTAGAATTAAATTAACACTTTCGATGGCTTAGCTGAGGCTTTTAATGACTCATTAGCCATCGAAAAATGTTGCTTTCGGCAGCTTAGGGAGAAGACCAACAAGGATTTTAACCACCAAAAGCCGGCAGCAAGCAACATTGGTAAAGGTACTTTCGGTGGCTTAGGCGAGACTCGGAACAACTCGTTAGCCACTGAAAGGTGATGCTTTCGGCAGTTTATCGAACAATTTAACGTATATTTTAACCGCCTAAAGCAGGAAGATAAGCGTCGGGGAAAAAACAATTTCGGTGGCTTAGGCGAGACTCTGGACAGCTCATTAGCCACCGGAAGGACAGGTTTTCGACAGTTAAACGGGTTTTTCGGCGAGGCCACTATCCGCCGAAAGTAGGATTTCACCACGAAGCTGGGATAACAAGTTTCGGTGGCTTAGGCGAAAGAGATATCATTTCATTAGCCACCGAAAGCTATATTTTCGGCAGTTTGCAGACAAATTCAAGAAGATTATTAACCGCTGAAAAGACAAAAGAAGAAAACGGTTAGAAAACAGTCAAATCACACCCCGTCAGCAAGATGAACAATCAGTGTAGGGCGTGACAAACCACCGAAATGACTTGAGCCTGCATAACCGTGTGTGGCAATAAGTTAAATAGGTCGTTATAAAACTGGCAAAGGACTGATAGGATTGGAAACCCTCAGATTTCTTCCACCTGTCCAAAAGAACAGCAGAAATCTCACTGAGTACCCAAGCTAATGTGTAATATGATTGCTTGGCAAAGGAAATCGAGAAAATCAATCACTGCCATCACCTTATGACCTCAGCATCCATCATGACAGCAAAAACCCTCATAATTCGCAAAAGTTCCAACACGTTTCACTTTTGAGTTTATCATTCCTCTCCACCAGGAAAACCATCTTTGAGGAAGAAGCCTGCTAACGCACTGTATACAGAACTTTGAATTATTTTGCAGGTACCCAGAAGAGGCACTCATCAAGATGAAGAAGGGAGGACGTGCTCTCAGGCAGGAGCTGGGAGATATCAGCTATTTGGAAGCACATCTAGAGGTCTGTAAACTCTTCCAAGAGGTTGGCTGCTACAGGTTTTGTGAGAAGATACAAGGTTCCCATTAGCAGGTGGCTGAGGCATTTGACCTCTCATTTGATGGATCAAAGGCAGTTATAGGCAAGGAGGAATTTCACATATAGATGAAACCCTAATCATTGAAGTAACTGAACTCCGTTGCACAGGAGAAAAATGGTTCAAGACCACCGTACCAAAAGATGTAGAGTTCAGGTCTTACCTAAAGCCTAAGCATAGAGGAATGGTGTGGAAGAAGAGTGTGCCATCATCCTGGTTGGAAGAGAGGTGGCAACAATTGCTGAAGGCCATTGTGGTTTACCTAACATGTGAAGGAAGATATAACAGAGCCATGATCTACCATTTCAAGTTAATGAACTACTTCACAGCTAAAAGCCCACTAAATTTGCCCTTTTACTTACACAAAAGTCTGGGAAAGATGGCACACGAAGTGAAAGCCCAGCCAACTAAGATTGTTGGCAGATTGTCCCACCATGGCCTTATCCAACTATTGATCCAAGAGTTGCTGAAAAGAAGGAATATGGCATGGCCTTATTTTCTGTTTTGGAATGGATTTGAGACAGGCCTTGGAGGTTGAAGCACACAATGAGAATATTTTAAATCTACCCTACTCAAATTTTGAAGCAAGAGGAAGGTGCAGACCTACCTCTGCAAATTGTACCAGTGGCTGAGGAACTACCATCCCCCACACCAAAGGAGCAAGAGGAACCAACAGAGAAGGCTTTCTCCAGCAAGCCCAAAACTCAAAAGATAAATCAATTACTGAGGCAAATTTATGAGATGGAGATTTTGGAAAGGGAAATAAAGAAAAATAACGCTGCATTAACCAGCAAGAACAAGCTGCTACATAAGTCTTACTTGGAGGCTGAATACAAGGTACCTAAATGACAATACTAGATTGTACATGATGATTAGGCTCCAAAGATTGCAACTGAAGGGGGCCAAGGCAAACCCTAGCAGCCACCCCACCTTGGAAACCCTAGCTGAGGTTGCAGTTAGCTTTCAGCCTCCAGAAACCAGCCAGGGTGCTGTTAACCCTCCTAGCACAGAGCTTGCTGAAGAAGAAAGCTGAGTAGACAGACATAAAAGAACATTTTTGGAAAAACCCTAATAAATTTTGAAAACAGGGCTTTCGGTGGCTTAGGCGGACGCGGGGGCAGTTCATTAGCCACCGAAAACGCCGCTTTCGGCAGCTAACGGTTCCGATAGTCTGGCCTCTTAACCACTGAAAGCAGATAGAGGCTTAAAATTGAATTTTGGCATACAGGACCGGTTTTGGGCGAATATAGATGGCTCAGGGACATAGTCTGAAGATGAAGGGTGCGGAGGAAAGCGTCAAGAAAAGGTCTGTTTCAGTTTTACTATGACATAACAGCAGAAAAGGCTAGCTGTCAAGAGAAAACAGTGACTTAACCAGCAGAGGGCTAGTAGCAGTAATTGCCAGCAATTACCTCAGATATCTGAAGGTTCATACAGTGAACTAATTCTTCAGTTAGTTAGACAAGTAGTTAATTAGGGTTTTTTAACCTAATTTGCAAACACTATTATTTTGTTATTTTTTTTGTAAAAACAGATCCAAGTTTTCAAGATCTGTATATTTTGTAAAGGCTATAAAGCCTCAGACTTATTTTATGAAAAATGTTTGACTTTGGGGACTTATATACCTATACTATTGTCAGCTTCTCATTTTGCTCATGATTTGATATAAGCTCTTTTGTTATCATTTGTTCAGCTTCCATTTCTGTCTTCTTTGTGCTTATGCTTGAATGTGTTATTCAAGTTATATTCAAGTTAATTAATGATTGATAGCTGTCACCCTATTGGCATGTTGATGTGATTTGAATTATAAGTACCTTCTTTATCATGATTTAGCCATTTATTTGTATTTGTTTTATGTATGAATCTACCAGCATGGTGAGTTCTCGATCCCTGCACCATATTGTCAACCTCTGAACAGTGGTAACTAAAAGCCTTGTACCTATTTGAGTTTCATGCATGTCTTGAGAGTGGAAGGATATATAGGTCACCTGACTTGATCCATTTTAGAAAACCCCAAAAACATTGTAAGTTACCAGGCATCCTCGAGCTGCAACCTAGAGGAGTTTCCTGGAGTGATAACAAGCACCCTGTGCTTGCCTCTTCTAGGATTTTTGCCCTTTCCTCTACCTAGAGGAGCATTCCATGATTGTTGGGCATTCACTGAGTGCTTCCACTACTTCTTCGACTTGGTACATTGATAGTGGAGCTTCGAGTCACATCGCAGGTGTTCGGGACATGTTCACCAAGATTTTTGAGACAGGCTTGGAGTTGGAGGTTGTATTGGGCGATGATACAGTGGTGAGAGTAGTTGGGCGTGGAACAGTCTGCTTTGACAGGGAGTCCATACAACCCATGTTTCTGAGGGCTGAAGAAGAACCTTGTTTTAGTTTCCATGATTGAGGACAAAGGCCTTGGGGTATATGTCTTAGATGGGAAAGTTTACATCTTTCCCAAAGCAGAGGGTCCATCTGCTTCATATGCGTTTGGAGTCAGATGCGGGAAATTGTACAAGCTTCTCTTCCAGCCACATCATGCATTGTCACACACTCAGAGCAGCAGTGAGTCGTGTGAGTTATGGCATAGGAGGATGGCCCACCTTCATCATTTAGCTTTGAGAATGTTGAGAGACATGACCACAGGTTTGCTAGATTTCAATACAGAGCATAATGGTGTATGCAGAGGGTGTGCTTTGGGAAAGTACACCAAGACTGCTTTTCCAAGCAGTGAGAGCAAATCATAGGGAGTGCTGGAGTTGATTCATTCAAACTTGTGTAGTCCCATGTTTTCTGCCTCATTGACAAGTTTTGAGTATTACATTACTTTCATCGATGACTTTTCCAGGAAGACATGGCTCTATTTCCTAAGAAGTAAGAGATCAAATGAGGTCTTGCTCAGTTCCAATAGTTCAAAGCTCTTGTGGAGAACCAGACATGAAAGAAGATCAAGGTACTTAGATTAGATAATGGGGGTGAGTATACTTCCCATGCATTTGATGAGTTTTGTAGACAAGAGGGTATCAAGAGGCAGTTGACGCTTCCTTACACTATAACAAAATGGAGTGGCTAAAAGGAAGAATCGTTCGATAGTGGGTGCAGCTAGAGCCATGCTGCATGATCAAAGTTTTCCTTTCTTTCTATGGGTGGAGGCTTGTAGTACAACTGTTTATGTGCAGAACAGGAGTCCGTGTTGGACACACGAGGTACACTAAGAGGGGGTGAATCAGTGTGAACAACTTTTATTACTTTTTCAATTTTAGCAATCAAAAACTTATTCAATATTATGGATGATCACATTATCATTATGTCATCATCGACATTATTATCGTCATCATATCATCATCACATAAGGAGCATAGCATGATACACAGTACACCAGATTTTACGTGGAAACCCAAGCCCTAGGGGAAAAACCACGAAAGCCTTTATAATAATAATTATCTAGCAACAATTGGAAGGAGGGAACAACCCTCTTATTACAATGACTTCAATTCTCTAGCTACAATTGGAAGTTGGCTATAACTCCCTGATTTATAGGCTACAACCTGAAGGAAGCTCCAACTCCCTAGTTCGTTGACTACAACCGGAAGGAGGGTACAACCCCCTTTCCTTGGCCCGTCTTGCCACCCTGATATGAATATAGAAACTGAACTACTGAACTACCAACCGCATTGATCCTGCGGGCCTTTCAACCAAAATATGTACTACACTGCACAATCACTGTCACTGCTCATCAACTGATCACTGCTCATCAGCTGTCACTGCTCATCAACTGATCACTGCTCATCAACTGACCTTTGCACCACACCTGCACCAATAACCTATACCAACAACCTGTGCAAAACAATCTGTATAATCAATTTGTGCAAAACAATCAAGTTGCACAAATTTGAGTCTAACCAACTGCACACCAAACTCGATCCACCTGAGTCAAACCAAAATGCTCATACAACTCAACCAGTTTAAGTCAGACCAACTGCACATAAGGCAACTTGTGCCAATCTTGCTCAATTGAACCAACTTGTACCAAGCTTCTTGTGTACTTGTGCCAAATCAATCATATAATTGTGTTAATCTAATCAAGTGCTATGACAAACAACCAACCCTTCTTACTTGGCCTAGTTCATCAAGTAAGAGAAACATTTGAGCAACCAAGAGACTTCACATACAGTCAACCAAATTCTGTCCAATGACACTCAACTCAATGCCACCACAACCAACCTCAATCACAGTCAAATAACACGTGACAGTTAAACATGATATACCTCAACCAAGAAGATAAAAGACTTAACCAACTATGTCAAACCCATTCAATCTGATAGACTCTTAGACAGAAAAGGATTTTTCACTCCACTCAAATCAACTCAACAAATCAAACAAATATCAAGCAAATAGTCACTTACCATACTATCAAAGGTTGTCATCAAGAATTAATAACATTTCAACTCGACTAGGTCAAAGACACAATGATCAACACTTGTCAAACTAGTTTTCAAAGAAAACACTTAGGTTGATCAAATAAATCACTCACAAGATCTATTACTTACATGTCAACTTCTCATTCAATACTACACTATACAACAGTCAAGATAAACACCAAAATCTATGCCAACAGTATCCAAGATAATCATCAAGATCTGTATCAAGATCACATAAAGATATATGCGAAGATAACCATCACCATAGCCTACAAACATATTCAATGACTTCAAAGAGATATACCAATATAGAGGCTCACATACAAAGAGAAACCCAGAAGCATAAACCATACCTTTTTGAAGATCACAAGATGAAGAAACAATAGAAAAAACAAAAGAAACTCTAGATCATGTCATCACATAGCCCTTTCAACAAGCTTTCAAACGAGCCAAGAATTTTGTATTTCTGAATCCGTATGAGAAAGGTATGCCAATTTTAGTGAAGATGCCCAAAAATTTCTCCTCCACAAATTTCACACTTTTCTCCAGGAGTTGTGAAATACCAAAGAGACACTTGATTGATGAACAAATGAAATGTTTGATATTCTATTTATATGTGGAGGAAAGTTAGTACCTCAAACTGGGCCGACATGCAATTCAAAATTACAAGTAATTACATTCTCTTTTGTTTGGTCGGCAGACCCAAAAAGGGGGGGTACACCAACTTCAAAACTTCATATCTCTTCAATTGTAAGGAGTTAGAAGATACTCCACATATCAACAGAAATGGATTGACGAGGACTATCTCCCTATGATGGGTTTATTTGAAATTCTTGGTCTAATACACTTAAATTCTTCAATTTGTTCAGGGCTTTAAAGATTCCACACATAAAGGTGCCAAAGACCATGTTACCTTATGCATAACTTCCAAGGTCAAAGGCTTCAGTGGACATCATCAAAGGCACGAGGGATTCGATGGTCTTCACATCCCTAGACTTCACATTAACGAGGAGGGCTCCACCATATACTCATCATATCAAGGTTATCAAGGACCCCACCACCACCAATCAAGTGGGAACATAGACTTTTTCAAGAATATCATCATCATATTCAAGGTCTCCATATCATTAACAACATATCCAATGGTTCCACTATATATCTTCATCTCAATAAGAGTACCAACACCCCAAAAGAGGGGTAGAAAGACCTCACCACTAGTTTGCAACACCTTATGGGATTCATATGCATGATCACAAGGATGCAACATGCCAATGACCATATAGCGTCCATGGGCCATCAAACCACCATATGTGTGGCTTCAAGAGCCAAACTGCCAAGGACACCAAGGATCCCATAAGAATGGGTTCCAACATATCACCATAAGTGTGGGTTCCAAAACCCAAGTCTCCACATGCAAGATGATCAAGATCTAAGCTTGTGGACCCAAGGACCCCACAAGAACTCAACAACCTCAGGACCATCCAATGGGAGTAATGGGATCCAACATCAACACATCAAGGGACTTACACACACAAGCCACATCATCCATCCAACAACCAATCAAGATACCAAAACAAGTACAAGCATAACAAGCAGCACAAAGACCTGCAACCAAAGATCAACCAGGATCAAGGAACTCACCAATGGACTCAAATGGGACCAAGATACAACTTAGGGGCACTTGACCAAGTCAATGGGTAACCAGGTCTTTTGCCATTGTTCCAAGGCCTCTATGGGCTTCAAGCTTGGGCTTAGATAAGGTCAAAACGGATCCTCTGAAACAAATAACCACAAACTAAACACTAACCCTCAGGGGCTCCACAAGGGGCACCAAGGACTCATCAATTGGCATCAATGACTAGACACCGTTGGCATTAATGACAACTTAATCAATAGCCCGCACCGTGCCCAATGTTATCAGAACCGGACCGGTTTTGAAAAAACAAGCTGGTTGGACCGGTTTACAGGCAAGACCGGCTCAAATCCCAACTTCAAACCGTTTTTGGCCGGTTTGGACAGCAAACCGGCGGTTCAGACAAAAAACCGGCAGTTCAAGGAAAAAACCGGTCTATTTTCTTCAAACCGGCGGTTCCATAAGAAACCGGCCGGTTCAGACAAAAACCTAAAATCCCAAAATTTCACTGCTATACTGATTTACTGCTGGTGCAAACGATACTAATTAAAGTCTGAAACCTATGGTTGCATGCTAGAATAATGATGATGATTATACTATGTTAGTGAATGATATTGTCCCTTATAACACTGACTCTTTAATGCTGTTGTAAGTGCTTGAGTAGATGACTGAATACATACTGCTGCACTTATTAAATGCACATAGTCTGTACACAGTCCCACACACAGTATGGTTGAGTGCTTTTGATTGAATGTTCACGGTTCTTCCTTATCCAAAATGAATGCTTAACTAATATCATAACGCTGATATGAATTAGATTGTATACATGCATAAGAAATCAGGTTTTGACACATAACTGATACCATTGTGTATACTGCTGTTCATTGTCAAATGTTGCTATAAATACTGAATGAGATGTGATGATTGAATACATATCTGCTGTACTTGGATTTCTGCTGTCATAATTATCTATCTTATTGTTGCATGTGCTGCTGTACTTACATTTTGGGCTATAATTTAAGCTTGTGCTTGATCAACTAATTGCATATGTGTTCTTGTTGTTTCCATCATCGATAATTCTACAAATCACACAACTCTTTCATTCACCTTTTTGGACTTCATTAGGCACTGGTCGCCTAATGAATTCACATGGATGCACATGAATATATCTATATATATTGAAAATGTGAATATTTAATGTATTTTTTCTTAATTGGTTTTTTGAGCTGGTTTGTTTCCCGGTTTTTGTCCGGTTCCGGTTCTTAGGGTCGACCGGTTCGACAACCGGTCCGGTTTTGATAATATTGACCGTGCCTTGGGGTGCAAAACTCCTGAGGAGATGTTCATCGGGAAGATGCCTGAGATAGGCCACTTCCACATCTTTCGATGCCTTACATACTCACATGTCCCTTCTATTAGAGTTTGTGCAACTTCATAAGCTATTCTTATTGTTTTGGCATTGTACCTCCTACGGGAGATGAATTTATTGTAATCAATTATACAAACCCTAGAAGAATAATGTAGATGTTGGGGAGAAAAGCAAGCAAAAGAAAAGATAAAATAAATTATAAAGTATATTGCTCCCCCAAGAGAAGTCGGCCCCAATTAAAATATTAGTGGAAAATCTGTATAAATAGGAGGCACCCCTCATTATTCCACACAACAGCAACACAACAACATAGTGAAATTTGCAGTTTTCTGGGAGAGAGAGTTCACATATATTGTAGAAGAACACTGTTTTTCAGGGTTTCTATCTTTGGAAGGATTTTCCATATTTTTTTTTCTTCTTCATTGTACTTTGATCTCAGAATTATCATCTCTAGACGAAGGTTGCTGGGTCTTCTCCTATTTAGGTTTCCCAGGATAAAAATACTCGTGTTATTGTTTTGTGCTTTGTCTATCTTCTAGTGATCTTATTGATAAATACAATTAAGATATACTGCTATAATCTTATGAAAATCTAACATGGTATAAGAGCAGTGCTAGAAGAAGCCATTGTTGGAACTCTGTCGGAAACCTGTTGGAACTAGAGTTTCATCTTTCAAGGTCTTCTCTCAACCTTTTGGCGGAAAAAGAGCCTTGGGAAGTTCGCTCTAAGGAGGGTGCATCTTTTGGTGAAGACATAATTCAATTTTGAGATATTTCAATTTTTGACCTAATTCTGCAGCTGCAACATAAATTAGGGTTTCAGGTTTTGACTTACTCCCTCTACAGTTTTGGCTCAACTCTACCAATTCACAAGCTGCCTCTCTAGGGCGCATTTATCTGTGGAGTCAGTTTTCCAAAAACTCCAATCTTTAGTTTTGATCTAGTCTCTGCTAGGGTTTCAGATCCAGATCTACAGTCAAGATGATCAGCATGAAGGTTGAAGATTGTCTGGAAGGAGCTTCCAACTTCTTCCCCTGGAAGTATCAGGTTTTTCTACTAGAAGAAAATGACCTATTATAGCGTGTAAATAAAAAGATCCCAGAATCAGAAGCCGAAGAAGGCAAATCTCGCTGGAGGAAGAATGATACCAAAGCAAGAAGAATTTTGGTGGACTCAGTTAGAGACCACTTGGTTCCTCAGATCTCAGAAAAGATGACAACAAAGAAGATGTTCAAAACTTTAAAGAAGCTATTTGAACACAGTAATATCAATGTGACTCTCACATTGAGGAATAAATTATCGAATATGAAGATGACAAAGTCTGAGAATATTGCCTCATATTTCGTGAGGATCATCAAGCACCGGGACAAGATAAAGTTCATTAGAGACAATCTTGAAGAAAATGATCTCGTTAGGACCACCTTAAATGGTCTCCCACCATCTTGGGAGTCTTTCATCCAAACTATAAGTGGTCGAACCAAGCTGCCCAAATTTGATAAGCTATGGGCATAATGCACTCAGGAAGAAACAATAATCACAACACACCAAAGACTTCATGGTGCTTAACCTAAGGAGAACCAAGCGTTCATATCTCATGCCAAGAAAGGCAAGGGAAGGGGAAGGAAGTCCTTCAATCAAAAGGACCAAGATAAGAGATCAAGTCATCCCCCTGATCAGAAGAAACAAGAGAAGAAGGATTTATCTCAGATACAGTGCTACAGGTGCAAGAAATATAGTCATTATGCCAGTAGTTGTTGAAGTTCAATCAAAAGGAAGCATGAAGCATCAATTGTTGTTGTAGAAGAAGACCCTCCTCACAAGGAGCCAAGGAAGGATGATCGTTTGAAGTTCTTCTAAAAAATGATATAAAGATCCAGCCTGTGATGGTCGTCAAGCAAGCATATGAAGATCAGTGGACTTTGATAGTGGGAGCCCACCCACAAAACTACAAAAGTTAAATATTTGATTTTACATGCTCTATTAGATTAGATCTGGTTGTTTTTCAATATGTTTTACATAGATCTACATTTCTAAATTCAGGTAGTTAAATAGTTTGTCATGTTGCACAACCCATCTAGGATGACGACTCCTTTATAACATACTGGAGTAGTATGTTAGACATTGAGAGGGGGGGGTGAATCAGTGTAAAGCCAATTTTACAACTTTTCTTGACTTGTCACAATTAACTACCAATTCATCATACCATTATTCTACTAATCTCATAATCATTTCATAAACATCTTTCACTTCATCATTCACATATCAAAAGCATTTGAATCATCAAGAACCATAACACAAAAGAACACAACACCATATAATTTTGTAATCTTTTTGTATTAGTTTTGGTCCGGCTACAACCGTTAGGTAAAATCAGCACCTACTGATACAAAGAGCACCTACTCTGCATCCAGGACCCTGCTTGGTTTTCTTAGACCCTGCTAAGAAGGGTTTGAGGTATCCTAACCTCAAAAGCAAGACAAGCTTGCTTTTACAATTAAAGCTCACTGTCACATCATTTCATCAATCTCATCACCTATCTCTTCAATCTGCTGCCAATTATCTCTGCTCATGCTCATCCTTTTCTCTGATCATCATTCTTCATTGCTGCTCATCTCTGCTCATCTTTACTGCTCATCAATGCTGCTCATCATCTCGGCTCATCATCTCTGCTGCTCAACTAACCTCTGTTGCTCAACCAACCTCTGCTGCTGGTCATCTGCTCATCACTCTCATCAATACTGCTTCAGCATTGCTAGTTCTGCTCACCAACACTGCTGGTCACTGTCAAGTCATCAAACAGTTGCTATCACTGATCATCAACTGTACTGCTCAAGGTTCATGTCAAGCACAAGGATCTGCCCATCATCTAGTCTGCTCCTATGCTGCTCAAGCATCATCTTCATCAACAACTCATCATCATCAAAAGATAAGCATCAAATATTGTGTCATCATCCTCATACAGTACATCATAGGAGTGTATCATAGCATGTAATATCTTCATCATAAAGGATATGCTTCATACTTCATATCACATGTACATACAGAGATGCTACTGTATACATCATTACCATCCTAACACAAGTCACAATAGAATACAAATCACTGTATTTTACTTTACCACAGTAAACATCACTGTTCACATCAATCACTGTTATGTCATGAATGCAATGTCATCAATCAATCACTGTCATACTGCTGTAGGTGTCAAGCTATTATCTTGCCACTTCATTACTCACCAGACTATGTATAGTCTTCAAACAACAAAGCTTCAGGACTGTTCATCACTTCATGAGCTTGGGCTCAGGGCAGTCAACATCTTCCTTCAAGCTTGGATAATCTTGCAAACTGTTCAGATAATATCTCACTCACTTACAAATACAAACTTGTGCATATCTCTGTCAAAGAAACCCTAAACAAGTCACACTTTGGACTGTGTATTTGAGATGGAACTTTGGTGGACTGCCTCCAACTTGTGCACTGAGCATATGCCTTTGCATCAAATCTCAGATTTGTGTATGGTTGCAAATTCACAAACTTTATGCAAGGACTGATTTAAAACTCAGACTTCTTGAACATCTTGTTGTGACTAATCTCGAACTCATCCATCTCAGACTGTGTGCTAAGAAAAAAAACCTTCAAACAAGTCCAAAAAGGATTGTTAATTAGCAGCAATTGTCACAAAAATTTACCAAAAATCGGACAGTTTGTAGGTGTAGAAAAAGGGGCCTCCAACATTGCTTGCTGCTGCAAAAATATCTTAGTCAACTTGCCTTTAAGATCACAAAACAGTTCAGCAGATAACCCAAGACCAAGTCCAAGAATTGGACTGTCATAAAACCAAAGAAAACTCTATCTCTGTGGAAATATTTGGGATTGTGTTTTCTAGGCTGTAGGACTGTCCAGCACTTCAAACTTGGACTGTCACCCTCATAAAAGACCATGAAAGAGCCCAAACTAGGGACTATTTGTACTGTATTTATCTTCACTTCTCCGTTGCATCTATCTCAGCCTCCAACAATCTTTGATTATCAAACCACCATCTAACATACTTCCATCATTACCTTCACATGTCCTGCATGGTGTATTGTGAGAATTCGGAACTGTGTAAAGAGGCAGTGTTAAGTGTGAAAGGCTTCCAAGAGAATTTGGGTGCTAGTCATATGCTAGTTACAACCCCAAGCAAGTCCATCCTTGACTGTAAATTTGGGATATGACTGTGGAAATCCTCCACCAGACAACCAAACTCTTCATGCTCATAGAAAGAAAAAAGTCTGTATAAAAGTGGCACTTACATGGCTGCCACAGTCAACAAACTACCCAAAAAGAATCAGAGATCCTCCACAAATTTCCTTAGTCACTGCTAAAACCATCGAGTTTTTCCTCAGTTAGGCTGCCTCTTGCCTCAGTCAAGCCTGGAAGCTCATTCCTCTACAATTTGTTGGTTGTTGAAGTGTTTAAAACCTGTTGCTGTTGCTGCTACAGTCAATAATTCGGGACTAGGGCTAGTTGAGAAGGATCTTCATATGATTGTTTGTAATCACATTCCATACTGATCATATGCTGGTGGTAAGAATCCCAAAACAAAATCCATAATGGACTACTGCTGCTCCAAAAAGAGAAGACTGTTTTCCCTACTGCTGCAATAAATTAGGGCCACAAAAAAAACACACACGAAAAACTCCAAAGAACAGTCTGCTGCTGCTCGAAATTTGCCTCAGTGGACAGTCCAAAATTTCCACAGTGCTGCTGCTCCTTTTCCGGCTACCTCAGAGACCTCCGAATTTACCTCATTCTGACCTCCGAAATTGCAGAGCTAATCCGAAAATTGTCACATCAAAAATGAGTGAGGGCGTTGGTCTATTTATATGCATTTTTCATGAATTTTAATTGGGTCGACATGTAAATTTTTTTTGTTTTTGTTTTTAATTCTAATTTAAAAAACAATTCTTTTGTTTGGTCGGCTGGCCCTACGAGATGGTTTAGATTTGTCTTGTCATCTTCAAAAATTAATATCTCATCAACCATGAGGAACCACGTGACGGGCCACCTACCGTTGGAAAGGGCATGACGAGGGCTATCATCTTACGAGGGTCTTGCTTGCATTGACAAGGTCCTTCACTCATATTTTCTTCAATTTGTGCAGGCCATCATGAAATGACTTGAATTCTTCTTGATGGCTTCTTCACGTACTTTTATGTCATCAAGAGCTACAACACCAACCAAGGGTTTCAATAATGCATCAAGGTCTTCATCAAACTTGTGGGCATGAGTGCAAGAGTCCCATACACACTTCAAGAGCTCCATAATATGCCAAGAGCTTCATTATGTCAACTAAGACTTCTTCAACCAACTTGTGGGCTTAAGGACCAAGTTATGAGCTTCTTCATCAAGCAGGAGGCTTCATGAGCTTCTTCAACCACCTCACCCACACTAGGAGACCTCCAAGGGTCAAGATCCATCATGACATTTCCTGTGGGGTTGCCAGGCCTTCTTCTGGGGTACCATGACACCAACAGAGAATGAATGACCACATAATGGGTCATTAATGCTTCTCCAAGCCATTTAGGGCTTCTTCATCGTCTATCAAGGCTTCAAGACCATCTCTAGGGTCTTCAACACCATCAGCAGGGTCTTCAATATCTTCAACAAGGTGGTGGCATCAAGATCTAGTCTTGTGGATACAGGGACCTTGTCAACTGGGTAGAAGGTGCTTCAAGGCACAAACCCACTCTGTAAGGGGTAAAGGCACTGCAGGTGGGACTTGGTGGCATCAATGACATCCCGTGGGGCCATTGCAAGTCCATGTTGGCATCAATGACAATTTCATCAACACAGTACACTATTAATGGTATGCTATAATGGAGACCATAAGCATCTGGATAATGGCCGTACGGGTGTTGTGTCGAAGCATTGACTAAAACGTTGCCTACATTATTTTGTTAATACATTGATTATGAAATATTGCTAACCATCTGACAGGATTTGCCTTGTAGGGAATGCCATGATCTACAAGGACAAGTGATCCCATTGATATACGGATGAAACAGAAGCAAAAATCCTCTAGAAGCATGTATTATGACTCTCATACCCAAAATAATCTCATGCAAAGATTTTGTCATCAGAAGCAGAAAGCTTCTACGAATGTCGGTCTATTTGCTGCTTCAACAAGATTTACTTAACCGACTTCTGAGAGACAGAGGGAGTTATCCCTCAAAGACAAGGACTCTAGTCTATTACATATGATAGAAACCCGACGACACTGATGTCGTAACTTGAACAAGACAATTGAAGGATCCTTGATGAACCTAGTCGTCAGCAAGATAGCTAATTACTTTCCAGTCTACATTTACGTGCCCAAGTTAAAACCTTCAGGCAAGAAGGAAACAGTTGTGGGATATCGCAAGTCTTCAAAGAATATACATCCCAGGATCGAGGCAAATTGAAGTCAGTCGGGATATAACCTTTGAAGAAGAAATGGCTATCCGAAAAGGAAGAGGATCACATATGGAGATCAATGATGATGAAGAGATGAGATCATCTCCCCTCTAAACATTAAGAGGGAGTCTGAAGAAATGAATAAACTGATCAGTCCCATTGATCCATTTGAGCCAGATGATGCTCCCACAGATATGGTAGTAAGTCGGAAAAGACCTAGATGGGCACGACAGATTTTGCAGAATATAGAGGAGCATGAAAATCCACATGGAGTAGATGGCAGTATTGAAAAATACAAGGCTAGGTTTATAGCCAGAGAGTTCTCTCAGAAAGAGGGAGTCGATTATGATGAGACATTTGCTCCTATGATTTGATGCACTTCCATCAGATCGATTATTGCTATTACTTCAGTTATGAGATGGAAGCTATATAAGATGGATGTCACAAGAACCTTTCTCAATAATATTGTTGATGCATTACTTCTTGGGATTAGAAGTATGATAAAGGCAGAAGAAGATTTTCTTAGGTCAAGGAAAAATACACCATGGATATACTGAAGAGAATCAGAATGTTGGAATGCAAGTTCATAGCTACTCTGATGGATGCAAATTTGAAGAAACTGAGAGATTATGCTTCAGATTCAAATTTGATTGATCCGACTATGTATCGCCAGTTGGTTGGGTCCTTGATGTATCTAATGAACACCAAGACCAGATATTTGTTTTGCTGTGAATGCCCTCAGTCAGTTCATGTGCGAACCAAGGAAAATTCACTGGACTGCTGCAAAACATGTGCTCAGATACTTATGTGCCACTGCGGGATATGATCTACGATATAACTCGAATTGTGACTTGAGATTGCAAGGGTTTACAGACTCAGATTGGTTTGGATGCACTACAGAGAGGAAGAGCACTTCAAGATGTGGTTTCAGTTTGGGTTTTGCAGTAATTTCCTAGTACATTAAGAAGCATAACTCAATAGCTCTCAGTACTATAGAGAGCGAGTATATGGCTGCCAGTTTAGCAGCCCCAGAAGCAGTTTGGCTTTGCAAACTTCTTGCAGGATTGTTTGGCCAGATTCCAGAGCCAACCGTGATTCACCGTGATAACCAGAGTTGTGTGCAAATGTCAGAGAATCTTGTATTTCACGACAAGTCGAAGCACATAGAGATTCAGTATCACTTCATACATGATATGGTGCAGAAAGGTGCGACCGAGCTCCAGTGTATTCCGACAGACGACCAAACTGCAGATGTTCACACCAAGCCTCTTCCCAGGATGAAGCTTGAATACTTTCACAGAAGACTTGGAGTAGAAGAGAACATATCCCTCCTTGAGAGGGAGAGATGATTGAGAGACATTTACCATACCTTTTCCCAGTTACCTCTGCTCATCCAGGTTCTCAGCCAGGTATGGGAGAAATCCCAACGACAGAGGAGACAAACAGGTAGTAGATGGTCGGGTTCACATTGGTGCCTCTGCTCGTCCAGGTGCTCAATGAAGGAAGGGGAGAAATCCCATCGGCAGATGAGTCGGACAGGTTTGCAGATGGTTGTTTGATTGCACAGACACCTCTACTCGTTCAGGTTCTCAACCACGTATGGGAGTAACCCATCGACAGATGGGATGAACAGGTAGTAGGTGGTCGTGCACATTTAGTCGTTTAGGTTCTTAGCCGGGTATGGGAGTACCCCATTTGCAGATGAGACGAATAGGTAGTAGATGGTTGTACACATTTGCTCATCTAGGATCTCTCTAGCCAGACATGGAAGTATTCCATCCGCATAGGTGACTAGCTTGGGTGAGTCTGAGCCTACTACTTATGAGGAGGCTTCCGCACCAGGTTTGGAGAGATGCCATGATGGAAGAGTACAATTCCATCATGAAGAATGGGGTGTGAGAAGTGGTTCCAAGATCAGAGGGGAAGTCAGTTGTGACTTCCAAGTGGTTCTATAAAATCAAGCATGCTACGGATGGCAGCGTTGAGAAGCACAAAGCTCGATTTGTAGTGTGTGGGTTCTCATAGATAGAGGGAGTTGATTATGATGAGACCTTTGCATTGGTTGCCAGATTTTTTTCGATCAAGGCAGTGATCTTCGTCGTGGCAGAGATGGGTTGGAGGATCCATCAGATGGATGTGAAGATCTCTTTTCTCAACGGTCTTCTACAAGAAGAGGTATATCTAGAGCAGCCATAGGGCTTTGAGATTTATGAGAGAGATTCTCATGTATGTAGGCTGAAAAAGACCTTGTATGGTCTGAAGCAAGCCCCTTGGGCTTGATACTCGAGGATTGATTCGTATTTGCTTTCAATTGGGTTTCAGAAGAGTGAGGCGGATCCCAACCTTTACTACATTGTGGTTGGAGGTGTTTCGCTCATTCTTCTACTGTATGTTAATGACTTATTCATTATAGGAGGGGAGCACTTGATTGAGGCTTGCAAGAAGGATCTTGCTTCGGAGTTTGAGATGACCGACCTTGGGTTGATGCACTACTATATAGGCATGGAGGTATGGCAGGAGGATGGACATGTTTTCCTAGGGCAAGGAAAATATGCTGTAGATGTTTTGAGGAGATTTCGGATGGAGGACTGTAGACCCATGTCTACACCCATGATCACCAACTGGAAGAAGCTTCATGCTTTCGAGGGAGAGTTGGTGGATCCTACTTTGTTTCGTCAGCTCATTGGTTCGTTGATGTATTTGGTCAACACCAGACCGGATATGAGTTTTGCGGTGAACACTCTCAGTTAGTTCATGGTGGAGCCTAGGAGAGTGCACTTGATAGCCTCAAAACATATTTTGAGATACTTTGCTGGGATTGTAGATTATGGTTTGGATTATAGAAGATCAGGTGGAGTGGACTTGGTTGGCTTCACGGATTCAGATTGGGCAGGCAGTGCTTCGGATCAGAAGAGCAGTTTCGATTGTTGTTTCAAGTTGGGCTCGACAATTGTGTCGTGGTTCAATTAGAAGCAAAAGTTTGTTGCGTTGAGTTCTGCAGATGTTGAGGACATGGCATCCAGTTAGACTAGTTGCAAGGCATTGTGGCTTCGCAAGTTCATGGTTGATTTATTTGGTCAAGAGTTGATGCGTACTATCATTCATTGTGATAATCAGAGTTGTATCAGGCTTTCTGAGAATCCAGTCTTTCATGATAGGTCAAAACACATTGAGATCATATACCACTTCATCAGAGATTATGTCCAGAAAGGATGTAATATCCCAAATACTGATATTCTCTAATGTTCTACTGTAGTGCTGACTCGCACACTCAATCTCATACAACAATACAAAATAACTGGGCATGCTAACTTGCCATGCAAAAATGGCCTAAAATGTAGCTAAATTAGGGTTAGGGTTTGCAGAGAGAAATTAAGACTTACCACTGATATCCCGGTTGATAACGACTCCAAAGATAGCTGCATGCATAAAGGTTCGGATAGGTGGGCTAGTAGTGTTTCTTTCCTTCGGTGTTATCGCCCCATTGTATTGTAAGCACCCTGAAGGTGACGTTTATGTAGGAGGGGAGGTTAGATCAGGTTGAAACTTCGTGGGCTTGTCCATCTGCTGATACCGGAGAGAAAGACTGTCACATGCAAAGGTTTGGCAGCCTCTAAGTGCCCTAGCAAATTGATCTGTGGTTCTCCTGCTCACTCCCCCCAAGCTCTCTGTTTGTTGATAGCTGCTCTAGATGAACAAATTAATCGCTGATAATCACTATATGCTGTAGGATATGCCTGCCGAGAACGAGGAAAGCTGACATGCAGAGGAAAGACTGGGTTTTGTGGTCCCAACGAATCCTTTTGTGGTTTCCCCGCTACTTCCGGCTGCAAAACATGGATCTGTCAATAACCCTTTGGAATGTGCTGGATCTCTGAATACTGAAGTATATGATGAATGCTGTGGATAAACCTGGATGATCTATCCCAATAAGAGACTAGGGCAGATATCTCATTGATGAACCCTCGCTAGCTGAAGACACCGTCTCCAACCCCAACTGCTGCGGCTGCATGCTATGTTGCTGCTCGAAACTCCAAAGTCAATCAACAATAATAATAGAGAACCTCTTTAGTGTAATCACCCTCTTAAATAGAACTTTATGCGCTTTTAGGGTTCGCATTTCACTTTTAGGGTTTATGTTTTGCATTTGCATGCATGCAATTCTAATTTGCTGTTGATTTTTAAGCCTAAAGAAATAAGGCTTTTTTATTCGACTGATGACTTGACATTGACTGAATGTCTTGTTCTGCTCTAAGTATCAAATGCCCTCAGTAAATTCCCTTTCATGTAGTAAATAACCTATGGGAATTAAGTAGGTTAGCGGGTGTTTTGGATGCTTAATTAGAGGGGGACATTACAGAGGAGATGTTGAGTTGTAGTACATTTCTACAGATGAGCAGGTAGCAAATATTCTCACGAAGTCTTTGGGAAGAGGGAAGTATATTCGTTTCAGAGACAATTTGGGGGTGGTGAAAAATAACTTCTTCGATAAGAGG
The DNA here is from genome assembly GCA_001517045.1 of Pseudotsuga menziesii. Lineage (NCBI taxonomy): Eukaryota > Viridiplantae > Streptophyta > Pinopsida > Pinales > Pinaceae > Pseudotsuga > Pseudotsuga menziesii. The sequence continues at coordinate 47,669 of LPNX010095710.1, forward strand.
GAGTGTTGAAAAGTTATCTAGGAAGTGTTTGTTCACTCATTTGTGCCTTGGGGTGGACAAAGACACTTTAAAAAGTGGTCCCTAGCCTTTTTAAAATGCGAGAATGACTTTTTTAATAAAGTGACATTTTAACGAGTGTTTGAGTTATTAAAATTATTTAAAAGTGACGTTATGAGATTAAAAGGTGGGTGTCCATTAAATTCTCATTTAAAATTAAAAAAGTGTTTTTAATGGGAAAATGAGATGGGCCCTAGATCTCATTTAGTTGGCTTTTAATCTTAAGCCATTGATTTGGAGATGGAAGTTACTCAAACAAAAAAGGCTTGGGAAAAGACAAATCTAATTCATTGTTTACTTTCACAAAATATATTTTTGTAGAGGAGAGAGCAAGAAGAAGGCAAGGGTTTGAAGAGATTTCAAACCAAAGACAGAGAGAGAGAGCATTCAATTTTTGGCACACTTTTCAAGGAGAGAAAAACAACGATTGGGCACATTTTCCAAGGAGACCATATGACATATTTCAAGGTAGCGTACAACACAAAAATTGAGGAGGTTGGGCATTAAATTCGAAGCAGATTACATGCAATCCGTACAACACGGTTTTCGAGATTTTTTTTTTGGGAAAAAATACAAATTTTTTTTTGATTTTTTTTGAAAAAGTACAGTCTGTACCGTACAGATCCGTACAACATGAATTTCGAGAAGAATCCTGAAAAAGTTTTAGTAGGCCATTCAGTGATTGTTTGGCACGTTTACCAAGGCATTTTGGTTGAGATAAGGGCTGCTGTAAATTTGTTTAATTTGCTTGAAAAGAATAAAATCTCTCTTTGAAGAACAGTGTTTCCCTTCGAGGTTTTTCCTAGGTCAATTTGACCAAAAATCCGAGTGTTTAAATTTCATGTGTGGCTGGTTTTAAATTTATGAGTAAGAATTTAGGGCTGTCATAATTTCCAGATTTCAAAAGAAGAAAAGAAATCTTATGTGTTTTATGTTTCTAGTTAAAAATTTATAATTTTTAATGCACATGCTAATATTGGGGTTTGGGCATTAAACTATGTTGAACTGAAACTTAAATCGAGTTGGAGTTCTTGAAAATTTTCAACTGTACACCCCCCCTGTGCTCATAAACCAACGCATACTCCACTGTACCTCTGATGTACTGAAGTATGTGCTTCATAGCCGTCCAATGCACTCTTCGAGGTTGCACCATGAACTGACTCAAGGAGTTGATTGCAAAGTTGATGTCTGGCTGTGTGTTGACTAGATACATAAGCGATCCGATAAGCTGACGATATAAGGTAGGATCAAATCCGTCTGACCTTGATTCATCAATATTTTTCCAGTTGAAAACTAGAGGTATGGCCATAGGGTTGTAGTCCGCCATCCTGAATCTCTTCAAGATCTCTATTGCATACTTCCCCTGTCGAATGAAGAAGCCCCCGTCTCTCTGCCAAACCTCCAAGCCTAGGAAGTAATGCATCAACCCAAGGTCTTTTATCTCAAATTCAACTGCAAGGTTGGACTTGTAATCGTCAATCAGCCCCTCATCTCTTGTAAGAAAGAGTTCATCTACATATAAGACCAGTATGAGAGGCAACTCACCTGTCAAGAAGTACAGGTTGTGGTCAACCTCACTCCATTGAAATCCCATCACCCGTAGATAGTTCTCTATCCTCGAGTACCATGCTCGAGGAGCCTGCTTGAGCCCATAAAGAGCTTTGTCCAGCCTGCATACATGCGTCTCCCTGTTCTCCACAACAAACCTTTTTGGATGCTCAATATATACCTCCTCTATCACTTCGTTGAGGAAGGCAGCCTTGACGTCTATCTGATGGACTCACCAACCCATCTTTGCTGCTAAAGAGATAATGGTCCGTATGGAAAACTACCTGGCAACAGGGGCGAAGGTCTCCTCATAGTCAATACCTTCTTTCTATAAAAACTCCTTAGCCACAAAGCGTGCCTTATACTTCTCAACGCTTCCATCTGTTGCATGCTTTACCTTTTAGATTCATTTGGATTCCACCACCTTTTTACCTTCAGGCCTCGTCACAACCTCCATACCTGATTCTTCATGATTGGGTCATACTCTTCAACTGTGGCCTCCTGCCACACACCATGTTGTGTAGCCTCCTTGAAGCTGGAAGGTTTAGAGTTAATAAACTCTGTCATCAGAGCCATATAACTGAATTTCTCTGGTGGTTTGCTCCGCCTCATGGAGCTCTATGGAGGATCAACCTACTTGGAATTCTAAACCGTGAACCTAAACGACTTAGGCCTTGGCCTAGTGTCTCCTTGCTGTGGTTGCTGGATATCCGTCTCCTGCTGCAGCGCATTCTCCAAGTCAGTGACTGAAGGATCTTGTCCACCTGATTTCCTCTGACTACAAAAACCTGTGCCTTGTGTCTGCACCTATACTTGTACATATGGCTCCTCCAATTTGACCCCCGAAACTTGTGTTGGCTACTCTTCTGCTGGTAAGTCCATAGATCTCCGCAAGGCTCTGTCCTCATCAAATTGGACATCCCTGCTCACAATGATCCTCTCGCGAGCAGGAATGTATACTCTGTATGCCTTTGAAGTCTCGCTGTAAGTAATAAGTAACCCTTTCTCTCTAGAAGGGTCCAACTTTTTCCTAGTGTCAGCATGAACATGACAATATCAGACACTCCCAAATATGCGAATAAGGTTCACATCTGGCCAAGTGCCTGTGAAGACCTCCTTGGGTGTCTTCCTTCCCAAAGCTGTGTGGGGACACCTGTTTTGAATGTATACTACAGTCCAGTATGCTTTGGTGCAAAGGAATAGTGGTAATCATGATAAAAAAGCATGGCCTTGGCTGCTCCTACCATAGACTTGTTCTTTCTCTCTTCCACTCCGTTATGATGCGAGGTATGAGGCACAATGTGCTCCTTCTTGATCCCCTTTACCGAACAATACTCCAAGAACTCATTGGTGGTGTACTCTTCCCCATTGTCTGTTCTCAAAACATGGATCTTCCTTCCTGTCTGGTTCTCAACGAGAGTCTTGAACTCCTGAAACCTCTCAAAGACCTTTGACTTGGCCATTAGGAAATACGTCCAGGTCTTCCTAGAATAATCATCAATGAAGGCTACGCAGTAACTGTAACCATTGAAAGAATGGACATTCATAAATCCGCAAACATCTGAATGCATTAAGTCCAAGGGCTCCTTAGACTTGTGCTCACTCTGTGGGAAAGGCTTCTTCATGTTCTTTCCCAATGCAAAACCCTTGCAGTGGTTATGCTTCTCCTCCTGTACCTGAGGAACTTTGATGACAGTCTGTCTCAAGTGCCTCAGTGCTCCATGGTGTAAGTGTGCCATCCTCCTGTGCCATAACTCACCCTAATTGTTGTCACCATTGACTAGAGGCTTTGCAGGCTCAAAGTGTAGTCTATACACCTTCCCACTCCTGAACCCAATCACCTGATCCAAACTCCTATTTGACCCCTTGGGTGTGATATACACTCTATGGTCTCAGAACTTCACTTGAAATCCCTTGTCCTCCATAGTGGAAACGAATATGAGGTTCTTGGTCAACCCTGGAACATATAACACATCAATAAAACTGAGGGGTTTGCCAGACTCCCTTTGAAATGAAGCAATGCCAACTCCCTGCACCTGATACTGCGCATCATCACCCAACTCAATGTGGATACTTGTTCCACCCTTCTGCAAGTCCTTGAAGAACCTCTTTTGTCCAGTCATATGACAAGATGCTCCACTGTCGATGCACGAAATACTGCTACCTGTGGTGCTTGACATGCAAGCTATCAGAAAATACTCATCAAAGTTTCTGCTGAACTCCACCTCTGCAGATCCGACCATCTGAGTGTTGCTGTTCTTCTTCTTATCTAGGTACTGGGAGGCAAAGTGTCCCTGCTTGTGGCAGATAAAACACTTGACCTTTGACATGTCAAGGTTCTTCTTACCACCCTTCTTCCTCTTTGCCTTACGCTTGCTCTTTTTTGTTAGGGCTAGATCCGCCTCATCCACAATCTGTAGGGCACTGCTGGATGACCCTGATCCTTGACCCATGCGAGTCTCCTCTTGCACAAAGTCATCCCACAATCTCTTCCAATTAGGGAGCTTCTCCCTAGCCAGAACACCTTTGAGAAAGGTGTCCCATGGCTTAGAAAAGCCATTGAGTGCTATCCGAACTAGATCCTCATCCTCCGTCTTAGAGCCAACTGGTCCAAGCTCGTCTCTGATTTGTGTGAGCCTTATGAGATAAGGAACCACTCCTTCTCCCTTGGCCATCTTGGTATTGCACATCCTCTCTTGCAACACCATCTTCCGGTTTTCGTTCTTGCTTTGGTATAGTCTTTCCAAAGCCTTCCACATCTCAGATGCGGTCTTCTTCTTGGAAAGACAAGGGACTATGTGCCCCTTCACTCCATCCAGGATAATCAACATGGCTCTGGAATCAATCTTCTTCCAAGCTACCAACTCTGCCGAATCTGTGGGCGCAACCTTCGTGGAGTCAATGTGCTCCTCTGCATCACTGACATCCAGGGTCCTTGTGAGCCTTTCTTTCTATGTAGGAAAGTTCTGAGGCCCCTGAAGTCTATCCTCGACTCTCAACTGCATCGCCATACTGAAGTGTCATTGTAAAACCCTAGATCTGAACTCTAGGTTTGTGTCTTCAATAGATCTTCCCCTGATCTATTACTGTTGCTGCAAATCCTCAGATTTAGCTCACTAGAGCTTTGATACCATGTAAATTTCCTTTTAAAGCTCAAACTAGGGCTAAATAGTATATTTAATTTGTTTACTGAATTAGCCACTCATGAACTTCTTTAATAGTATGTAGCGAAATATAAAAACTGACAAACACTCACATCACATCACAATATAGACACTATTATTTTGGGTATGGAAACCCTCGGAAAACCTAAGATGGGAAAATTGGTGCAATAGTTAGATATGAATTTTATTATTGAGAAAATATGGAACTTTTACAACCAACAAATAGATCACCCAACCTGACAACCAGTCACCTTTGCAAAATCACTGAACAACCCAACGGAAGATATGGCCACCCTACGTAGCTGTATGGCCCTGCGTCAGCAATACTGGTCAGCTTTATGGAATCCATAGAGTGTCGATTTCAGCAGTATGGATCCATGCAACGGATGTACGACTCTGCAACTGTGTATGACGTTGCTCCTCTGCATGAACTGTACGGTCTCTAGCTCAGCCTGGTACTTCAATGAATCTGTCGGGTAAGTGAACCTCTGTCTTCTTAGGAAAATCTTCCGTTTGACTTCTCTCTGTCTGCATGTCTCCTATGTGTGTGTCCTCTCTACCAAATGTCCTTTTAACTTGATTGGCCAAGCGAAAACCCTAACCCTCACTATGGATCTATGGATGAGATCCTCCGGTCAGAATCAATGGCCAAGATTAGGTTAACCATTACTTAAATATTTCACTTTTCACTTTAACAAAGTGATTCCGTTAATGTCAAAATCAAATTAAAATAGTTAAAGTATTTTCCTTAGTCAAAACTTAGGAAAATCACTTTAATAGATTTGGCTTCCAGTTTAATGTCTCTCTAGCATGCACGGACACATGCAATGCTAGAAGACCTTCCTTGCTGCTGCTTTCTAACATAAAACACGTGTCGGACATGTGTTTTTTGTTCATGTCCAACATGATGACACAGAACACAAAGGGGTTTTTCGATGTGTTTGGTTTCTTAGCGAGTAATCAATAACCCAATTATGTACCACATGAATAAAAGGATGTCAAACTCAATTTATAATTGATTCCAATAAAGTGTTTATATTGCATACATCTCATAGCACATGTCTAGATCTAAAAGAACAACATGGTATCAGAACAATTTTACCTGTGGGGTTGTGAATTTTGAGAATGAAAATAAAACGATTCAGTGTAGCCCCGTTGGGCATGTTTCTTGAATCACTTCCAATAAAACAAATATAACAGATCTTACAGGATATTTTTAGAAACTGAATTGAAAAATATCTATGAAGAAAGTTAACAACACAAAAAATGAAGAAAAACCCAATAACCTATATTGGTGATTAAATTTTTTTGACAAGAATACTTGAGCAATTGTGCCCTCGAACATAGCCGGATTACATTTGATTTTGTGCATCCAAGTTGGAGTATTATATTAGGACGTCACATTAGTGCGACTAATATTAAATAATAGTGTTGATCAAATCTAAGTAGTTAGGAACTTAGAAGTAGTAAATAACCCAACTATTTACCACATGAATAAAATGATGTCAAAATGTATAATTGATTCCGAAATAGTGTTTATATTGCATACATCTCATAGCGTATGTTTAGATCTAAAAGAACAACATGGTATCAAAACAAGGTTTTACCTAGCCCCGAGGGGTAGCTCAGTTGGTTGGAGCGAGTCCAAAGACTATTGATAGGTAGGAGGTTCAATTCTCACGAATCCAGCTCTCTAGGTCCTTTGAGGTTAGGATTTCAAACACTGGAGTTGATAGGGTGAGGCCCCTTCAAGGCCCCCCCTAGAATTATTACTATGGATGTAGTGAGCCTCGACCACAATTGTTGAGGCTGTGAACCACGCGAAAAAACAACAAGAAGGTTTTACCTGTTTGGGGTTGTGAATTTTGAGAATGAAAAGCAAATGACTTGGTTTTATAGTTCGTGTGAATGGAGGTATGGTTTTTTATGTAAAGCCTTATGCATGATGGCATTAAAAGGGCAAGGTCCTTTAATGTGAGACTTATAGGCGACCTTTAATTATTAATGTCAAAGACCTTTGAGTTTCAATATTTTTCTAATTTATCTTGAAGACATGGAAGGAAAGAAATGATGTCAAGGTTCCTACAGGTTTTTTTGTGAATTTTGAGAATGAAAAGCAAATGACTTGGTTTTATAGTTCGTGCGAATGGAGGTATGGTTTTTATGTAAAGCCTTATGCATGATGGCATTAAAAGGGCAAGGTCCTTTAATGTGAGACTTGTAGGCGACCTTTAATTATTAATGTCAAAGACGTTTGAGTTTCAATATTTTTCTAATTTATCTTGAAGACATGGAAGGAAAGAAATGATGTCAAGGTTCCTACGGGTTTTGAAAATAATGTAAGCCATGGCCAACTTTACATTGTAATGATTATTATATTTCTAGGTTTGGCCAAGGTTGACCTTGTACACAGAGACTCATTACCCCTCTATGGGAAGCGCTCTATCTCGAGCGATGTATACTTATTGAGCTTTCATTTGTAATTTATCACCTTGTGATCATTCATTTGCTCACATGAAGTGTAGCACTCTCTTGTGCATAGGTATATTTCTCTATTTAGTGTGCTTGTTTATGGGTTCACTCTCGCTCTAGGGTTCGTTTCTTTGGCTATTTAATCTAGTGTTGTACTGCTCTGGTGTTGTTTTTCTTTTCTCTTTATTGCAAAATTTGGTATTGTGTTGGTTCTATTCAATTTTCTCACTAGTTCTTGTGAATCTTAGCATGGTTTCAGAGCATGTGTGAACCTCACTTTATCAATTCAGTGGTTGACTCAAATTTTCATGGTTAGTGACATCACTGAAAGCTAGGGTTTTTAGATCATACATTTTTTAAGGGTTTTCAAGGGTTTAAAGTTTAAACCCTTCTTCAAGACTCACTCATTTCAACAATTGATCTAAAGGGTTTTGGCTAGTGCATCACGTAGATGATTAAAAAATTTCTGTCTAGTAGATGATTAAAAAATTTCAAGGCACACTTGCTCAATTCAGTAGATGATTAAAATTTTTCTGTCTAGTGGCATTGTAGAAAAGTTAACGCATTTGTGTGATTGTAAAACTAGGGTTGGATCATATATTTTTCGAGGTTTCCTAGGGTTTCCCTATGGTTTAAACCCTCCTTCTAGGTCAAATGTCCTTTGTTTTGCAACAAGAGGTAGCACATTGCATCTTGTTTCTGGAAGAAGTTGGTACCTCTTTTTTTGGGCCCTATCAAAGGAGCTGTTTTGAAGAATTATGGAGGCTTCTTTTTTGCATTGTTGTTGAATCTGATGGACTCATCTCGTAGTGCACATCTGGTTGTGCACTCCACATATGGGCCCTTTCTCTTTGATTATTGACAACATAGTGGAGAAAAAGTTATCATTGGTGATATTGTTTTTATTCACAATTTTCTAGGATCATTTCCATTGCTTCTTATAGATGATTCTCAACCTCCACTCTACATAGCCTAGAGTGTGACCACTTGCCCAATCTATGCCATGGCAACATGGTGACGAGGCCAATAATTTGTCAACCTTGGATTGGTTCTTGTGGCTCTCTCAGAGGCCTTCTTGCACCTCACTTGCACATCCTTTGTACCTAGCCATCTATTCCCCCTGCATAGGTTTATCTCTTCATGTTGGGTCCCTTTTGTCTCGTCTTGTTCTATTTTTGTTTTGTATCCCATGTCCAAACGATCCTTGATCCTTCCCATCGCTTGCTTCCCATCTCACCACCACATTCCCTCTCATTGTCACACATTCTTCATTCCAGCTCTCTTTGTTTGGTTTGTAGAGTCTAGACCACTCCCCACTCTCAATACCTTACTCCAATGCCCCAACCCACAGGGGTTCCTAAATAGCACCCCTACCCCAATGGTGTTCATCTACAAATGGTCATAGTGATGGAAAAACTGAATGATTCTAGCAGTGGCCCTTTGATAGTGCCTAGATAGGCTGAATATTTGGAGGTTAGGATTGGGTTAGATGAATTGAATAGATCGAATTGACGAACAATAAAATCTAGAGAGAGATTCGTATGGAAAACAGAAAAACCACAAAATATGGAAAACGAAAAGATTATAGAAAACTATAAAATATGCTTCTATAGCTCTCTAATGCTTGCATTTTTTACATTTTAATTGTTATAATGTATAGATTTTTTATAGCTCCCACTATTTTTTTTGTAAAAGATGCTTCTAGAGATTATTGTATTGTGTTTAATCTAGACCTATGTTTGGAAATTTTAGTTTTTACTGTATAAATTATTCTGAGTCGTGTATGTTTTGAATGTGTATATATTTTGAAAACCCTTATTTTAATCGAATTTCTAGATATATTCCCAAAATTTAGAGCTTTTCCCCCACATCCATGCCCATGCCTTTCATAATTATTTATTTTACAAATCTAAATGCTTAAATTTTTTTACCAGAAAAGGAACTTATTTTTCTCCATTAAAGAACTTCTATTGATTATCTTGCTTGTATTAATATATTTGCTTCATTCTTTTCCACGTTCGTGCTAAAGGAATTCAGACATTCTAATGCAAGAGTGGCTAGTCCAACTTGATACATCTAATTTACTGAACATCTAGTATCAACCTTCCCCTTATCGAATTTGAGTTCATAGGATTGCAACAAAGTTTCAAAGGCAGGATGAAAAGTTGCAAGGTTGAAGATAATCATGGAAAGAAGTTTACTTTTCGTATAAAATACCTTGGACTTTGTTTTGAGGGCCCAGGATTTTTTGGGCTGAATGCCTGCCTGGATGCCAAAATTTTCGTCTTTTGGTTTAAAAACCAATCCATGGTAATCTGTTTTAATGTGTAGTTGCATATTGTAAAGCATGAAGTTACTGAATTTCAATGACTAATCTTTTTGCATATCACATCTTTCACATAAGCTACAGTAACTTCTTTTTTTTAGCAAAACAGATCTTTGTATGTCGAGGAAAATACATGTCAAAATGCTTATTTCAAATTTATTTCCTCATTTCCCTTAGTCTGTAGTTTTCATGTGTCTATAGTTTTTTGAAGAGAGGCAAGTGCTCAAATATGTGCATATTTATTGAGCTTATTATCATGAACAGCACGGCTGACTTGGAGAGTGAGGAGGGACTGATTCTTATTAATAAAGAGGTACTTATTCTATACTTTTCATTTTGAGCTGTCCTTTTTCCAGGGACAAACCTGAAATTTTATGGGCTTTTAGGGTATGAAAGCAGGTTATGTTGTCTAAGATTACATTGTCTAATATATGTACTTTAAGTTACATGTTTGGCTCTCTTGTGAGAAAAGTGTAACCTGAGGTCATTGGGGTGATTACTGTTTAGATTCTGTTCTGATTTGCATAAGGCTAATTAATAATTTTGATGTCATGTAATATACTGTTGTTTGTTGACATCTCATGCAGAAAGTTTTTGAAGAAGCAGAACAGATAGCAGCAGCCTATAGAAGTAAACTAGGTTCCTCATGTATGCAAGCAAGGGAGATTAGTGCAGATGATTTAGATAAGTGTGATGAAAGTGATGTGTCTTATGCAAATTGGGACTGGTTTAAATTTGAGCCAGATGTTAGGCTATAACTACCTCTAAAGGATAAAATTCAGAGTGATGTATACTGAAATATGCCTTTGTTTTGTGGAGATTGAAAAAGAGACCCGAACGAGATTTTCCCTTGAAGAAAATGTATATGCTCCTATGTGTCACTATCAACTACATTATTCTTTGATGCGAGTCATCGCAATTGTGTTTCAGCTGGCAGAGATGAGATTGTTTCAAAAATGGAAGAAAGGGGATCATGGATAACGGCATTGTATAACAGAAGTAAGTTTGGATCAAAGAGTATTGACATTTTGAACATATCTTGCTCATATCCATTGTTATGCACATATTCAACCTACCTTTCCCCTATGTTGTTATCATGGTTATGCATTAGAACATGTTACATGTTGAGTGTACGTAAACAATACTACAAAGAGAACCGGTAAATGCATTGTCAATTGCTTTTTCTTTATTTGAAAATTTTCCTGCTTCTAAGTCCGTATTTATTTATTACCACAACATAATGTATTGACTATGATTGAAGTTTAAATCATGATAAATCCACATAGGATCTTGAGACATGCAGTTAACAATTTGACCAAGACTCTCGTTTAACCATGTATAACTCTTTCAGGAATGAAATATCAGTAATGATATTATTTTGTTGTGGTTGTGATTATTGTTTATGGTAGAATTTTCAAACTTGTATTTTCCATCTTTATTTGGAAAATTTCTCGCCTTTATTTGCCATAAGATACTGCTATCATTTGTCCCGTAATAAATGTTTTGTAGAAGCCAGATTAAAACACCTTCCAAATGATAACCGATCTGTTTACTAACTGTTGTATGCTGAGTTGAAGAGTTAATAAATGTGCAGAGTTGAAGAGTTAATTAACCTCTAGATGTGCATTTGATGATTTGATCACTTTGTTCAATACATTGCTAGAACTAATGGGACTTTCATTGAGGTTTTTTCAATTGTGATAGACGGCAAGTACACACAACATTTCTTTCACTGTTGTATAAAATATTTCTTTCACTGTTGCCTTGTAGCTTTTATATCTTTTAATAGAAAATCAATACTTACTAGTAATTTTTGGTTTGAATGGAATCGTTTAGATATTTGTCCCATATGCTTAAAATGTTTAACATGTGGTTAAGGCTAGCATCTTTCATAAAGCATGGAAACACATTTTATATGAGAGTATAAAATGGGAAACACATTTTATATTAGGAAATACATATGAAAACATGTCGTCACTTTTTATTTTTATATTTCCAATCCATCCTTATATTCGACCTTTGTATTGTGAAATTCATGATATTCATTTTCACAATAGTCGTGTGTTTGTCGTTAAATCCCTTTTAATGATTACAATGTTACACAACTTTATACAAGATCTACTTCAATTAGGACAACTTTGGCGAAGTGTAGGGGCATCCATGTTGTGGTAGTCACCAAAGATTTGCACAAAACCTCATTCACATAGAAAGTAAGTCATGTTAGTAGAAGAGCAAGCTTATCCATTGTTGAACTTGGGTTGTTATTGAAATAAGCATTCCAATTTGTTGGTAAACAACTTTACAGTTTACGAGATTATTATTAAGGTCAAAATTAAATTACAAGTATCACGACTCTTAAATACAGAGTGAGGTCATATTAGTACAAAGAGCAAGTTTGTCCATTGTTTAACTTGCATTATTGAAATAAGCATTTCAATTTGTTGTTGTTAGAATTTTAAGATAGCAATATAATTTTCATCTTTTTCAACTTTAATAGCAATCTATATAAGGATCACTGAAGGAATAACCATGCACATAAACACAAGAACACATAACTTATCTTGAGAAACCCTTCAGGGGAGAAAACCCAACAACCTTTTCTTGCTCAGAGATTACAATCCAAAATACAATAGTACATCCAGATACAAGAATTGTCATATAGACAAGTTTTAGACAAACCCTAGAGCAAAGGAGTAAACTCTCTAGCAATAGCGAACCCATTAATAGTCTTCTTCAACCCAAGAATGATCTTCAGTCTCTCTTATCCACTTCTCTAGCTGGTTTGAGCGAATTGCTTGATGGTTAGAATGTGGAAGGTGTCCTCTATTTATACTTTTTCATGTTTGCACTTTCACTTTTACTAGGGCCGACTTGTACACTCTTGACTGGGTCAGTTGTCTACAATCATGATAAAACTACCTTTGATTATTATCTTCTTTGGGTCGACTTGTGTAAGGATGCCTCACGCAACAACAAAATCCAACACTTCCTCTTGGCTAAGAAGGTATCATCATGCGGGAATACATTTGGATATCATCTGAGCATCACAACGAACATCTTGCCATCATAAGAAATGTCTCTTTTGATCAAGTGCTTCTGACTAAAACAATTGTTCCCACTAGAACTTGGTCATCTTTCCAATGTAATATTTGATATGCCTGATTAGCTTGGTCATCCTAGACCAAAGATGAATACTTTCTCATGCGCTTTATCAGTCTAAAACTAAAGGGAGGCCTAGGGGAAGACACTTCTTCCAAGCACTTTTTCGATCTTAAATCAAAGGGAAGCTATACTCCTATGGAAGACACTTCTTCCAATTTACTGGTCATTACAACTAAAAGTCGGTGTCGATTACAACTAGTCCACCCCTTTGAGCCCATGCTCCACATAGGAGCACTCTAAACATACGAGAACATCCCACATAGGGATCCACTCCACAAAGGAGTACTCTTCACATAGGAAAACATCCCATTTAGGGATCCAGTCCATAAATGAGTATTCTCAACATAGGAGAACATCACACACAGGGATCCACTCCACAAATGAGTACTCTCAACACAAGAGAAGTTCTCTCGCAGGGATCCACTCCATAAAGGAGTATTCTCCACACAGGGATAATCTCACAAAGGGATCCACTCCACAAAGGAGTCAAGCACAAATTTTGTGCCACATCAACAGTCACACTAGTCATCAATCTATCTTCCTAAGGAAGGGAATCTCCACCACTCCAAGCCTTTCACGAAAGTATGCAAACTTCACTTTGTAAAAAGGCTTAGTAAGGATATTTGCAATCTACTCATTTGTAGAGATATACTGGAGCTTCACTGCTCCCTTTTGAACTATGTCTATGATGTAGTGATATATGATTTCAATATGTTTGGACCTGTCATGGAACATAGGTTTCTTTGAGAGCTTTACACAACTATGGTTCTCATAGAATATCATTGTCACATCAAGCTCATGACCATACAGATATGCAAGCGGTTTTTGAAGCCATACTGCTTCTTTACTTGCCACAATTGTTGCTATGTACTTTGCCTCTGTTGAATTTAGTGCCGCAGAAGACTATTTCTTGCTAAACGAAGAAACCATAGTTGATCCCAAGCTAAAACAACACCTAAAGGTGCTTTTTTCTGTCAACTGCATTCTTAGCCCAATCTGAATCGGTGAAGCCTACCAACTTCACTCTATCACTTGAGGTATATTTTAATCCATAATCAATTATACCGTGGAAATATCTCAGCACATGCTTAGCTGCTGTCAAATGTGCTTGTCTCGGCTCAACCATGTGTATACTCAATGCATTCACTGCATAACAAATATCTGGCCTGGTATTAACCAGCTACAACAAGGCACCAATCAACTTGCGGTACATGGTCAAATCTACTAAATATGAAGATATGGCAGAATCATGTAACTTCTTCAGACTTGCCTCCATAGGTGTAACCACAGACTTACAATCCATCATGCCAAATATGTGCAAGATTTCAATGGCATGCTTCCCTTTCAAGGAATATCTCATTGGTCCTTGCCACAACTCTAAAACCAAGAAACAATGCATCAACCCTAGGTATTTCATCCCAAATTCACAGTCAACTCCCTCTTGCACCTAACAGTCAGACTCTCGTCCCTAGTGAGAAAGAGCTCATCAACATAAAGTACTAGAATCAAGTGACTATTATCAACAACCTTGTAATTAAGGTTTTGATATGCTTCACTTTTGGTGAAGGTTAATTATGTTAGGTATATGTTAGTTCTGGAGTACTAGGCTTGTGGTACCTACTAATGCCCATAAAGAGCTTTCTTCAACCTGCAAACATGAGACTCATGTATAACAAAAGCCTCAGGCCACTCCATATATATCACTTCCTTAATTATACCATTGAGGAAAGCAGTCTTTACATCCATTTGATGTAATTTCCAAACCATGACATAAGCAAGAGAAATAATGGACCTGATAGTAGAGTACATGACAACTGGAGCAAATGTATCAACATAATCAATTCCTTCGTTCTGAGAGAAACCTTGTGCTACAAATCTGGCTTTGTGCTTCTTGATGCTTCCATCTACAACGTGCTTGATATTGAAGATCCACTTGGAAGTCATCACTGACTTTGCTTTAGTTCTCAGAACAAAATCCCAAACATAATTCTTCATGATGGATTGATACTCATCCATCATGGTATCTTTCTAGACCTGATGTTCAACTGCCTCCTTAAAACTTGAAGGCTCCGTATCACTGATGTGACTTATTAAGGTTGAATATTATGAGTATCATTGCAGTCTCTTGCTCTCTTTGAGTGTACCTCAAGGAGCTACATGTCCTACATCCTGTAAAGTATAAAAAATCTATCTTGCTCTCTTTTGACCAACATCTTTAGGAGGTTTTGGTTTTGAGATGGGCTCTAAACACATCTCCTGATGATTTAAATCATGGTCCTCAATAATAGGAGCATCTTTCCCCTCAGTATCATCATCCATGTAAGATTCTTGAGATCTCTGGAATGCCACCTCCTCATCAAAAGTCACATCTCTGCTGATATCAATATGACGATGCCTCTGTTGGAGACATTTACCATCATACACACTCTTCAGTCAAATTGGCCTAGTTAAACCACTATCCTAAGTTTAATTGACATCAAGGAGCATTAATTACCATCATCCCAGTCACTCCCACGCCTACCTACAGTCAAGGAGGCTAACTTAGCCTTTCCTACAGTCAAGGAGGCTAACTGGAGCACTCCAGGGGTGATCTGGTTGACATTCATGCACCAAATTCCTGACTGGGGGTTACTTTCAGTTCAACCAATCAGTTACAGTCAGTTAAGGCGCCTCCATGCATTAAATATATTATTTAATCATTATTTATTGATTATTTTATTATTATTTAATGAACTGGAGTGAACTAGGCGCTTTCGCCAACTTCTGATGGTCAGTTCAGCTTCAGTTAACCTCATCAAGGTTTATTGGAGTCATGCAGTACTATCACTTGATGGTTGGTTGCTATGACATGTGTTTGATCTCCTTCAGTTGAGATTAAGTCATTTATTGCACTCCAACTTCAGTTAGGATTGGTGAGTCAATTAAGGTTTTTTGTCAAGTGGTTAACTGAGTGGTATTGCATGGCAAAGAGTCAGTTAAGCTAGACTCATGCATGGGAATTCGAATTGTCCCTTAGTTATTCGAATTCTTCATTGAGTTAAGCTATGGCTCATGCATGGAATTGTAATCCTTTATTGTTTATATAATATACAGAGAGGAAACTTATTTGGTTCCTGAAAATTTCCAATTCATGAGTAATTGTTAATAATTCTTTGATGAGATTGAATCTTAGTTCCTAGATCATGTGCAAGAATTAATAGCCCCAAAATATATACTCGATATGCCTTTGAATTCTCATTGTACCCAACAAAGATGCCTTCTTTCCTGAAGGATCCAATTTTGTATTTTTTTCCTTAGGCACATGAATGTAGGATGGACATCCTCAAATGCCCAACTTCTGGTTTCACACCTCTGAAAGTTTCTTCAGGGGGTTTGTTCTCTAAAGCTTGGTGAGGACATATGTTATGAACATACACTGTAGTGTTGGATGCTTCAACCCATAGAAACATAGGAACCACATGATCATGGATCAGTGCTTTAGTAGATTCAATAATGGATCTTTTTTTTCTTTCAACAACGCCATTTTGTTGGGGATTATAAGGTACCAGGAGCTCTCTCTTAATTCCCATATTCTTGCAGAAATTGTTGAAGTCTTTGGAAGTATATTCTCCATTATTTGATCTAAAGACCTTGATCTCCTTGTTTGTCAAGTTTTCTACTTGAGCCTTTCTTGGAACTTGGAGAAGACTTTATCCTTTCTCTTCAAGAAATAGATCCATGTCTTCTGGAAGAAGTCATCAATGAAAGTAGCAACATACAAGTATCCTCCCTAGGATGGTACTGGCATAGGTCCATAAATATCCGAGTGAAACATGTCCAAGTTCCCTTTGGAAGATCCGGAAGACTTGAGACCATTTGTCTCAATGCTAGAAGAGCTCTATAATGTAAGTGAGCAAATCTACGATGCCATAGCTCAGTCAAACTGTAAGAGTCATAAACAAGACCTTGAGTTGGCTATGCTGTCAATCTGGTTGTGCTAGGTCCACAAATACCCGAGTGAACCATGTCCAAGTTCCCTTGGATCTTCATGTTCGTTTGGAAGATCCAGAAGACCTGAGACCATTTGGCTCAATGCTAGAAGAGCTCTGTAATGTAAGAGTCATAGAGCAAATCTACGATGCCATAGCTCACTCAAACTGTAAGAGTCATAAATAAGAGCTTGAGCTGGCTGTGTTGTCAATCTGTAACGACCACCAAATTTGGAACCGATAACTCTGGTTGAATCAATGCTTGAGTCTTTAGTCCACATGAGGACTTGTCCATCCACAAATGCAACTCTCATGCCCTTATCTTCCAAGGATGAAATGGAGATAAGATTCTTCTTCAGATTTGGTATAAGAAGCATCTTTCTGAAATATAAAGAATCATTTGAGCCTAGTCGGAAGAATGCTAAACCAACTCCCTTTACTCCATACTCGCTATTATCACCAAGTTCAACCTGAAGAGAGGCATGCTTATTTGACAACTCTGAGAGAGGGGTTTTAGAACACAAGTGCTCTTTTCAAGTTGATTTATGGAGAGAAGGGTCCAGACTTGGATTCCCTAGTTTTGGACAGTGGCATTTATTCGACACTGCTCCGTACCATGTTAGAATTTTAAGATAGCCATACAATTTTCATCTTATTCAATTTTAATTGCAATATATACAAGTAAGGATTATGAAAGGAATAACCATGCACATAAACATAAGAACACCAAGGATTTATCGTGGGAAACCCTTTAAGGGAGAAAACCCAACAACCTTTTTTAACTCAGAGATTACAATCCAAAATATAATAGTACATCCATATACAAGAATCATCACATAGAAAAGCTCTAGACAAACCCTAGAGCCAAAGGAGGAAACTCTCCAACAATATTGAATCCAGAAATAGTCTTCTTCAACCCAATAATAGTTCTCTCTCTCTCTCTCTCTCTCTCTCTCTCTTTCTCTCTCTTGCAAACTTCTCCAAGTGACTTTAGCAAATTGCGTCATGGTTAGAATGAGGAAGGCGTCCTCTATTTATACTTTTTCATGTTTGGACTTAAGTTTTTCTCGGGCCGACTTGTACACTATTGACTAGGCCGACTTGTCTTCAATCATGATAAAATTACCTTTGATTGTTATATTTTTTGGGCCAACTTGTGTTAGGAAGCCTCACACAACTACAAACACTAACACTTGATATACAATTCCACATATCACTTTCAAAGTACTTATATCTTAAACATAAATTTCTGTTGTTTAACCGAAAAACACAGACAAATTATGACCAGTTAAAGCTAGTACAAAACCCTTTGAGTGGACCCATCTAAATCTATCTAAGACATTGATTCTTGTTAAATATGCTAGTGCTCATTCGATTTAGAGTAAGGTTTTTTACAATATTCATATCCTAACAAAAAAATTTCCGGAGTCATTCTTAACAGTACATAAACTTACGAATCATTGCTATAAGGAACAATATCGAAGCATAAAAGCAACACAATCAGAGCATGGAAACCACTGTCCAAATGAGTAGGCATACCGCAAGGTAGTTGAAATTAAGCAAAGAAAATATAACTAAAAAAATGAGCACAAAATAAATCAAGAACATAAAAGAACTTGAAAGGGAAAAACAAACAAATCAAGAACATAAAAGAACTTGAAAGATAAATATTTGTTATATTACAAAATGAAGAGAGCACATATCCTTTTCTAGATGCATGAACATGATCTCTACATGCATGAACCTTAAAATGCCCTGAATATTATTTGAGTCATTGATACAACATTAAATCATGATTTAGATTAAGTCAATAAGTGGCTTTGTTAATATACCTAAATCTATAGTTTAGATGACAATTTTGAATTCGATAACTCTGGACATCGTCTCTTGATAGCCATTCTAAGGACTACACAGTTTGTCTTTTGAATTTTACAAATTTATATAGGCCAAAATATTAAAATTTCTGTAGTATGGTCTTGTTTAGGGCAATATTCCAGCTCAACTTCGACATTTGCCTTATACTTCAGTTTAGACCTATTTGCAACCAATGTGTTTCTTTCAGTTTTTATAAGAACAGATGCTTGATATTTCATCAAGTCTTGTGTTAAACTTGCATAGCCTTTTCCCATACTGGGTTGCTTGCATTATTAATATGGAGGTGTCGCACTCCTCAACTAGTCCTTTTCTATAGCGCACACACTTCACTCTTACATATCGCACCCTTATAGAAGAAAAAATCGAGTCTACTCGATATTTGTTGATGCATGTTAGTGGATTTTAGTATGTATACATATGAACTTAGGTGCCCTTCTTAAAATAGTTATTAGTTTAAGAGAGTTAAGAGTTTTTTTTAACATTTCTTCTTTATCTATTTGTTTGTCTCTATGCTGGAGAGAAGCAATGAGAGTTATAAGGAGAGTTAATTGAAGAGAATTCAAGGAGAGCACCCACCTGCATAGAAGTACCTTTCTCTTGTATTTGACTATTGTATTCATTCATTTCATGCAACTTTGAATTTTTTTGCTTTGCTTCTATAGACATGTTTGCTTTTGTAGTTTCAATATGGGTATTTCTCAGATCTAGTCGACATTTGGTGGATTGATCTGAAATTCAAATTTGTTGTCTATTTCCCTTATTGTATCATTCTATAACTTTTTTTTCATTGTTTTTTATAATCTTTATATTTTCAGATTTAGGTTTTAGGTCTAAAGGAATCATATTTGTGCATATCCAAAGAGGTTTATTGAATTAAATGCTATTGAAAGAGATTTATTCAACTAGCAATGGATGTTTAGCAATGTTCCACCAAGTTTCTAAAATGCGGGATTGAGATAACACACTTGGGGGATGTGTGGAGACTATCCCCAAATTTTAGGAAAATTTGTCGGGGATGAAGGGATGGCGGGGTCCCTAACATAGGTGGCCCTATCTCTAATATTATAAAAAATATAAATCCCTACGTATTAACATATCAACTCGTTTCATCACCATATACATATTGAATACCAAATTTATTATTGTGCAATGTAAACACAATTGTTGATTCATCATTGATTCATGAATCATTTATCATTTGAGTATTTGAACTTCACATTGATAAATTCTAAATCTATAATACATGTGCATTTTCCATTATAACTTTGAATCATAGACATAAATAACATATAAAATCATAAATTTGAATCATAGACATGTCGCATAAACACCTACAGATTTGAATAGTACATCTATTCAGAGAATCAAAAGTACACCAACAAATCTAACATGTGTCATTCAACTCAACAAATACTGAAGTCTTAAATGACTGAATCAGAAATACTAATAGTAAATAACACATTAAAATTAAAATTGTAGAGTGATGAGTCAAAGACCTAGTCTGAGGTCATTAGTGATGATATCTACTTTCCAACATATTTTAACATATCAATTCTTCATTTCATCACCATTTACATACTAATTAGTAAATTCATTATTATGCGATGTAAACACTATTGTCGATTCGTCATGGATTCATGAATCATTTATCATTGATGAGTCAAAGACTTAGTTTGAGGTCATAGCAATATCTACTTTCCAACATATTAACATATCAACTATTCATTTCATCACCATTTACAAACTAAATACTAAATTCATTATTATGCAATGTAAACATAAATGTCGATTCATCATTGATTCATGACTCATTTACCATCCGAGTATTTGAATTTTACATTGGTAAATTCTAAATTATAATACATGTACATCTTCCATTATAACTTTGAATCATAGACATAAACAACAAATAAAATCATAAATTTGAATCATAGACATGCCACATAAACACCTACACATTTGAAATAATATATCTATTTAAAGAATAAAAAACACACTTACAAATCTGAAATACATTATTCAACTTAACAAATACTGAAGCCTTAAATGATTGTATCATAAATACGAAAAAGTAAATAGCAAATTAAAATTAAGATAGTAAATGGTGTTGATTCAAAGATAGTTTTAGGTTATTACTTCTAGAGTAAAGAATTAAACTAAAAACTAACAATACAATGAACACAATAAAAGTAGCTCAAAGAAATCATCAAAATTAAAATAGTAAAGGGTGATGAATCAAAGATAGTTTGAGGTTATTACTTCGAGAGTAAAAAATTAAACTAAAACGTAACAATAGAAAATGAACACAAAATAAAAGTAGCTCAAGAAAATCATCAAAAGAGAATCAAGGAGATAGTTCCATGGACTAGTCCTGATGCATTCTTTGCATGAAGTCACCAAGATCATCAATAAGAGTGTCACTATTTAAGCCAACGTCTCATGAATGACCAATGGCATAACAACCAAACCATGTTGCATCTCATCTGGTTCCTCCTTTATCTATGCTTTGTCGTCTAGATTCACATCCCATCCTGTCATCGATCCCCTATGATACTCTAGTGTCCTCATATGTGCAGGACATAGTGAAGTATGCATTGCAACTAGGTTTTCTACTCTCCTAGAGGTAAGCCTATTCCTCTTGATAGACTGGATGAAGCTATATGTAGACCGGTTCCTCTATGTTGTAGAGGAACTAGCAAATTGAGACAATAAGTGAGTAGTAGGATATTAGATCTTTGGAGCATCGTATCCATTCATCCTCCACCAACCAATGGGGTCTTCTTGGCCTAAGTCACTATAATCTTCCTTTGCATTAGGATTGTTGAAGGGACCATTGAGAGATGCAAAATGAATCCACTGTCTTTGAATTTTTGCCTCGTATCCATCATATATCTTTGTAATGGAAACTTGAAATCCCTTCTTGATCTTTGGATCATCAGTGGGAGGAATTTTATTTGGCTTATGGATATACCATTTTGGGTTAAGTTCATATGTTTCCATGTGCAAAGGTTTGTTCATTTGGTCCCATAAAAGTTGAATGATGGGTCGAATATGGGTTGTATAGAACTCTAAGGAGGGTTCTTTCTTGTGAATGGATACCCTTACTTGACCCAACATGCTATCAAAAGTTTCATAGATTTTTCTAAGATTAGGAGAATTTGAGTCTGCATAGCAAATGACCTCAAATATAATGCGTAGGAAAGATACCACATCACTGCAATATGCTCACCAATCATTATCCAATACTCAAATCTTGACCTTCTTCCCTCATCTATCTTGGATTTTTTCCACCTATTCCAATCCAAAGTCACAACCATGGCATGCATGCATATTGCACCTACAACATCCTCCCCAATAAGAGATAATAGATGTCATGAGTCTAGTGTTTGCAAGCTTTTGGAATTCCTTCCTTGAGTGAGCCTCATGCATAGTTAAGGAGGTGTGGTGGTTGTGGATAACCATCTGCACATCTCTTGCAGTGTCACCAAGGAGGGTACCCATTGAATTTCACCAATATATTTATGTGCATTGTTCAGTGCATGCACACAACAAGTTTCCAAACAATATGCATGCACATACTTTGAGTTGGTAACGTAGTTGATTTGAACACCGGTGCTTCCTTTTGCCACAATCTAGACGATATTGGTAGGACGAAGCTCCTCCATAGCATCCTAAAGTAGTTCAAATTGTAAAATTGCATCTTTGCATTTCCAAAAAAAAGCAATAACTCTAAGAATAAAGGCCCATCTATGCATGTAACTATGATGTTGATAAGTGGACGTTTGGAAAATCTCTGTCCACACCTCCATAACAATAGAGCAACTTGCCCTCACCCTTGTTTTTCTCATGTTTTTCGTTTTTGCATAGTGATATTAGACACTTGCATTTCTAAAATCACTATCCTCAACTTATGTTCACCCAGTGGCACATATGAAGGTCCCAATAATAAGGAGTGCGACTAACATGGAAATAAATGCGAATAAAAAATGGAATTGTCCAATGATATCATTTGTCTCATTACAATTCATATTACCGTACATACTTGTAATAGTTGGTCCTATTGCATAAGAACAAGAACCCTTCTTTGTAGATGAAGATGCCATAACAATAAATGGTGGAGGCATAACGTTGGATGTTTTACTTCTAAATTTCCTTTTGAAACTAGAATTTACCTCCACATTGTCATTAGCATGGGCCATGACATTTTGGCTGGAGAAGGTGCCCTTTGAATCCGTAGCCATATGCATCCTCACAATCTTAGAGTTTTACAATATGGTTAATTTTGTATATACATCAACCCCTTTTACACCTATTCCCAAAATGTGCCTCCTAACTTGAATGTAAGTTCCAACCCAAGGACAAACATTACATGTCAAATGACGTGATCCACCACTTTGCTTTCCTAGATTCCTGCTACATTGGGACTCATATTCTTTGGTTGCATATAACAAAAGTAGGTTTTTGGGATCATATGTCTCATTTGTATATTCAACCAATGCCATTGGTGAGTAGGCATTGGCTTGGTTGCTTAAATTAGCAGATGAAGTGGTAGTCACACCTCCACTTCTAACCTTTGTTCCACTCCTAACTCGACCCTTTTCTTGGGCATCATAATCAAAATAATTTCCACTGCAACTGCTATCTCTGGAATGACCCACTTTTTGTTGGTTTTACAAGGAGATTTTAGTTTTTGGAAACTTCCAGTAAGGGTTTATAGTTAATAATATTTTTCTAGGGTTGATGGTCCCATAGGTGGTGATTGAAGGATGGAAATGTTAAAAAAAACACACACTACCCAATAATTAAAATTTAACAAAAACAACTAAAAACAATGCACAAAAATTAAAAAACAACAAAGAAAAACTCAAAAAAATACCCATAATTAAAAAAAACTAGAAAAACTTTAAAAACATGCATATAAATATATAAAATATAGGCATGAACATTGTTGACCATACCTCCATACTCCTGGATGAAGAAACGTTGAAGGCAAACCAAAAAACCACTAATATCTATACTTAGTTACTCAAGGGAACTTTGCATAAGGGAAATATCAAAATCTATCCAAGAAAATTGTTGGTCCAGCCTTCAAACACCAAAATTGCCCCTTTCTCTTGTGAAATTGCTCTGATCTCTTAGCTGGCGACCACTTCTCTCCAAGGTAAAATTGATTTGCAAAGTGGCATATGACAAATGAAAGAATAAGAGTGGGTTGGGTTTTGGAAGATGTAAATAGGTTAGGAATAGTTTTAGGTTTAACATTTTATTCTTTATTGAGTTTTTTTTGTTATTTTAAGTTTCATATTTTTTTAAAGAAATTGTGTGTGTGTGGGGGGGGCCGTTTGGGCGTCCCCATTTTCGAGACGTCGTGCTCAAACATCACCCTCTATGGGAAATGCATCCCACACCTTTTAGGCATGTTTGACACTACATTTCCCTACATTTCATAGAAAGGGGTATGCAACATAACGTTTTTCTAGACACCCCTCGTCTTGGGAACGACGAAAAATGCAGGGTGTGCGCCCCAACCTCATGGGATGCGTTGCCGTGGAATACTATATTTTAAGGTAAAACAAATTACAATTCTAGGAATACACCTACCACAATCCATATCAAATCAAATCCTTACCTTAGATAGGTCAACAATAAAATCAAATGAGATTTTGATGAGATTTAATCTAACAAGCATGTATGAACATGTACTTTTCTATTTTGTAATTTAGACTACTTTGTATTTTATACTTATACTTTTAATGACTTGGACTAAATTGATCACTCTTTCATTTTATTGTATTTTATTGGAAACTTGGTTACAATATCCTTACACTTTTGTACTTTATATATAGTAATACAAATGAGTGTACAATTATTTTACAATTCCAACAATTATCTTCTCATACTTGTGTGTTTTATTTCTTTTAAATTTGTGTGTAAGTATACTGTTGTATTGTTGGTACTATGTTCATATCATTTGGAATCAAAGCCCTAGGATTGCCTCTTTATAGTTCTATAATTCCAATCAAATTGGGATTTCTATCACGTCCAAAATTCTCATTGAGCTTCCAAAACCAAGTGTTTTGCGTGATTTATTGGTGTATTGACACCCTCTTTGTCTGATTTCAAACCATTAATAGGTAGTAACTCATTATTACTTGAGCTTCTCTCAATTTTTTTTCAATTGTATCATTTTCTACAAGATTCCTAAATTAGATCTACAACTTCCATTGTTACACATGAACCTTTTGATCTCATATTACATTTTACAGACTGATATATGCACTTTCTAACACCAAATCTACACTTCCTGACAATAGATATGCACATTTTGATGTCAAATCTATACTTTTGGGCCTCATACCTACACTTTCTAGGCTAGATTTGCACTTAATAACTTAAGGCTTGCGATTTTTGGGTAAAGAGATGCACTTTTTGACATCGGATCTATAATTTTTGGCCTCTTATTTGCATTTTCATGTCTCATATATGCCCTTTTTGACCTCAGATTTACATTTCCAAACACTAGAACTACTTTGGCACTAAATCTACAATTTCCACTACCATATCTGCATAATTTTTGTCTTGGTATTGCATCACATCTCCATGCTTTTCCAAAGACTTTATTAGCTCCCAAGTTCCCAACATTGAATGCAATACCCAAATTTTGATTCTTAAATTATTAATATATATGCATATGATAAACTAGTTATATATGAACTAATTATAAGCTAAAAATACATGCTAAAAATACATGGCTTATAATTTGTATATTGATAAATAATATAAATATATTAATAACTGTAAATGAAATGAAGAATGACAAAAAGGAAAAAAAAGAAAAAAGAGCTATTAGTCCATGAGAGGGGAAAAAGAAATTTGAGGTTACATGATAATGATATTATTTTATTTCCAACTAAGTGCTTTAATCTTTTCTTTATGATTATGTGAAGTCCTTTTATGTTTGGATTAGTTGCCACGGTGAGATATGCGTACTTTTTATGAAGGCACGTGATATCTTTTTAACAGCAAAAATATTTTATGACTTTTTTGTATGCAAGTTGTTCTTGTCATTATTGCTTATTTTATTCCTTTATCTTTTTGGACTTGAGCATAGATTGCTATAACATTTTTCACATAATTATGAGAAGCCGTTGCCATACAATTATCACGAAAATATGACATAACATAACATTTCTCACATAATTATGAGAAGCCATTGCCATAAAATTATGAGGAAAATATGACCGAGTTTAAGGGTATTTAATTAGATAAAAGTGGAAGTCAATTATAATTCAAACTTTTGTTTTGTTCTTAGTAGTAGAGATTCTTTGTCCAAATTGTGGTGGAGCAAGTTGAGGGGCAAGAGATTGTTGTGGATTTGGAAATGTTGTAGTGGGAAATTGTCTGGAATATTCTAGGAATTGGATTGTGTAAGAGAAGTTACAGTCAAGGGATATGGATTTGTCTTTTTGGATTTAGTTTTAGCTTACAAGGGTCATGGATTTGTCTTTTTGGATTTAGTCTTAGCTCACAAGGGTCATGGATGGCCTTAGTTATAGGGAGATACGGTGTAATAAAGAGCTTATGGTTAGGTGGAATGCCCTTTTCCACAAGCAATGGGTGAAGAGTGTTCTAGAAGATAAGTGTTTTTGATTGATTTATGAATATGGAAAATTATCGTGTTTGTGTTTATGGGTTTATTTATTTATAGTTTGTTCAATTCTGAATGCATGCATTATTTTGCATTTACAATTATGAGTTCATAATTCATTGGATTGTTTAATTATGCTTGCACAACTCTATATAAACACACATGAATTCTATCTATTATCAGAGCTTTGAGTTGTTAATGGAATTAGAACAAACATTTGGTGTGGTTTTTGGTGGTTTTGGAGTAACACATAGCCTCAATATTGCATAGAGGCTGCTAAGTATGATAGAGTATGATATAAGATCTAGTAGTTATAACATTGGGGTTGTAAGGGCTAGAAATTGATTTGTACACAAATAAGTTGGAGTTATATGTCATAATGTTTGACAACATGATTTATTGAGAAAAATGGGAATACAATTATAGTTTCCTGACTAATTGCTTGACAAATGTTGGGAAAGAGTTGTATAAATCTTGTAACTGAGAAATTCCTAGTTACACAATGACTAAATTGTGTGTTGATAGAACATATAGATTGGGTATTTCTGGTTATAATCATAAATGAGAGAGTTAGGGTTCGACTATGTAAGAATTGGGTAAATTGTGGAATTAACAAAAATGCCCAAATTTTGATGTGGATAGAGTTAAATTGGGTCAAAATTTCATCCGAAGTGTAACAAAATGCACAAGTGACTAAGGTTGAGGAGATGTGCCTAAAAATTCATGGTGTCTACGTGTTTGTTGGAGTATATATACTGTTGATTATGAGAATGGAATGTCTCAAAATCAACACTTTCAACCTCTTGGTTGGCTAAACCAAAGGAAATGAGAATGGTACCCTTCTTTATAGCCTTAAAAGTCCACTAGTGTCAAACATCGTTGGTAAATCTAGTTAGGATGCTCAATGTAGATAGAAAAAGTATTAACAATTAATTTCTAAAAATTATTCACAACTGTAAATAATATAATTTCATCAACAAGAGTATTTTTTGTATAGATGAATTAAAAATGAGCACTAAATATGTAACAATATGTAAACTTATATTGATTAAGTAAGAACTAAAATGCGATTCTTTAATTTTTTCAGAAAAAAGTAAAATAAGAGAACTTAAAGATAACTCAGGGGATAGAAATCAAACAATAAAAACATCACAACCGAAGAAAAGGTTATTATTTATTGACATATTCCATCACTACACAAAGAATACATCTAATAAAAAACATCACAAATGAAGAAAAGGTTATTCTTTATTGACATATTCCATCACTACACAAAGAATACATTTAATAATTTCCTTCATATTTCTGCAAAAATCTAGACCAAGAATTGTTCCAACACATGGACTAGTATTTACAAGACCACTTAGTCAAAGTGAGTATGAAAAAGACAATATAGGCCATAATTGACAAGACTACATTTGATTTCAAAACTTGTTAGGATGCTGCTGTTATTTTATACAAATCAAGCAACTGATTATAAATAAGCTGCTTGAATAATATTTTTCAAGCACAACGACCAAATGATAAATATACATGTTATCAATACAAATAAGATCAAACCCTCCAACTTTATCACCCCATAGGAACTCCTCTTGTCAATAGAACCTGTTAGACTTAGATTCTTGAGTGTATGATATGAAAGAAGTGTCCAAGGTTCAGAAAAATCAGAGTTTAGCAAATCATAGCAAGTATGACCAATATCATTCCTAAGAGCCTCAATGTCTTGATAAAGCAGGCAACCAAGCAATTACCAACTATTCCAAATTTTCTCGACACATAGTGTAATATAAAACAAAACAGGTAATGATCCAAAAAGACTATATTTAGAGATTTAAGACTCTAGAAAAAACACAAATAATCCTTATAAGCAAAAAAAACCAACTAAACAAAGAGCGGCCCTCCTTATCACTTCCATGCTATGAAGTTAGGGATATCACCCGTCGCTTGTGCACAAATCCTTGTAGCTCCCATCCATATATTACATCCTCACAGTTGCAATAACAAAATTTGTCGAAATGCATTACCCAAGAAGTTCACGATATGAAGAAAACTCAACCTTTAGTACATGCATCGTAACTCATAACCATTTTTATAGTCAAAACACAATCTTGTATGATAAATAAAACATCTGTTGAACGTGTTACTCATAACTGTCCAATTTTTTCATGTTTCAAATAATCATTGCCATCCAAAACTGCCCAAATATGCAGGTCTTTAAACTTAAAAGCTGTTTATAAGGTCTCAGGATGTAGATTAGAAAATGAAATGGTAGGTTGAGCTTGCGGTTGTCTTATGCTCACAACCATTTCTTCCAATGATTTAATATGCATTTGCATTTTGCTTATGGAGGACTCTTCTTTCATGGAGGATTCTTCTTCCTCCTCCATCTTCCCTTTTTTCTTCTCTAACCATGATGACTCATCTAGAGGGTGTTTGGGATTTGTAGGATTAGGATTAGGATATTTCATTCTGTCTAGGGGAGTGAGAACTGATTCTTTAGGATATATGGCTTATTGGCTCTTGAGGGGATTGTTGAGTTTCCCAACTAATGCAGGTGACAAAGGAGGATAGAGTTCCTAACCATCATTCTGGACTGGGGGGTCATGATGAATCTCAAGAGCGCTAAAGTAAAACATGCATAAAACAAGTATGGTATAATATCAATTCGACTAATTATGATCGATATGTTGAATTTTAATTCGATGTTCAAATACTTGACAATTATTATCACAATGATTCTTCAAACATTTATTTTATTCCACAATTTCATTACATAATCAATATTCACTTGCAAAAGAAATAAGGATCATTGAAAGATAACTCTGCACAAGAGACAAAGATTTTACCCTGGAAAACCCAATGAGGAGAAAACCCAACAAATTTTTCTTAGAAGAAATCA
Organism: Pseudotsuga menziesii; assembly: GCA_001517045.1. NCBI lineage: Eukaryota > Viridiplantae > Streptophyta > Pinopsida > Pinales > Pinaceae > Pseudotsuga > Pseudotsuga menziesii. Next base: position 76,788 of record LPNX010095710.1, read on the forward strand.
ATCCAATTCAAACACAATACCAATCATGAAGACAATCCTTAGCACAAGCGACGTTTGTCCTCTTTCATAAGAAACCCTAGCAAGGGTAGTGAATCTTCTAAGAGAATAAGAGAACCCCAAAATTATACTTCTTGCCTTAGCTAGGCCTTCCTAGGAGGTGCACACAAGTGGGCATAAGAGGATGTTATGTTGAGTGAGTATGAACAAAGGAGGCGTGAAGCACTTTATTTATATTCTTCTTTTCACTAGAAGTTTCCTTAATGGCGTCGACTTGTCTTTTTCCACTGGAGCTGACTTGTACTTTTGGGCTACATCTTTTATTTAACTTCAAGCCGACTTGTCTTCTTGCCTTCATTTTCTTCTGGGACTTCTTCAATGGTATATGGAATTTGGTCAATGGTTTGTATTGAATTCTTGGTTATTTCTTCATCATAGAAAAGTTCTTTTACTGATGTCCATCTCCTCACATGTAGATCAAATTCACACATAGAGCTCTAATGTTGATTTGACCATACTCTAATAAGTCCTAGACACTTCTTAGAACCAATGTCAAATTCAACACTAGATTAGACTTTGTCTATTCCACAAGGGGATATGATCCCCTACAACACATACAAGTCAAGAGATCATTCCCACACAAAGTGAGGCATATGACCTCTAGCCTTATCCACATAGTCAATCCATAGGGCTAATCAAAGGCTAAGCATCGTTGCCTCAATACACATGGCTAATAATGACTATGATGAGGTCATCCTTAACCAACCATTGATCAATTCAAAGAAATGATATGCAGAATGTTTTCCAATACTAAGACTAAAGACTAGGACTCTAGGACTGAGTCCTGTGGAGAAACATCAAAATGATATACCGATAACATAACATAGACCGAGTATTGGATATAAACATAAGGAAAACTCGAATCAAAGCAAAGATGAAATCTGTTGGACAATGAAATATAAGTTCTACATGTTATTGTATTTTCACTCGCCTGCATGGTAATTTCACTTTGTCAGAATACAAATTTATGACAAATAACGTAATCAACAATGCTGCATATGATCACATTAAAAACATTAACAAATGATGCAAATGGCAAACCATATGTCAACACAATTGATTGCGAGGAATCTCGTAGAGGATGGACATTAACTCAAACAAACAAATGATCAATTAATACCACAACTCCATCGCCATTTGAAACTTTACCACGAGTTACGATCAAGCTGGGGTGTATGCAAATGAACCAACGATTTAATTAAATGAGAAATTGGTGATATGTCATAGGTGTTGGAATTACAACAATACAACCATTTACTGCCCAAATCCATAGATCATATTCTTACCTCATGACCAGTCAATGTTTTAAACGATCAAACCAATGCTGCGATAAATCAAATTCACATCAACTCCCATCTTCACATATACATTATTTAAATGTGGAGGTTGGAACCTGTTATTCTAAAGAATTTAGGTAGGGTTAGAGTATATAATCTATTGTATCATTACATAAAGGTTTAACAAGAGTATCTTGTCATTTACAACAATTGAATTCGAGTAGGAAAAGTAACAATCATCCATTCTAATAATTCAAGCTACGTCTAATGTACAACTCTTCATAATTAATTGATACGTACCAAATATTCAAATAAAATCATTTATAGAGGAACATGTGCACCTACGGAAAAAACAAGATCTCCCAAATCTCAACAAAATAGGTTTATAGAACAGGTGAATTGGCTAATACTAAAATAAAGTGTGGGCCAAATGTTATAATGAAATTAATTAATAAAGGCATAAAAAGAATTAAAAGGTGTCACAACAATATAAAAAGGTTAAAAGGATGACATGCCAAGACTCTATGATGTCATGTGGATCCTTGGGACACTATTGTTACATCATCACAATTATGTGTCATATCATGTTAGTATAATTTTTTTTAAGAAGAATATGATGTCAATTTCTTATTTTTTTTGGATAACATGAGCATAGAAGGTTAGAATGAAGTAAATTTAAGGTGTAAGTTGACAATGATTATGACTATAAAAGTGTGAGTGAAGTTAGTTTGTAAATTCAGCTTTAGAATTCTGAAAAATGATCATTATTGTTTTTTCAAGAAAAATAGGGTACTCAATAACGAAAGCTTAACTGAATATAAAATTTGGTCGATGTGCATTAGAATTAGGCACAAAAAAACTAGGTAGAGTATTTGGTTAAATTCCAAGGGGTTTGGATTGGAGCTAAAGTAATATGCCAAAATCCATTATTTTGGGAGAACTTTTAATGCTTTTGAAAACTATAAATGGAGGAAAAATGGCTTAAGACATCAAAATTGGAAAAATTTTCTTACTAAACATTTGAATTCCTTAATAACTTGGACAAATTTATCAATGTGATTTTTTCGACTTTTTCTCCTTTGAAATAAACAATTTCAGCCAAAATATGTATGGAAAAAGTACAAAGTTCGTGATTCCAGATTGAATCATGCAGAAAATCATTGGATTATTGGATCATCAGGATCAAGGTATACGAGTCTTCCCAATGAGAAGTACTATCTACACACAATATATATTGGTCCCCGCTTGTTTGTCTTCAACATGAGGGAGAAGTTGGTCCTTGACATTGAATGCAACAACAAAAGAGTTTAAAAATTGGGAAAAGATGGTAACTTCAAACATATGCAACTCTTAACTTTGAACTTAGAACTAAACATGGGTAGAGTCACTCAAAAATAGGAGAATAGGTCTCAAGATTTATACTCTGGAGAAGTACTTTGGACCTTTACACAATTTGGGAAGAAAATGACATGTAGGTTTGATATGAAAAAATAGACAAACTTTGTCTGAGCCATAGATCTCCAAGTTCTAGGAGCATTAGCTGCCCATTGGTTTGTGTTGACAAAAGATTGGGCAGCTAATGCTCCTATTGGGTAGCTAATGCCCCTTGTTTATAGGTTTGCATTTGGTAAACTTTTTTTCCATGCACCACATAGTCATCAAAAGTTCATTTTTCACGTCATTTGCACTGATGGGTTCCGTTTTTCGCACTCTCTCTACCTATGGGATTCACATCTAATGCTCTCCCTATCTTTTTTAGACCATTTCTTAGAGTTACCTCGATTTGTGTGCCAACAGAAAATTTGAACCCCTTTTGTATTGGCATGTTCACGAGCCCTCCGCTCCATCCATACTGCAAGTTTTGCATTATTCTATCATCATTCACCATCCCGCAAGGAGGCCCCACTAGCGTTCCATTGTTATTTTTTCTAAAAGACTTTCCAAGTTTATATATTATGTTCATAAATTCACTCTTGGAGTATCTTGGCATTAAATAAGTATAGATCCAATTTTGTTGGACACAACATAGGGTTATTGCTATTGTAAAGTTGAGTACACTTAAAGTAGGGTACCAAAGTTCATATGGTACCTCTTCTAGGGAATCTAGACTTGTTTTGTGAATTGTGAACCATGATCTCTAACCTGTTACCTCCAACCGTGAAATCATGTGAACCTAAAACATAAACACTCTAACTCTCTCTCTCTCTCTCTCTCAAGCTATGCCTTTTGACATCTTTTCCTTATAGTGACAAGAGCTAACGCAAAATGTTTGAGTATAAGGAAGATCCAAACAAGATCTATCTAGCATTTCTATTTTTCTTTTATTACTGTTCATTTGTTAAACTTCATTGTAATTTGTTACTGTTTATGTTCTATACATTGGAATTGATAACTCATCTCAAGGACCAACTTTAATGCAGTGACCAGTGGAGTGTTAAAGTTGAAAGAGATGAAAATGATGTTTGAACTTATTACAACAACACTTTTTTGGATTTAGCTTTGTTATTTATTTATGCTTATACAATGATGCTAAAAAATATGTGACAATATACCTTGAGAGAGAGAAAAGATTAAATTCATTGGCCTTGTTGGTCCTATGGGTAAAAAGCATTGTTTCTACACCTTTACGATACACCTTGGTCTTGTGGGTATGGGGATTTCCTTACAATCTTGTTCTGACCCCTTTGGTTGACTTATGGTCCTTCATCTTCTACTTGGTCCTAGCACCCTTATTGTGTGTGGTACCTTGGCCACCTTTGGTACGATGGCTTAACCTTATTACTTTTGTTGTTTTATTGTTATGTGATCACATGACCTATGGTACCCTACTCTAAGTGTAGTCAACTTTATTTTATGTTTTATTATGGTAACCACCCTCAAACCTAGGGTTTCCTAAGTGACCATTCTAGAATACTTGCCAAGGTTATATATTATGTTCATAACTTCACTCTCGGAGTATATTGGAATTAAATAAGTATAGATCTAATTTTTGTTGGACACAACATATGGTTATTGCTAATGTAAAGTTGAGTACACTTAAAGTAGGGTACCGAAGGTCATATGGTACCTCTTCTAGGGATTCTAGACTTGTTTTGTGAATTGTGAACTGTGATCTCCAACCATGAAATCATGTGAACATAAACCATAAACACTCTAACTCTCTCTCTCCCTCTCTCTCTCTCAAGGTATGTCTTCTGAAATCGTGTCCTTACAGTGACAAGAGCTAACACAAAATACCCGAGTATAATGAAGATCCAAACAAGATCTATCTAGCATTACTATTTTTCTTTAATTATTGTTCATTAGTTAAACTTCATTGTAATTTTGTTAGTGTTTATGTTCTGTACATTTGAATCGATAACTCATCTCAAGGACCAACTTTAACAAAGTGACCAGTGGAGTGTTAAAGTTGAAAGAAATGAAAATTATGTTTGAATTTATTACAACAATACTTTTATGGATCTAGGGTTGTTATTTACTTCTGATTATACAGTGAAGATAAAAATATATGTGACAATATACCTTGAGAGAGAGAAAAGATTAAATTCATTGGTCTTGTTGGTCCTATGGGTAGAAGGGGTTGTTTATCGACCTTTACAATACATTTTTATCTTATGTTTTATTATGGTAACCACCCTAAAACCTAGGGTTTCCTAAGTGACCATTCTAGAATACTTGCCAAGTTTATATATTGTGTTCATAACTTCACTCTTGGAGTGGCTTGGCTTGAAAGAAGTATAGATTTGATCTTTGTTGGACGCATAGGGTTATTGCTGCTATAAAGTTGAGTGAATTGGAATTGATAACTCATATCAAGGACAAACTTTAACACAGTGACCAGTGGAGTGTTAAAGTTGAAAGAGGTGAAAAATATGTTTGAATTTATTATAGTAGTACTTTTCAGATCTAGCTTTGTATAAGAATCATAAATTATTCTTTAGGTACTAGGTTCCACATTCATCACCTAACCATTCATTGAAAACAATAACTAAATAACTATAAAATTGACTATTGATTCAAGGCACACTTCTTGAGAAATACATGGGTGAGACGTATTCTTGAATGCTGTATCCCATGGTGGAGGCATAAACAAACATGTATTTGTTAGATCTGTCTTTCTCGAGTGAGGGGAGTTTAGGAAGACAGAAGGAAAGTAAGACATCTAGAAGGTCTACAATAGGCATATCAACTAGAGTCTAGATGTCAAAAGATTAGAAGAAAATTCCAAATATGCATGCAATTTTTTCTTGCTGAAGGGGGGTCATGTTCTTATGAATATGATACCTTAAGGGACATTGAGGTTCCCTTGAGGTACAAACAAATTTTGAAACAATGGGTACCTAAGGATATTCCTCAGCTAAACACATATTTTTGTGTGAATGAGAGGATATATTGAATTACACCATCATCATTACATGGTTTGGGGTTGTTTTGCATGGATGGTGTAATGGTCAGTTACGAAAAATGTATTGAATTGATGGAGTATGATGGACCTTGTTACAACTACACAGATTGGATGCGACTGGTCAAATATACAAGAAGTATGCACAAATATAGATTGTTTGTAAATTATTTACAGCTGAAAGACAGGGATCAAAATAAAGGAGTGACATTGTACATTGACGAAAGGACAAAAGCTACAGGGAATATTGCGGCGTTTATAAAGAGTACACAACTAGGGTCTACACTTAAGCAACCCAATTGTATATTTGAGGGGTGTGAAGGAAACCATGTTTTTGTGTGTTTCCATTAAATCTATAGTTGTAGGGGAAGAATTTCTTATTAATTAAAGCTTGAATCAAATAGATACAAGCGCGGTCGCTATTGGAGATGTACCTCTAACAATTTACCCAACCTTTAATTACTGAATCTAATGTCTTATGCATTTTTTTGGTAGTCTGTTGTTCTATTTTAGTTAAAATTTTCTATATTTAAGACATAGAGTAGAGATTGGGGCATCTCCCCACCATCTGATCAGAGGAGTACACCTACATCCTTGAGGCTGCAGGTATACATCATTGTAATTGTACACATAATATGAACACGATGTTTATTTGTTATGTTTTTTTCGTGAGTATAATCGTTCCGTTTAGATAATGTTATCTGTGTTTTATTTCAGGGTGTTGATCGGGGTAGCTCTCTACCACCAGTAGATCAGATAGTACCTGCCTCGAGGTAGCATGTATACTTCATTGTTATTTTACTACTATAATATGCACAATACATATTTTTATTATTTCTTTTCATCAATATATTGGTTTCATTTATATAATCAATTATGTATTTTTTATCACATACAAGTGATCCAGGCATATCTCAATAGTTCATTAGAGGAATAGAACATCCTCGAGGCAAGAGGTAACCCTTGTTGTAATTTCATTACTATAGTATGCACAATATGTTATGTTATTACTAAATGTTCTTGAGTATATTGGGTTCATTTCGATATTGAATTATGTTTTTTTCATCACAGGAAAGTGATTTGGTTTTTTTCGTGGGTACATTATTTTCTTTTCGATAATGTTCTATACAATTAATTGTTGCAGGGAAGTGATTAGGGCAAGTCCCCAACTATTGATCAAAAGATCACATGCTCCTCGAGTCAGTAGGTCTACCTATTTCTAATTTCACAAATATAATATGACCAATATGTTTTCTATGTTAGGTGTTTTGCTTTCATTATGATAATGTTTTCTACATTTTTGTTGCAGCGTGATGATCGAGGCAAGGCCCTTGCTGTGGATCAGACGACATCATCTTCGAGCCATCAACTATACGTAATTTTGATTTTTTAAATCGAACATGAGAAATATGTTATTTTATTATGTTGTTTTCCTCAGTATGTTGCTTTCATTTTACTAGTAATGTTTTATATATTTTTGTTCCAGGCTACTGATTCATCAAGTGATCCAACATTAGATAAATCAATTGACATTAATGTGGATGAGATCATGCACGATGCTGACATTGGATATTATCTAGACCCAATTAAAATGATATAGAATACCTTAAAAAAATGAATGAGGATATCCTTCGTCTGCTATTCATTCAACCGTAAACAAACGAGATTAAAGCAAAGGTTGATGTTTTGGTGAATAAATCTAAAGCCTTGAAAGTAAGTTGTAGTATCTTGAATTATAACATAAATTCATTTATGATTTTATAATTTGTACTTGTATATGATCGTGAAGAAACAATTTGTTTGTATCTACAGGATATTTTGTGCCCACAGACTAGTGGTGAGGGCGGTGTTGGTATTAGTGATGCTCATGGAGAGTAATCACATGAGCATACAACTCCACCAAAATTACACGTGTCGTTGTTTTCGAATGAACAGTTGGAGACGCAACCCATGACACCCTTGATTCTAGATGTGAGTGCAACTGCTAGTGGTCAGTGCACGTCAGATGGTGCAGAACGAGGGGCTGATGTAGAGATTAGCAATGATAATGCTCAAGCAATGTTTCCTGGATCTTCCTGTGTCACTAGAACATGTACACTAGAGACAACATTTTTGGTGGAGGACAATCCTGTTCCCATAAAGATAGAGAAGATCCCAGGTATTTATACATTGTTTAACTTATTTTTTGTAATTTGATTGTAATATTATCAAAAACATTGTTTTACAACTAATGATAACATGATCATCTTACAGGAAATGATGTTTTTTATAAACATCTAAATGATATCTGATTGGAGATATTTGGTCCCACCATCTGCACAAGGTGGGATAAATAAACAAAAAATTTAAAAGATGAGCTCACTAATCACATAGTTGGCATATTCGACAATGAGACCCTCAATAGAGAGGAGGTCCTAAAGAAGGTTGGGAAACATATGAAGATTATGAGGGACCAATTTATGGTTCATATATAAAGGAACCCTAGGTATGAGTTCCCTCCAATGATTCCATCAAGAGAGTGGAAATCCCTAGTAGAATATGGAAAGGAGAGGGTTTTGAGAAAACAAGGAAAGCTACCTCTAGGCACATGAAGGTATGAAATACGTACTTTCAACAATGTAATTATAAACCTTATTATTATTAATTTTTAGATCAAATTTGAAACATGTAATATATTTCAACCTTTTCATAGGTTGTCGGACACATCAAAGGCCACCAAGGCCAGACAAGAAAAAAATTGGAAAACACAAGCTTGGGCTTGGTGGTTATTCCAATTTGGCAGCATGAATTGTAAGTATCAAAAAACCAATTTTACACCCAGGAAAAAAATTGCAACTTATTTTTTGTTTTATTGAAATTTAAAAGGTAATTTCATGGCATTATGCAAATATGCAGGCCGATCGATTCAATGAAGTGCCCATGGAGGAAGACTTGAAGCTTGGCTTCCAACACGACTTTGGAGTTGTTGAACGTTGAAATAAATTGTCTGGGAAAACACAACCTTTCGTTGATCCATCTTGCACATAGGTATATAAAATCATTGAAGTTTATTTAAGAATGATTACTTGTGCAATCCATTTGTTATAATTATTTTCAATATAATATTGACTCAATTTTGAGCAAGAAATCAACGATCCACCTAATGCCGAGGATGGGGGAAAATCTATTGAAGGTCATGTTTCGAATCCAGGTAATGAATGAATTTAGATGCTACAATTTGAAAATTTTCATTTCAAATGGTGAATATCAATTGTACTTTTTCATTTTTCAACTCCTGAGAATGTAGAGGCTCATACTATACCATATGAGCCTATACAGGGACACGAAGTACATGATGTGGCCACAATAGGTAAAATACACCTATGTAATATTTTTTTTGAATGAAAAACTAGTCATTATAAATTCATAAGACATCAATTTAACATTTTTACATTATTGCAGCAAATCTTGACCCCTTGCAGCAAAATCCACATTGTGAGTACTTTACTAGGTAGACAATACGACACGTTATAGATGCGATAAGAACTGAATGACAAGTTGTAGTAGACAAGTTTCTACCTGATTTTATAAAAAGAAAAAAACCTAGAAAGAAGTGACTTAATAAACACTATGTATACTTATTTTTTATAATAAATTAAAACCACATTTTTGCATATAAATTTGATATTTTTATTCTAGTACATGCATTGGGTATGGGGAAGTGAGAGTGATGTGAGGGGGGGAGGGGCCATAAGAAATTCTTACTTCATGTGGTTGGCCTTGATCAATACAAAATAATTTATTGGGGTCTTTTAATCTTGGAGAAAACCCCCCAAGATCAAACAAAACAACATCAAAGTCAATTTTGAATTCGTTACTACTCTGGATCGAGGGAAGTTTGCTCCAATATTAGACGTCTCCAATAAATTATTCTCGAAACCAAGAGGATCTTATTCATGAGTGTTAGTTTGTTCTATCAAGTTTTTAGTTTGTTCTCATCGAGTAAATCCATGTTTGAATCCACGATGATGAGGGGGTATTCCAAAAAGAAGGATGAGAAGGTGATGGGAAGCATTGTAAAGGGATGTTGGCATTCTCATAAAAATGCATCTTAGAATATTAAATAATGGTACAAATATGGTTTGTATTGATTTTCTATATAATTATGGAGGTTGAATGATTTGGAACTACAGGTACTACATGAGCTTAACAATGGTTGGGCTGTGATGAGGGGAGGTATGTTGCTTCCAATTTCATTTCAGATTATGTTCATGTTATGTATTTCATGCCATATTATGTTCATGTTATGTATTTCATTCCATATTATGTTCATGTTACTATTCATGTTATTGTAATTACAGACTATGTTCATGTTATTTCATTCTAGATTATGCTATGTATTTCATTCCAAATTATGTTCATGTTTTGGCCGAAACATAGAGACTGACGGAGTTTCAACAAAGGGAATGCCAAGATTTCAGCAGAAAGTGGATAACTTAGCGGAGTTTCGGGAAATGATATGTTGGATTTTCGACAAGGAATATGGTAGAGTTTCGACAAAGATATGACAGAGTTTTAGACGAACAACTTTCAAAGAGGAATTACTATCTTAATCCTTTTGTAAGAGCTGCTTTATATGACTTATTACATGCTGTTGTTAGAAAAACCAAAGTCACATGTCTTGTGCTTTGAAGGGTGCTTCCTTTTAGTTTTTAAATACACATGATTGTTTATTTTTGCACTATGTTAAGGATCAATTATTAACACCTTGCTTGTGAGTCCACCTAGGACTATATGAATGTCTTCTTTTATTTCAAACTTTGAAATATATAATATAATTATTTCTTTTTGAAAAAAGAAAATGACGGAGATCCAAAATGCATACAAGATTTAGGGAACAACGTGCTAAGTCATATTGACTTCTACTATGTGTTCCTAACCTTATTCCTAACCCTTTCTCTCTCAAGGTATGTCATCTGTTGCACTGGTGAATTTTCCTTTCAGTGACAAGATATGAACCTAAAAGTATCCGAGAATAAGGGTGATGGCAAAAAAGTCCTACACCATCATTATTATTGTTCTTTGTTAACTGTTTTCCTAGTACTTCTATTACTGCTTTATTTCATGTACATCACTATTAGTTTAAGTTCATTATAATATTGTTACTGTTTACGTTTTGTACATGGAAATTGGTAAATCATCTCAATGACCAGCTTTAACACAGTGGCCATTGGAGTGTTGAAGTTGAAAGAGATGAAAATTATGTTTTAAATTTATTACAATAGTATGGTTTTGAATCTATCTTTGCTTTAGTTGTGTCTCATGAATGAAAGTATAAATTTTTTGATTTTCTACATATCAAACCCTAATTACCTAACCAAAACTTTAACATTTTTTAAAATTGAAGATATTTCATATGGAGTGGCTTGACATAGCTAAATTATGTAAAGCTATCTACAAAAATTGTCCTATTTCTTCCAAATTTACAAAGTTTTGTACACATTATTTTCTTGAAAGGTCCAAAATTTATATTTTGTTTGGTTTCAAAACATGTCCAATTATGTTTACTTATGGTAATTGTAGAGTACATTATCTCTAGTAATTGTAGATCGCTATTATCTCTCTCATCATGTCATCCTGATGTTTTTCTTAAAAGAATTGTAGAGTGGGTCAATAATCTCTATTTCTTTATTGTAGTTCCTAGCTTATATTATCAACTAGTTTATGTCAGTGTTGATGTTTAAGTATACATTGAAATGAGACTGAAGAACATGTGTGTTAGAATGGAACATGTTTATTTTTGCACTATGTTAAGGATCAATTATAAACACCTTGCTTGTGAGTCCACCTAGGACTATATGAATGTCTTCTTTTATTTCAAACTTTGAAATATATAATATAATTATTTCTTTTTGAAAAAAGAAAATGATGGAGATCCAAAATACATACAATATTTAGGGAACAACGTGCTAAGTCATATTGACTGCTACTGTGTGTTCCTAACCTGATTTTTAACCCTTTCTCTCTCAAGGTATGTCATCTGTTGCACTGGTGACTTTTCCTTTCAGTGACAAGATATGAACCTAAAATTATCCGAGTATAAGGGTGATTCAAAAAATTCCTACACGATCATTATTGCTGTTCTTTGTTAACTGTTTTCCTAGACTGCTATTACTGCTTTATTTCATTTACATCGATACTAGTTTAAGTTCATTATAATATTGTTACTGTTTATGTTTTGTAAATGGAAATTGGTAAATCATCTCAATGACCAACTTTAACACAGTGACAATTGGAGTGTTGAAGTTGAAAGAGATGAAAATTATGTTTTAAATTTATTACAACAGTATAGTTTTGAATCTAGCTTTGCTTCAGTTCTGTCTCATGCATGAAAGCATAATTTTTTTTATTTTCTACATATCAAACCCTAATTACCTAACCAAAACTTTAACATTTTTTAAAATTGAAGATATTTCATATGGAGTGGCTTGACAGCTAAATTATGTAAAGATATCTACAAAATTCGTCGTATTTCTTCCAAATTTACAAAGTTTTGTACACATTAATTTTTTGAAAGGTCCAAAAGTTATATTTTGTTTGGTTTCAAAACATGTCCAATTATGTTTTCTTATGGTAATTGTAGAGTACATTATCTCTAGTAATTTTAGATCGCTATTATCTCTCTCATCATGTCATCCTGATGTTTTTCTTAAAAGAATTGTAGAGTGGGTCAATAATCTCTATATCTTTATTGTAGTTCCTAGCTTCTATTATCAACTAGTTTCTGTCATTGTTGATGTTTAAGTATACATTGAAATGAGTCTGAAGAACATGTATGCTATAATGGAGACATAGGTATTGATTTCCAACAATTTATAATGGTTAAGTCCATGCCCATATTGAAATATTCAGTCACGCATGTTTGATACAAAGTATTAGTTTTCATGAGATCTTATCACACATGAGTGTATATTTCAGGATGGTAATATATATATATATATATATACAATTGTCGCTTTTCCGACAGAGAAATTAATATATGTAATGAGGTTTCCATACAACCGATGGAAAAGGCATCATATTTTTTCAAGTTTTTTATCGACAATTCCGTCGCATTTCCGACTATTAGTCATCTGGTATTCGACTCTACTGGTGGAAACTGATGTTGGTTATTCGACCACGTGGTGGGATTATATAATAGGTTAATCAACCAGTATTTCGTCGCATTTTTAACAAACATACTACATATGTAATTCAGTTAATTGAAAAAACTTATGTCGATTTATTGTCGAAACTTATGTTGGTTAATCGACGAAACAAATGTCAGTTAATTGACGAAAATTATGTCGGAGAGTCGACGGATTACCATTATATTTACCTATCGTACATGCGACTAATGGACGTTGTAAATATGACGTAGTGTTTGGGTCATCGGATATTCAACTCAAGACAACCAACGCTTAAATGTAGGACACCTTGTGGGATGTTAGACGAGGTCTTGTTGAATTTCATAAAAATTTGACGTCAAATTTTGGGTTCAATTTAATTTTGTTCTATGGGTCTTGCATGATCCTAGAAAAGATTAATTGTAGGATTTTTTAGGATCGCCCATCCAATTACATCACTGCAGAGAAGAAATGTTAAGTTCGTTTGGTTAGAGAAATATGAGGCAAGATTCGAGTGTTAGAAGGAATTGTTGACTAACGCCCGTATTTTTAAGATCGTTGACTCATATAAAGGCGTTGTGGTGTGTATAGAAACGTGCAACCATAGGCTTGGTAGGCATGTTAATGCAGGAGTGGTTCGTGGTATGCTATGAATCCCGAAAATTGAAGGATCATGAGAGAAATTATGCCACTCATGATTTGGAGTTAGTCTCTATTATACACGCTCTCAAGATGTGACGGCATTATTTATTGGGAAAAAGATTTGAACTGGATACTGATCACATGAGCTTTAAATATTTATTTGATCATATAAGCTTAAATTCTAGGAAAACTAGGTGGATGTAGTTTCTATCTGAGTTTGATTTCAATATCAAACATGTGAAAGGGAAGGAGAACAAGTTTGCAGACACTCTTATCAGAAAATTTCATGTAGCAACATTGATCATATGTGAATCAGACTTGAACACAAGGGTCCTTGAAGCTCAAGGAAAAGATGAAGCGTACCTCTAGATGAAAGAAAAGTTGCAACAAGAGAAATATATGACATGTGTAAAGAATATCATCTCAAGGAAGACGATCTCCTTATGTACAAAGGAAGATTTTACATTCCCAAATGTGTAGAATTGAAAAAGGTCATAATGGATGATATTCATCAAATACCATATTTGGGACACCCAGGGTACCAAATAACAGTAAGAAGGTAGTACTTCTGGCATGGAACGATGAAGGATATAGCAGAGTATATTGGTAGGTCTCAAAATACAACAGGTCAAAGCCTCACACAAACATCCAACATGCCTGTTACAACCCATTCCCATTATAGAATGGAAGTACGAGGTGATTTATATGGATTTGATAACAGGTTTTCCAATGACAGTTAAGAAGAATAATTCAATCATGTTTGTGGTGTAAATTATATCAAAATCAACTCATTTTGTTCCAATTAAGTCCACTCATAAAGCAACATAGAAGGTATCTTTATGAATGAGATACTTATATTGCATGAATTACCCAAGGAAACAGATTTAGATCGAGATTCCAAATTCACATCCAAGTTTTGGAAAGGTTTGTTTCAGGAGTTGGGGACTCAACTGAACTTTAATTCAATGTATCATCCTCAAACAGGTGGTCAAACCAAGAGAGTGAATAAAGTCTTCGAATACATGTTAATGATGTATGTAATGAACAAGCCATCCAGGTGGGAGGATTACCTACACTTGATATAATTTGCATACAACAATGGTTATCAAGCAGGATTGGGAATGATCTCGTTTGAAGCATTGTATGGAAAGGGATATGATGGAATTGTAGGAGGTCAATCTCTAGTCAGATGACTGGGCTCTGACTGTGCTGTTGATCAATTGGGGATGATCTAAATATTTTAGGAGGTTGCTGAATTTGGGACCTAGGGTACACATTTTGTTATAGATAGCGATCACCTAATTCATCTACACAATCCGAGTAACTAGAATCAAATGATAAGCATCCATAAAACCATTTTGTGTTGATTCCTATCTCATGAGGATGTAGAATAACTTCCCAACAACTATCATTGTGGAACTTGTGACAACCGTTTATTAGGAGTGTTCATTGCTTATAATATCATCTTTATCGGTTAATTTTGGACCTCTTTCATGGTTTCATTCTTATGGTGAAGCAATGTGTAAATTTCCAATTTTTTTTCTCCAATCCCAAGCACCACCCACTCCCTTACATCCCATCATCACCACCATTTCACTTTACATATGGGGGATCAAATTTCTGGAATGCTTCCATGGTTCTAGTGGGGGGATTCAAGTGCATAGTTGATTTTTGACTACTTCACAAAATATGATAAGGCCATTCCAACCTTTGGAAAAGTTTCTTATATTATGGAAGATTTACTCAAATTTTAACCATGTCATCACTCACTTTGTTTTCCTTAAAAAACTTGTACATGTGACCATGAAATTCATTTTGAGAATGAATTATTTAGGGATATATCTTCACAATTGGGATTTATACACAATTTATCCATTTTATATTATCCTTAGGCTAATGGCTATGTTGAGGCCATCAACAAAATATTGAAAACCATGCTTCAAAGGATAGTGGAAAAACATAAACCAATTGGAAACACTTGTTTTTCTTAGTGTTACGAGCCTGCATGAATTTTTAAAAATGTCCATGGTGTTTATACCCTTTCATGTGGTTTACAACATCAAGGATGACTTAAGCATCAAATGTGAGACCCAAACCTCTCCTCTTTCAAATCAAACTTTTCCCTTAGTCCACTAACTTGGAACAATGAATAATTACCTTGGAGAACAAGAATGAAGATAGTCACACTACTGTACAAAATAATGAGTCCATGAAAAATCACTTCAAGTCACATTATCACCAATATGTCTATCACATTTTTTTTGTGATGGTGATCTAGTTCTTTCCTTTAACTTAGAAAATTAAAATTTACGCCGTAGAATGTTTGATTCAGTATGGGGAGGTATATGTGACATTGTTAATTTCCATTTGATGATGGGGGAATATGCACTAGCTTCCTTAGATTGTGAATTCATCAAGGAACCCCTCAACAAGTTTTATTTCAAGTGATTAAATGCCTAACCAACAAACCCAATGCATGTATTATTGTATATAGTAAATATGATTACTATTGTTTCATTATTTTTATTTTTATTTTACTCATACTTTAATATATGAAAAAAATATGTTTTTGAATGGTTTCACAAACTCCTTATTGCATAAAATTCACTAATGGTGTGAGTCACTGGACCTAAAATATCATCTCAGTTGTGCATGCCATTTACTCACCATAACATATGTTACCTTACCCCACTGACATTTTGTTTGGCCATGCAAATTATTGAATATGATGTCATTTTTGTTTTACTTTGTAATGTACATGTCACCAAATCCATAAGCTAGATAGCATGAACACCTCAATTAATCAAATACCAGAATGTGAGAAACTATATTAAGTGCACAAAGGGAATCAATCTCATTTGTTGATGTAAAATGCAATATAGGAGAATAGGAGGAAGCATTTGCAGCATTATGTGGATGCGTTTAAAACATCACTACATTGTACTCTCTCACCATGATTTTCTTTGAATCTTATGATGAATAGTTGTATTTAATTTTCTATAAAATATATGAGGTGGATTTTCATAATGGATCTATGCGGTAGATATAATCCCTCTATAGGAATTAACCTTTGCAATGAAATGCAACCTTTAGATGACTAAAACCCAACAGATAACCTGTAAACCCACCTTTCATTGCAATACTAAAGGCTTTCTTGAGATGTCATCGAATCATTCCTTAATTCCCAAGCTCTTCACAGTCCCACAATTCAAATATCCAAATTTTTTCTAATCATGTGGATTTCCTTCATGAGATTCAACCTTTAGGCAAATAAAACCCAATAGGGAAACCCTAAACTTGCATCTCATTGCATGACTAAAGGCTTTATTGAGGTTGACGTAGCTCATTCCTTATTTCTCAATCTCTCCATAGTCCCGTAGTTCAAATATTTAGAAATTTTCTAACTATGGGGCTTACCTTCAAACCAAACAAGTGCATAAATATGAAAAATACTTTCAAACCAAGTTCAGAAAATAAAATCTTTACCCGCATTTGAGAAATCACTAAAATGAAGTCTTCATAGTGGATTTGAGATCATTCATTTAGATTGAGACTAGAGCGCAACATGGAAATGAGGTATGAAGTGTGTCTAGAGATTCAAGCTTTGTATTTTGTGGAGCAAAGGTCAAGGAGGATGTGTTGTGTTGAAGGTATCCAGTATTAACTGAATTTTGGTGTATTTCATGGAGAACTAAAATGTGAAATTACAAATTTGAAATGGAAGATGCAAATGGGAGGGAAGTACTCAAATTTAAAATTTGAATAAGCTCAAGAACTTTGTTTCTTACTTATTGATAGTGCGACATCATATCTTGAATGGACCCAGGTAAAGGTAGATCTCTCCAGCCAGCATGAAGAGGATTGATAATTCTTCATTTAGTGAACCTGTAGAACCTTCATCCTCGGTTAAAATTGAATTACCAGATATGAACTCTATTCAGTAAAGAATATACAAAAAAAACCCTAAATCATACTACCATAAATAAATTCAAAACTTAGGCAAAGATCTACATAATCAAATGAAAAAAATGCTAAAAAACTTATAAATACCCAAGGATCAAAGAACCATGAGAAACATTGATAGACAATAGATTTCCTACAAAGAAATCTGTGAAATTTGGTACAAAAATCAAATCATTGCCAATGATCGAATGCAACCACTAGTGATGCTTAATAAACTAATGTTGGTGAATTAAGGAGCTTCGTCTCTACTATAATATATATGGATTTTGATATCGAGAAAAAGGTGGTTTTCCAAGTTATGTAACTAACCGAGGGACAATAATTTTGATGCTAAGTAAAGGGTTTGAGGTTCACAGGGTTGCACCAACACCAATTGTTTGTTTTGGAAAAAAATGAATATCTTTGATTTTTAATTTTTATATATATGTTTTTTATTATTTATTTTGTTTTCTTATAATATGTGTGTGTTGTGTTTATTTTATATATAGTTATATTACATTAATCGTTATTTTCTACTGAGATACGTGAGAGAAATGCTATTTATAATATTGATTTTTAAGTGAAAATTAATTTCTAATGAAATTGTGATAAGATATTAGATAGACTCTAATTATAATATCAAATTTAAGTTATAAATGAAGACTAGTTTTAAATTGAATTATGAATTTGTTAAAGAAAACAAAACCTTAATTCTAAATTAAAATGAAAAGCATTTTCATTCCAATAAAACCATCTAAAATATGCATCCAATCAATCTATAATTAAATTATTGTTGTTATTCTAAAGAAAACCCAACCTTATGTATTAGTGCCAATATTTCATTTACAAGCTTTATATATGGGTGGTGTCGGATTTTAAAGGCACATGGATACCAATCAAAGGAGTCGAGATGCAGGATGTAAGACACTAATATTATATTAGTATTATATATTATATCTAGTATATTAATGTATTAAATATAATAACATTACATAATATATTAATATATAAATTATATTTAGTAAATGGTTGCGAAGATGAAAGTCCTGTGTCCCATAAACAAGGGGGTTTGATACACAACTTGGTGTCTCACTTGGCGGTGGCCTTAAAAATAGATGATATATATATATATATATATATATTAGCACATTATATATTTACTATATATTGGTATTTTTTTTCAGGTGAGGGACCCGACGGGGACTTTAGAACTTTCTAAACTCAGGTGCAAAGAGAAACATGATGAATGGATACATATGCATAATTAATGAAGGTTGTGAAATTAACAATATTTAGCTAACATTCTACAAAATACATGAACTTAATAAAACTTTAATAGACTGTGGAGAGGGTCAAATAACAATAGTTTTGTTAAAAAAAAATATGAACTTGACCAATACAATGAGTCAAACACAATGAAACCAACTTCATGACAAGAAATGTGCGAGGATAACCATGAAGAAGGGATGCATATGGAGAATTAATGGAGGTTGTGAAATTGACATTTTTTAGCTAACATGACACAAAATACATGAACTTGCCGAAACTTTGATAAACTGGAAAGAGGGTAAAACGACCATGGTTTTGTCCAAACAAAATATAAACATAACCAGTGTTAGAATTATTATTAATCATCCCTTTGATCACACAGTATAATTTCTTATTTTCCTAGCTTAGGAGGTATTAATCACACCACTAGTGCATGTGGGACACACCTAGGGGACATCTGCCACTTACTGCACATGATTGCATGCTTTTAGGAGCCCCAGGTACCAATCTCTATAATTTAGGAACCCACTGTGAGTGCCACCAACAGTCTCCTTCAATGGACCTTGGTAGGTAAGAAATTATGTTCACTTATGCTCCAGTTACCATCAATTAGATCACAATCAGTTAGCCTAGCACTAGTTTTCATGATTGAATGGAGTGTTGGTTCCTTTTCTCACCTACCCTCATCACAACATTCCTTCTCCTATATATCATTGGATTGGAAGAAGATGGAAAAGTTCACATGCACAGTCCCAAGATACTAGTGCACATAAGAACCAACATTATGCATTACTGCTCCACAAAGATGCATATTACAACAATTTTTCACAAGTTTTTATTGAAGAAGAAATTGTTTCTCTTAAGTATGGAAGCTTGTTTCTTGATTTACCTGCTTATTTTGAGGGGGGCGGGTTCCCATGAGGTTTTCCCCATTTCCTCACTTGTATTAAGAAGTTATTATTATTTTTGTATTTAGATTGTATGAGTGACCTTTGGTCTTAGTTTCCAGGGCCCAAGTTTTCCAAAGTCAGGATTATAGGGGGGGGGGGGGGGTTAGGATTATTATTAATCCTTCCTTTGGCCACATAGTCTAATTATCCATTTTCCTAGCTTAAGAGGTCTTCATTACACCACTAATTCATGGGGGACACACCTATGGGACAGATGCCACTTACAACACCTGATTGCATGATTTTAGAAGCCCTAGAGACCAATCCCTATAATTTAGGAACCCACTCTGGGTGCCACCAGCAGTCTCCTTAAATGGACTTTGGTAGGTAAGTAGTTATGTTCAATTATTCTCCAATTACTATCAGTTAGATCATAATCCGTTATCCTAGCACTAATTTGCATGATTGAAGGGAGTGTGGGCGCTATTTCTCACCTACCCTCATCAATTAAATGATTGTAGACTAAGTTAGTTATTTGGAGTTGCATTAGTGAGCTCCAACAATGATTTTCCCGTATTGAGTTAGCAACAGAGTCGGTCTGAGTTGGTAGATTCGAATCCTATCTTTAACATTCAAATTTTTATATATGTACAACCAATGTATTCCATATTATTTATTGATTCATGAATATAATCATATTATTCCAATTGTGTCTCCATGTGTGTGCAATTTTGTTTGATTAATTGAACAGTCTATCGCTAAATTCCTTGCTCTCTTCTGTAGAATTATCTTCCATTTGAATTCATGTAGGATGATGATCCTATGCTTCACATAATATAACAGCCAGTATGACGAAATGGACATAATGAAACCAACTTCACAACATAAAAATTCCCAAAGGGAAAGATGCCAAAATATCCAATACTCGAGTCAACCACACTATGATGATGCACGTACATGATGCAAATTAGCGGATCTGATGAAGGGATATACAAAAGAAAAAATGGTGAAATAATATATGGACATGATAATCACATCGAACTGGATGTGATGATACATAAGAAATGATCTTTCAAAAAAGTTCAGTAGGTTTTCCTATATTGGTGTCATTTTTTGACATAGTTAGCTCGTGTCTCTGAATCCATGTACAATATTACAATTTACTAAATATTAATGCAGCAACGTTAAAATTTAGTAAATTGTACGAACTCATTGTCAAAATTGTGATTTTCCATTGTGGGAGTGACACAACTAAAAATGATCAAATAAATGACCATTTATTATGTGGTCATTTTTAATTTAGGTTTGTAGTACTTGCAATATCTCAGCTTGGGATGATTTTTATTAATGTGTGTACCAAATATGTATTGAAAGCTAATTATTATACCTTGAGAAGGATGTAAATCTTATCAACAAAGTGCTTCTACTCCAAGAACAGAAGACTACGTATAAGGTCATTAATGTAAGCGGTGCAAATCTACTTCATGCATTAATGCCGAGCTATGACACATGAGGGGGTATAGAATTTACTAAATTCTAACACTACAGATTGTTAAGGGGTCTCTGAATCCATTTGTCGTGCTAGAGTTTAGTAATTTATACAAATTCATTGTCAAAATTGCGATTTTTCATTGTCAAAGTGACACAACTAACAATGACCAAATAAATGACCAATTCATATTCTTAATGTTATTGTTATGTGGTAATTTTTAGTTTAGTTACTTGTTGTCTGGTCATATATTTTATCTCGTGGCCTAAATGGTCATTCCTGTGGTCATTTTTAGTTGGTTGACTCAAGTTTGGTCATTTATAGCTTGAAAAAGTTGTGGTGACCAATGTTTTTGGTCACCTGGTCATTTATCTCTCATTTTCTACTAGTGTGTAATTCCCCTCACATTTGTTATCATCACATTCACCTCAATTGTTAGCTTCTCATCTCACAAATCAGCAAATTTTAGAGAGTTTGGGAATATTTCCCTTTTAGGAAGTATCCGCATCTTAGGATTATATCATAATAGTTTTATACCATGCTATTCAATCATGTTTGCATATAATACAATGCCTATGTAGATAGCATTGGAAAACAAGTCTTGGATTATCACATTTAACATTAAATTACTAGTATAAAATAAAAATACACATACATCATCACATCTCAAAAAGATAAAAAAATTAGCATTAGAAGTTCATGAAGCCTATAAAATGTCATATATATTATTGAATAATAAACTTTTCATACACCATCAAATATCTTTATATCCTCAAATATACATATACATAATCACTACAAAAATGGTGTACATCATGCGTTCCATTACCACACTATCCCTTAGGGTGATACCTAATCAATCCCACTTCTTGGTAGATCTCTTGCAAAAATCATATATTAGGCTATATACTATAGTATATGTGTCCAGTTACTCAAATGATAAGCATCAATCCCTCACGGCCATCACAGTTGATGACAATTTCTGTATGTAATATTTTTTCCTTCCCTGAATTCAACTTTTCTGGATCTTGTTCAAACTTACAATACATGCTTGATTGGTAATTTCATTGTACCATATACTATTACTAATAAAACTAAAACATACATAGGATAAAATCAAAGTACATAGAAGGGAGTAATAAGGATCACCTGAAGAAATAAGTGAAATCTTTCGTTTACTTCTATGATTGATAAATAATATACATATGTTGCATCTTGATGTTGGGAATTGATAGAAAAAATCCACTATAGTATAGGGGAAATCACAGTTTTACAAGAAATATGTTACCAAGAAAAATGTAGCCATTTAGAAGAAAGCATTTCTTAGTTCTGAAAATCAAAATCTTTTAATTTTTGCATAAGAAAGAACCCTATGGAGCTAACATAAAAATATAGTGGTAGAATTCTTCCTAGATATTTGCATTAATTCCTTATTCACCCATATATAGGAATAATTTTTGGAACTGTTGTAGCCTTTGTATAAGTAGCAGTCGCATTTACAAGAGATTTTGTCAACTCATACCCATAGGGGATGATTTCAATTATTGGAGCAACAAGATCATCATAGCAATGGTTTCCTTGAATTACTTTTATCATCTCCATGTGTGTAAACATTGGTCAAATCTCTAGCTGAGATTCAAATAAAAGTTTCTTTCAGTTATACATCCTTGTAATCTATCATGTTCCTAGACAACTTTAGCTCTTTAAATTGTAATTTCAACTTTCCCCTTTCCTGCCCAAACTTAATAGACGTTTGTGTCTATCTTTGAGTGATGAGACTTGGTATTTATTTAAAATGTTGCATTTGAATTCAATATGATATGTATGCATTTGAGTTGGGAATAATTTACCCTATTATTGAATATATATATATATATATATTGCATAATCTCATATATAATGAATTATTGGAATACCTTAGTGGTAAGGTGATCCCACCGATTGGTGAGGATTTCTATTTACTTGTAATTAATCAAGAGTTTTTTATGCCCATGTAAAGAGTTGAAGAACTTGTTGAGTCACCAACAACAAAATCAAGAAGAAAGGTAGGGGAGACAAAGGCAATTCAGTACCTAGTGAGAGATTCAAATTCATTTGTTCCTATTCCAAACACTATGATTAATCCCACCCGCAACTGTGCAAGATATTTGATACATAACATTAGTCCCATGCTAAACAAAGATAAGAGAGATCCACACAAAATCACGAGCCATACATACATACATCATTCACCCAAAGCATAGATATAAACAACAATAGAGGAAGCACCACAACAAAGAAAGAAACAAGGGTTATGGTAGCTAGGTCATCAACATAGATAGTAGCAGATCTGGTTGAAAATCCATTACATGTTTTCTTTACAATATATAGGAAAAATATTCAAAACTTCATATCTAAAGTGAGGGGATTGAAATATCTCCAGAACCGAGCATATAATTTAGTTACAAGAAGACTTAGGTCTAATAATTAAAAGATAATATCCATAATTGTTATAAATAAACTATGAAACTTTGGAGTCAATATTTGATTACTAATATGAAATGATCTACCACCTTTGATTTAATTGTCTTCATGCCTTCAAAAGTCGGATTTGTACCTTTGAATGTGGATACAATGCCTTAGAATTACTAACGCCAGTTTATTTGATGTTAAACTGCCACATGTATTTTTGAATTTTCAATCCTTCAAATCTAGAACTGCTTGTTGAGAATGCTAGATTGATTCTTTATTAATTTAGATTTGATTATTTTGTTGGCGACTTTAACTAAAAATGTGGATTTAAATAATGATTTCAGGTTTTAAATATGCGATTGATTTCCTTCAAATATGGATATAACTTGATTAATTGTTGATCCTCTTCCTTAAAATATTCCAATTTCAAATCTGGAAATTATTGGATTGTTGTCCTTGAAATTTTGAGATATACGCACATTGTGTAATCAAGAGGATGAAGAATGCAAAATGGTAAATAAAACATGATTATGGAGGGTATAAGTTCGAAAATATTTGGTACTTTCGAATCTCTTCTTTAAAGACAATATTTATTCTTCATGAGAACATAAAGCAACACTTGCCCCATTTGAAACCAAGTCTTCATGAAGAATTTGGCAATTCTAAACTATTTTTTTATACATCCTATGTTATGGAATCACATCTTCTTGCACAACTAAGTTCCCTTGTTTTAAATTCTTGAGCCTTTAGAGTGATATTAGGCCCTTGGTGTACTTCCCAAAAGCAGTACATGCACATTCAATCTCTTAGTGTATGCCATTTCTACCAAATGCGGGCTATAATAGACCACAATTACGTTTAAGCAATCAACAAAGCTGATAGGAGTTGCATGTATTGGAGATTTGAAAATAAATCGAGGCATGATAAATTCAAAGAGATCTTCTTTACAAAATTCTGATACTTACTGCAACATTCTTCATTGATGAACCCAAAAGCATTGAACTAAGTAGGAAAATCCATATGTATCAAGCAAAGAATCTGCAATGGAAAATTTTGAATAGTATCCAACAAAATTTAAAAAGTGTAGTTGTAAGCACAATCCTAAAATATTTGAGTTACTTTTCTTGAAATCCTTCGGGCTAGGTATTTTTCTTGAAAAGGCTAGTCAAGAACTGAAACTGGACTAGGTTATTATAAACTCATGCAGTTCTAGATGCAAAATGAGACAATTTGTTTGGTGAATTTCAATATGTTGGACAGTTTGGTAATGGTTTCTTTGATAGAATATCCTCGTTTACATAATTGACATTATCACCAGATTCTAAAATATCCCTCCTTTTTTTATTTTCTACTTAACCAAAACTCAAATCCTTTCATCCAACTATGAATTCCAGCGATAATATACCAAAAAAAACATAAGTCGTTTGAAAACTGACCCGTTGAAAGATAGGTTGGTTGCCATTTTAGATCCTCTATCCCCTTTTGAGATTTAAAATTTATAAATATATTAGACACATTTATTAAAAACTTATGAAGTTTCTTCTTATCTTCAAGAATATGATACAAAGGTTTATGGGGATCTTTCCTTGGTGTGTTAGTTCTCCTTTATCTTGGACAAAACATGAGCTTAAATTCATTTTCAGGATGATCATGGATAGCTCACTTTTGGAAGGTTTTCCCTTTGGCGTTTTGATGGCATTCATAATTTAAATACTCTTCTATATGAAACATGATGGCACTTGTTGTTGTCAATGGCATTTGAACTTTGGATGCACAAATGTTTGAAAGATATGTACTTATTGTGACGGTTAGTCTCGACCTCATGATGCATTTGTATTGTTGTTTGGTGGCGGACTTGGAAGTTACCCCACATGACAAAAGAAACAAAATCATTTGTGTCCATATGCCATGGACTATTCAATAGTTGTCAACGTGGAATAGAACAGGGCTTGAGGGATTTGTTGATGCTTGTGTTGACACATGGTCGCACTTAATGTTGGGATCAATGGTAATCTGCATTTAACTTGGATATTGGGCTTGAATTGTGAACTATGCCCCGCTATAAATGGCTTGACGTTGGCATTAAACGTGAAAATGGAGAAAATACTCATAATTTTACCTAAGAATATTTTATAACCACATAACATGAAAATTTTATGGGTGAAACTATAATAATATTTATATTTTTTAATGATTTTTTTATAAAAATAATATTTTAAGATAAAGGTCCTTTTTAATTAATAATAATTATAAAAAATCATAATTCGCCAATTTAACTAATGGAAAAATTGGTAGATTGGATAAGGGTTTGAAAAAATGGAAGGATTTTTAAGCAAAAAAGGACTTATGAGATCAAACTTTGATAGTAGAAACTTAGCAATTCTAATGAAAAATTGGAGGTTGAGGCCAATTTGACACAAAACTAGTGAAAATATCAAAATATTGATGCCAGTTCAATAAAAAATGATAGGGTAAATGTTAGTGCTAACATGATCCATGTTTCAAACTCAAGTAATGTCTACAGAAAGTGTCAAACTTTTAGAAAATGACCAATTCCAATCCCAACCATGGTTATTTACTAGTTGTCTTATCAAGGGTAGTATTTTCCTTTTTATCATTCACTTAAGAACATTTTGTATCAATTGTAGGAGGAAACTTGCATTCATACTTTGTGGGGAACTACACAATTGTTTTTGCATCCTTGTTACATGAATGTGGATACTACAAGGTTACGAGATTAAGGTTCATATGAATGGTTACCAAGATCAATATATGGCTATTGTTCATACCATTGAATTTATTTAGTTGATACATATGCATTTGAATCTTGATATCATGTTCAACCTTTCTCATATAGTATTAATGTTTCTGATGTTATTTTTTCATGGAAGATAATTTTGATAATGCTTGGTGTTAGATGATACAGTTCATATTTATGTGTTTATGCTTATGCCATAGCTCAAGTAAACAAAACCATGGAGGTATGTTCTAGGAAGTCAATTGTATAGCTAAAATAGTCAAGTTCTTTTATGGATTTTGTACACTAATAGATTTGCACTTGTGTAAGAGATATACTTAGTATTAATTTCATGGTTAAATTAAAAATTATTTAGATATAGAATTTAACTTCTATGAAGGTTCAAGTAAGATAATTTGTCTGAATGCACCTCTTATTGTGTGATAGAGTTATTTTTAATATGTTCTTTCTTTGTTCCAAAAGGAAAATAAAACCTTATATTAACATATATAATATGAATTTTTTTCTTGCGAATTTATCTTGGAGTTAGGTTCCATACATAGTCAAATAGAGTGATCCCTTCCTTTACTGTGACCATAGAACCTTTTGAAAGAGACCATGCATGTGTCTTAGATCACTGAAGAAAAATTATATAATATATTCTATTTAAATGGTACTAGCTGAATGGAAGGGAACCCACCTTATAGGTAGGAGGTTTGTGGTTTGATTCATCAATTCCCTACTATAGAATATTGAAACCACTAAAAAGAGATAAGGGACAAAAAATGAACAAAATCCGCATCTAAATGACCACTTTTGTGTTGGCAACCACATGTTACAAATTAGAGGACACTTATCATGGGAACACAAATGTGGTCATATTTAGCTTGGACATTTATAACTTATCTTGTGGTCATATATTTGGCCATTAATTGTGATAATTAATGTCCAAATATACAACCAAATTAGAGACCAAATATATGACCAGAAGATAAGTTATAAATGGTTAAGTTAAATATGGCCACTTTTTTGGTTGCGTGATCAATGACTACTAATTTGCAACCAGTGGTTTCCAAATCAAAAGTGGTCATTTATATGATGATTTCAGTTGTTTTTTGGTCATTTATCTCTCATCTTGTACTAGTGAATTCCAAAATCCAGTGAGTTGGGATAGCCTGGTAAATAGGGTAGTGCTTGGACTAAAGATGCTTTATGAGATGGAATAGGAAAATGCTAGGATAAGGTAGAATTTGAAGGCATCACATGATAGATAAAAGAGTTATGCAGATTTGAAAAGAGTGCACAAAGAATATAAAGTTGGGGACCATGTTTACTTAGGAGTAAATCCAAAGAAAAGTTCCTTAAAGTTTGGAAGTTATTCCAAGTTGGAACCAATATATTGTGGACCATTTGAATTCCTTGATAGAATAGGACCAATTGCATATAGGATTGCATTGCCTGCTAATATTATAGTGCATAATTTTTTTCATGTTTTTTAATCAAGAAATATATACATGATCCTAATCACGTAATTGATTGGAATGGGATTCAGATGGAACCCGAAGTAGAATTCCAAGTGGAGCCTACACACATCATTGACAAGAAGGTAACAATTCTTTGGAGTTGATCCATCGAACAGGTGAAGGTGCAGTGGAAGCACCTAGGGCTGGATGAGGCTACTTGGGAGCTGGAGGATTCCATGAAAGATTCATACCCATTTTTGTTCAAGTTATGAGAACAACGAGGACATTGTTGTTTTTAGGGGGAGGGGATTGTAACACCATATTTTGATACTGTTGTATATATATTGGCTTGATGTGTAAATATCATATGATTACGATGCATGGTTCCTAACATGGAGTTCAAGCCCAAGATCCTACTAGTGAATGGTCTAGTTACAAAGGGAAGTAAATGGTGTTAGTAGACCACGTGCTAGTAATCCATGGAGCATGCAAAATCATGTAAATATTTATAATATGAATAAAATGTCCTAAAATATGGATATGGAGGCAAAAAAATGATGGGGGTTGTGTTTATCCAATAGGGAGAGGTGAGGGGGAATGGGAGAGTCAATCCTCTACTGCCATGTGTCACCTTGAAAACCCAAGAGGGAGTTCTTTCCATTCTTAATTCATGCTATAAGAAGTTATCTAAGAATTGAATCTTGTGTTAATGGGTATGGGGGTTATGTTAAGATTTAGGAAGTCTAGGCATGGGACAAATTTATGGCGTCGTGGTCTAGTACAATAGAGACTCACATCCCATTGATATGAAACCCAATAAAGAAGCCACGTGTAAAGAGGAGGCACATTGTCCAACAAGGAAAGCACATTTCCAATTGAGCAGAAGCATGAATGTTTCTCCTCATCTATAGTCGGCCTGATAGTAGAAACAATCAATTTAGATAGTGCGTGATGCATTCCTAGATGGGAGAGAAATAACCAAATCCTGTGATTTGAACCATGAGTCGTTGAACCATAGCATGACCAAGAAATTGGAATTGGGAAGAAATTGGAATCTTGAATGGGCTATGAACAAATTGAGGGAAATAATCTCTATAGGTTGGCATCTTGGACCTTTCTATACCCACCCTGAAGAGAATTGGAGGGAAGGGATGCCTGAGGGACTATGTAATAGTGAAGGGGACCTTCCTTGTGTTGGGTGTGGTAGGTATTGTGGGTGCTAAGGCTGGTTGAACTAGTTTACATGCATGTAGTGATGTGGTTGAGCTCAGTGGCTTAGCATTCATCTTCCTTGTCTCCTTGGTAATGATTTCCTCTGATAGAATATCCTCGTTTACATAATTGACATTATCACCAGATTCTAAAATATCACTCCTTTTTTATTTTCTACTTAACCAAAACTAAAATTCTTTAATCCAACTATGAATTCTAGCGATAATATACCAAAAAAAACACAAGTTGTTCGAAAAGCTGGCCCGTTGAGAGATAGGTTTGGATGCCATTTTAGATCCTCTAGCCCCTTTTGAAATTTAAAATTCATAAATATATGAGACACATTTATTAAATTCAAGGAAGTTTCTTCTTATCTTCAAGAATATGATACAAAGGTTTATGAGGATCTTTCCTTGGTGTGTTAGTTCTCCTTTATCTTGGACAAAATATGAGCTTAAATTCATTCTTAGGATCATCATGGATAGCTCAATTTTGGAAGGTTCTCCCTTTGGTGTTTTGATGGCATTCATAATTTAAGAACTCTGCTATATGAAACATGTTACTGTGACAATTAGTCTCGACCTCATGATGCATTTGTATTGTTGTTTGGTGGCAGACTTAGAAGTTACCCCACATGCAAAAATAAACAAAATCATGTGTCCATATGCCATGGACTATTTAATAGTTGTCAACATCGAATAGAACAAGACTTGAGGGATTTGTTGATGCTTGGGTGGACAGATGGTTGCACTTAATATAGGGATCAATGGTAATTTGCATTTAACTTGGATATCGGGCTTGAATTGTGAACGATGCCCCTCTATAAATGGCTTGACGTTGGCATTAAACGTGAAAATGGGGAAAATACTCATAATTTTACCTAAGAATATTTTATAACCACACAACATGAAAATTTTATGGGTGAAACTATAATAATATTTATATATTTTTAATGATTTTTTATAAAAATATTATTTTAATAAAAAGATAAGGTCCTTTTTTTTAATTAATAATAATTATAAAAAATCCTAATTCGTCAATTTAACTAATGGAAAAGTTGGTAGACTGGATTAGGGTTTGAAAAAATGGAAGGATTTCTAAGCAAAAAATGACTCATGAGATCAAACTTTGATAGCAGGAAACTTAGCAATTCTAATGAAAAATTGGAGGTTGAGGCCAATTTGACACAAAAATAGTGAAAATATCAAAATTTTGATGCCAGTTCAATAAAAAATGATAGGGTAAATGTTAGTGCTAACATGATCCATGTTTCAAACTCAAGTAATGTCTACAGAAAGTGTCATAATTTTAGAAAATGACCAATTCAAATCCCAACCATGGTTATTTACTAGTTGTCTTATCAAGGGTAGTATTTTCCTTTTTATCATTCACTTAAGAACATTTTGTATCAATTGTAGGAGGAAACTTACATTCATACTTTGTGGGGAACTACACACAATAGAGGAAATTTCAACTCAAAATGGGCCTTTTAACTTTTATTCAAATTCCATTTCATCATGTGTTAGCCAATGAAATTGCTTTAAATTTGAAATACCGTATAGGTCTTAAACACTTTTTTAATATAAATTTGGGGATAGGTATCATAAAAAAAACTACTTTTTTTGTTTGTATTTTTGACATATCTCCTCGTGTTTTTACTCAAATTTCGATCGGGAGAGATCGTTGGATGCGGAATTAAATTCCGCATCCAACGAGTACCCACTCGACATACTTTTGACGGACCCCACTAGCCCCAAAACAAGAAATACCTGAAAAAATGAAATCATGACATCATCATTCCATTTTTTTCAAGTATTTCTTGTTTTTGGGGTAGCGGGGTCCGTCAAAAGTATGCCGAGTGGGTACTCTTTGGATGCGGAATTTAATTCCACATCCAACGAGCTCTCCCGATCGAAATTTGAGTAAAAACACGGGGAGATATGTCAAAAATACAAACAAAAAAGTAGTTTTTTTCTTTTCTTCCTCCAAAATTAATAAATATTATTTTATTATTTTAACTATTATTTTAGTAGTTCATTTTAGGAGGCCCATTTTGAGTTGAAATTTCCTCTAATAGTTTTTTTATTGCATCCTCGTTACATGAATGTGGATACGACAAGGTTCCGAGATTAAGATTCATATGAATGGTTAGCAAGATCAATATATGGCTATTGTTCATACCATTGAATTTATTTAGTTGATACATATGCATTTGAATCTTGATATCATGTTCAAACTTTCTCATATAGTATTAATGTTTCTCATGGAAGATAATTTTGATAATGCTTGGTGTTCGATGATACAGTTCATATTTATGTATTTATGCTTATGCTATAGCTCAAGTAAAGAAAACCATGGAAGTATGTTCTAGGAATTCGATTGTATAGCTAAAATAGTCAAGTTCTTTTATGGATTTTGTACACTAATAGATTTGCAGTTGTGTAAGAGATATACTTAGTATTAATTTCATGGTTAAGTTAAAAATTATTTAGATATAGAATTTAACTTCTATGGAGGTTCAAGTAAGATAATTTGTCTGAATGCACCTCTTCTTGTGTGATAGAGTTATTTTTAATATGTTCTTTCTTAGTTCCAAAAGGAAAATAAAACCTTATATTAACATATACAACATGAATTTTTTTCTTGCGAATTTCTCTTGGAGTGAGGTTCCATACATAGTCAAATAGAGTGCTCCCTTCCTTTACTGTGACCCTAGAACCGTTTGAAAAAGACCATGCTTGTGTCTTAGATCACTGGTGAAAAATTATATAATATATTCTATTTAAATGGTACTGGCTCAATGGAAGGGAACCTGCCTTATAGGTAGGAGGTTGGTGGTTTGATTCATCAATTCCCTATATATATATTGAAACCACTAAAAAGAGATAAGTGACAAAAAATGACCGAAATCTGCATATAAATGACAACTTTTGTGTTGGCAACCACAGGTTACAAATTAGAGGACACTTATCATGCAAACAAAAATGTGCTCATATTTAGCTTGGCCATTTATAACTTATATTGTGGTCATATATTTGGTCATTAATTGTTATAATTAATGCCCAAATATACAGCCAAATTAGCGACCAAATATATGACCAGAAGATAAGTTATAAATGGTTAAGTTAAATATGGCCACTTTTTTAGTTGCGTGATCAATGACCGCTAATTTGCAACTAGTGGTTTCCAAATCAAAATTGGTCATTTATATGACGATTTCAGTTGTTTTTTGGTCATTTATCTCTCATCTTGTACTAGTGAATTCCAAAATCCAGTGAGTTGGGATAGCGTGGTAAATAGGGTAGTGCTTGGACTAGAGATGCTTTAGGAGATGGAATAGGAAAATGTTAGGAAGAGGTAGAATTTAAAGGCATCACATGATAGATAAAAGAGTTATGAAGATCTAAAAAGAATGCACAAAGAATATAAAGTTGGGGACCATGTTTACTTAGGAGTAAATCCAAAGAAAAGTTCCTTAAAGTTGGGAAGTTATTCCAAGTTGGAACCAATATATTGTGTACCATTTGAATTCCTTGATAGAATAGGACCAATTGCATATAGGATTGCATTTCGTGCTAATATTATAGTGCATAAGTTTTTTCATGTTTCTTTACTCAATAAATATATACATGATCCTAATCACGTAATTGATTGGAATGGGATTCAGATGGAACCCAAAGTAGAATTCCAAGTAGATCCTACACACATCCTCGACAAGAAGGTAACAATTATTTGGAGTTGATCCATCAGACAGGTGAAGGTGTAGTGGTAGCACCTAGGGCCAGATGAGGCTGCTTGGGAGCTAGAGGATTCCATGAAAGAGTCATACCTATTTCTGTTCAAGTTATGAGAACAACGAGGACGGTGTCGTTTTTAGGGGGAGAGGACTGTAACACCATATTTTGACCCTATTGTATATATATTGGATTGATGTGTAAATTTCATGTGCATACGATGTATGATTGCTAACATGGAGCTCAAGGCCAAGGCCCTATTAGTGAATGATCTAGTTACAAAGGAAAGTAAATGGTGTTAGTAGATCACGTGCTAGTAATCCATGGAGCACGAAAAATCATGTAAATATTTATAATATGAATAAAATGTCCTAAGGGTTGGATATGGAGGAAACAAAATGATGGGGGTTGCGTTTATCCAATAGGGAGAGGTGAGGGGGTATGGGAGAGTCAATCCTCTGCTGCCATGTGTCACCTTGAAAACCCAAGAGGAAGTTCTTGCCATTATTAATTCATGCTATAAGAAGTTATCTAAGAATTGAATATTGTGTTAACGGGTATGGGGGTTATGTTAAGAGTTAGGAAGGCTAGAAATGGGACAAATTTACGTAGTCATGGTATAGTACAATAGAGGTCCATATCCCATTGATATGAATCCCAATAAATAAGCCACGTGTGAAGAGGGGGCACATTGTCCAGGAAGGGATGACAATTTCCAATTGAGTAGAAGCATGAACGTTTCTCCTCATCTACAGTTGGCCTGGTAGTAGAAACAATCAATTTAGCTAATGCGTGATGCATTCCCAGATGGGAGAGAAATAATTGAATCCTATGATTTAAACCATGAGCCATTGAAACATAGCATGACCAAGAAATTGGAATTGGGAAGAAATTGGAAGCTTGGATGGGATGTGAACAAAGTGAGGGAAATAATCTCTGTAGGTTAGCATCATGGACCTTTCTATACCCACCCTGAAGAGAACTGGAGGGAATGGATTCCTGAGGGACTATGTAGTAGTGAAGGGGACCTTCCTTGTGTTGGGTGTGGTAGGTATCGTGGGTGCTAAGGCTGGTTGAACTAGTTGAGATGCATGTAGTGCTATGGTTTAGCATTCATCTTCCTTGTCTCCTTGTTTGCTTGATAAACCTAGTAGTCAGCTGGCATGGCATGAGTGATGGTTTTTAAGGATATGTGTGATCCTAAATGTAAATCTCCTTCATGGATAGCATATCCCAACTTGAGAGTGGTCTCTTAGATGAAATAATATAGGATGGACAGAGACCTACGATTGGGTGGAACATTGACCTCATAGATCCAGTTGCTTGGGTGATTTTCCATTGAGAAGATAAGTAATTTGTTGTTTATGATTGCTTAGAATTTCTATATGATGAATGACTATTTGTCCATATGGATTGGAATGAATTAGAAATTGAATTCTTCAATAGAATGTATGTTCCTAGTTTGGAAATGAACTTGTTGTTTTGCAAGACCATCTTGTTGTTACATCTGCAATGAATAGGCTAGTTCATGGATTAGTGTTATGTTGGTTTTGTGTGTTTAGAACTGATATATGATGAATGGTTGTGCAATTTTGTTCAATGCAATGGATAGTCTCTTAAATTACTCATAGAATGTTGTTCATGACCTACAAATAAATTAATGCTATGTATGGTTTATTGTTGTCATTCCTCTGATGAATTGACCAAATTGAATAGGAATTGCATGGATAGTTAGATTCCATTTCATGCTATGAAGTTCAGATTTCATAAGTCCAAACCGTGTAGT
The DNA here is from genome assembly GCA_001517045.1 of Pseudotsuga menziesii. Classification (NCBI taxonomy): domain Eukaryota; kingdom Viridiplantae; phylum Streptophyta; class Pinopsida; order Pinales; family Pinaceae; genus Pseudotsuga; species Pseudotsuga menziesii. The sequence continues at coordinate 111,284 of LPNX010095710.1, forward strand.
AGGAATTTTTTAATTTCACCATGGTTTCATGCTTTAATTGGCCAAGTAAATAGCCTCCAAATCATAGGAATCTTACACAATTTCATGGCTGAATTCACAATGCAGAGCCTAAGGAAATTGGTCAAGTGTTGAATATGAGGTGGATGTCGATGTGCTAATGTATTTATGTCGTAATTCCGACTACGGACGTCGGGAATAAGAATTGCATAGAATCTCTGTGGTCATGTTCCGAGTCCCAAATCTCAACTGAGCAGGTGGTGAAAAAAATAGTATTGGAAGTGTAGTAGATGGGTAGAAGTCAGTGGTCTCAACTTCCGATTCCCAACGTCAGAAAAGTCAAAGTAAACAACTTAAAAGGTTAATAGTAATAACCTGTTTTTAGGTTCTGACTTCTATCTCCTGATATTGGAATATTAGATTCGAGAAGTCGAAAATGGCCATTATAAACCATTGTATGTTCTCATTTCCGATGTCGAAACAATCGGGAGTGAAAGAAAATATTGGCAAGTGGAATTAGATGGTCAGGATTGCGTATTTAGTAATCAAGATTAATTATAACATTGCATTTAGTTATTAAGCCAATTTTATTCCCAATTAAGCAATATCAATGGATGATTAGGAAATCTATCCTATGGATGTTTACATTTATGCGCTATTGGTATAATATTGGCCAAGGGAGAGTGTGATAGAATGATATTGAGCATACAATTTTTGAATTCAGGTTGCTTATAATGCTTCCCTGCCGCCCCAAAAGGACACCGAGGTGATCAGGGATGTGACAACATCATCATAAGAAAAAACAAATTATTAAAGATGTAAATGATGATGAATTGGTCCTTAGCTCATGGAGTGGTGTTAGAATTTAATGAAGGGGGGGGGGGGGGGGACTTTTATAAAAATATGGGGATATATTGAAAATAATTTATAGACATATTTTCCACTTAGAGTACAAAAATCAATCTAATGATTCCAAGAATCAAGTTATATCTAAAATACGAGAGGCATTTCTAGAGAAATTGTCAATGAGACCTATTAGAATTGCAATAGTAAAAACATACAACAAAAAAAATAGTCATTCAAAAAGTGATATTCCTAAACATCAAATATGTATCTACTACTACAAAACATTCCTTTATTAATATTAATTATACTATATTTATTTTTCATATCAACATAAAAATATTTTAATGTCATTATACATTTTCAGGAAGATTATGAAAGTACCAAAGGATGAACTATGTGATATCCAAAATATGCTAATAGGAATGTCCAAAAAAATGTATAGCGAGATGGTCAAGGAAATGACCATAATTGCATCGTAGAAGGAGCCATATAAAAAAATGTGCTTCAAATGTATGAAATCAATAAAATTTTATATTATGCACATCTAATTAATTAATTAATTTAACATTGAATATTAATTTTCAGTTTCTTTCTTGCATAAAAGAAAACAAAATGGAACCCATTCAACACATAAGACAAGATATCAAGGAGAAAAGGGGTAGATAGTAAAGTTTGTGAGTAGTTGTTATTTCCTTATAAAAGCTTAAGATTTCACACACACACACACACCAATCATCCTTGGATGTCTTCAAATAGGTGTTAACATACAAATAAGAACCATCAGAATAATTGAATGAAATTGGGTTAGGTAAGGGTTACGAGTATATGTTGGTGTATCACAAATTAATTGCGTAATTTATAAGTATTTATGTTTTTTTTACTTCTCTCATTTTATATTTAATAGAACAACAAAAATCCTTTATATTAAATCTATGATTTGTTATGGTGTATAAAACTTACAAGATTAAACTAAGTATGGAGTGGATCCAACATAAGAGTTGTTGAGAGAAGACATGGGATTTGGTTTTGAAAGAATGCGTATCATTAATGACTCAATTATTTCTATGGTATGTCGATTTTCAATTTACATCCATGCATATTATCTATTTTAATTTTAATTATTCCCAAAAATGTAGATACACTCATTACACTTTATTTTTATGTTTGTAGATGGAAGCTGAAGAAGAGGGAAAAATACAGGAAATCAACAAAACATTCGGCCACATAACCCAAGTCATGCAAGTGGATTGAGCACTGACAAATGTTCTACTGAAGAGTGATGATCCATATATTTTGTATGTTAATGCAATTTGTTGTATATTTTGAAATAATTGTCTGTGAAAATCATATATTTTGTATAATGTATTGGACATAGTGTCCCAATTGAAAGACAATGGGCTACCAATAAGTGTAAGAATTACATTCATGTTGACATTTTTAATTCTGTGGACTTGTTGGCACCCCAACAACTCCCCTTTATTTTACAAAAATCAAGGTGGCCCTCATGTAAATTTTTGTAAGTATTTAAATTTATATTTTCTTTCATATTACTGTGCTTGGTTGGACATGATGATTTCATTGCTTCTTTTGGATTGATATATCGTCTTTTTTTGATGCCTTTTCTTCAACTTGGATTTTATGGAAGATGATATAATGAGCTTATGCTTTCTCAAGTTTTGCCTTGGGTTGTTCGTAATTGATGCTTCTATTAGTTTTTCATGCGATGATTGTTTGCGATTGTGCCAAAACATTAAGTGAAAATTAATTATTGTTTTATTGAATGCTGTGTTGATAATTTATCATCTCCTTATGTATAAACAATACTTGCATGCCCTCATCCAAGCTATCTACAATCTTCTTAATTTTAAGTTTATCATGCATAATTGGATTGTGAGCATTTTTGGTGGATCCAAATAAATTAACTAAATGTTTATTTTCAAAGATATTTGACCCACATCTTGAAAAAATCCTCAAATTAATTCAAGCTTCTTTGATTTTAGATAATAATATTTCAAAGGAATTACATTAAACCAATTGAAAATAGTAATCATACGTGTTTTCAATCCAAATTTCATTAGTTTGATTGGTTGAGTTTAGTTTTTGGATATACTTCACATGAATTTTATGAAGAATTACCTTTTCATAACATCAGTATATACCTTAGAAAAGGGTAAGTTTCTTTATATAATTAAAGTGATCCTAAATTGAATTTTATACAATCCTAAATTTAACTTAATTTTTACTTGGTCTTTCCTTTTATTCTTATATAAACTCTAACTTTTATTCCTCTCATATTATGTTTCCACATATTAAAAAAAAATAAAAGACCAAAATATTTTAAGATAATGGATTATTTAATTCAAAATATCATATCATTAAAGTTTGAGGTGGTTTAATCTGCAGGCATCACATATACAGAGTTCTTATTAATAACCTTGAAGTCATAAAAATAAAAGATAAACAATAACACGAATTATTTTTGAGTCTTGTTTCATGTGAAGGATAAAATTATATAAAATATCTATGTCATCTTTCACATATTAGGTTAAGAGTTGTATCGTAACTTTATTTAAAATATTTTATAAATTAAAGTTATGTTAACGTTTCATTTTTACATCATCATTTTTCTTATATGAAGGGAAACGAAACGTTATGATACTACGATGGTATGTGATGTGTGGCAATTTAAACTTATACGTTTTATTCATGAATGAGATCAAAAATATTGAGGAAGTTTACTAGTCCATTGAAATTATAGCACGCCAAGAGGGAAATATTGTTGCCATATCACCAAACTGTTTTCAAGATAAGATCGCTGCCAGCAAGTTAAACGTGGAAGAATATAGGGTTAATATTTTCTGTTGTTTCTACACCAGTCGTCTTCATTAAAATTAACGAAGTAGGTAAAAAGAATTAGCCTCATGAAGAGGATAAGTGATTCCTAGATGTTAAAATATCACACCTAGCAAGTGTTTGTTACTGGAGAGATGGTTACTTATTAAGACTCTGCCACATATACACGTTAAAGCTATTCCTGAGGCAGGATTCTAGACCCTTATTTACTACGAATGCTAGCTTGCTGAACAAATCATTAGCCAATATTGTTCAATAATTTATCTATTTTTACAAGATTGTTGAAAACTGAGAATCATGAAGAAGTCACGTTCGATGAGATCGCATCTTTGAAGGGCATGGTCATTGAAAAGACGTTATGTTGTTAAAAGATAGCGTGCCGGAGGATTATATGGAGGTCGTGTCTACCATGATATTGATGAGGTAAGCTGCAATCACAATTTTCCACTTTTCAAGGGCGTCTAAAGCATCAAAAGCAGTTTCCAAGATCTTTTAGAAGTTTTGCATTAAAACATAGCGTTTTATTTCTTGGCGTGAATGAGAAATAGTAGGCAGCAAACCAAGACTGCCACGTTGATAGCATATCGGGATCCAGGTCCAGGAACCTTACCACTTCACTTGTCTGTTGCATCAGCCAACGCATTGATCGCCATGTAAAATGGGCTAATATTGTTACAGAGAAGAATCATTATCTTCACATTTATTGTTTATGCCAGAAACCATGTAGAAGAAATAACTGATGCATAAAATAAACGGTTGTTGATCTTCAAGTTACCATACCAAATCGCCGGCTAGTTGTTTCCCAGTAATTGAAGACTGACATGTCACGAAGTCCGGCTGTTTTATTTACTAAAATCATCCAGGAATTTTCACAATGAATTGGATTTACGTTCACATCAAAACACATCTACATATGCATATCGAATTTACCCACCTGGGTGGGTGAACATCGACAAGAAGAGAAGTTTCTTTGCCATTTTACCATTTGAAAATATCTTTCATTTGTTTCAAATTATCGTCTTTCTTTACCATTGATACTCATTTGCCTATTTTTATATATGCAGGTTTGGACAGAGGTTAAAACAATCCATTAATTGGCATCGTGAGGGATAATTTTACCAGATGACAATGAGATTTAATCTGGAGGGGAATATTTATATGTTATGATGATCATACATAATGTGTCCGAGATCGAGATTATATTTCTGTTATCCATGATCTAATGGAGGAAAATACCCAATACAAAGTTTATCGGAGTGAAAGGAGTGTCTGGTTTATTTTTCTTCTCGCCATTTTATTTTTCTTTACGAATTATCTTCTTCGTTTGTAGATTAAGTGATAATCTATTATGACATTAATGCAGAGACTTCCTTCATAATTGCGATGTGAATTCACCAAGGAGGATGATGATACGATCGGTTCATAGAAGCACAATCGCCAGAAGCTTGGATGCCGATTCTATTAGTATAAACCTCACAAAATAAGGAGTTGGGACAGAAAATATCGCTATACATGGAGCATGAAACTCACTACCAAACTGGGTTAAATTTTGAAGAAATTTTAATGAATATAGAGGATGTATTGCCTATAAAAGTAGTAGCAATTCAACTGGTAAAGAGGGGGTAGCGCTGAACAGGGCTGAAGAAGTTTTCTTCTTTTAAGTTCTGTAATTTTCTTATATTCTAGGGTTTTTTTGAAAACCACAGAAATGGAAACACTTGTTCCCTGGATGGAGTGATTGAAGAGAGACATACTTGAGATATATTTTGTTACTGGTTTTATTTCATAACTGAAGTTGGATCTTTGGATGTGGGATGCAACTGGAAATCTCCAGGTTGATATCATTACTGGTATTGTTTTGGATATACTCTATATGTCAGTATATTATCTTCTATTTTAATATTAATACAGTATGCTTTGTTATACTTGTGTTTAATTAAATTTTTCACTTTGTCAACTCAATATTATGTTTGAATGAACATATCGTTGTGACTGAGTTTATTAGTATTTTTACTATAAACTTAAGCTATAATAATATACACTTCTGTCTATTAAAAATATCATTTGTATTTCTACAGTGATTCTATACTAGACATCATCTTTGATTCAAATAGCTATGTTTATCATTAATTATAAATTAATTTCAGAAAATTGAAATAATTGTTTATTTTTAGTTTCTCTATTAAGTTGTTTTATAAAAGAAAGATTTATTATGTATAATTTAAATATTTCTATTTAAATTGTACACTTTGTATTTCTGTTCATATTTTATTAATTAATAATTAATATAGTATTTAGATACGCTCTCAGCTGAGATAGGATAGATAGGATAGTTAAGATAGTTAAGATTAAGTTTTATTTTAGTATATTTCAGTTAACAGCTATTAAATCAATTTATGTAATTTTTAGCATAATTTTAATAGTCTTTATATTCAGAAAAACTCTTCAAAAATTGGAGTCTTTCCTTAAGAAAGCAATTATAAGACAATTTCGATAGTTGAAACTAATCATAGGATTCATTTAGGTAGAAATAACATTATGATAGGATAGATTTTGCTGATTTTAATTTCTCCTTAAGAGAAAAATCAGCTGGTAGCAGGACCATAACCTGCGAGGTTTTGCTATTCCAAACACACCAAACGCTACTTTAAGCTGATTATGTGGGCATAACCTCCTTGTTGTCCTAGGTCAGAAAATCATGCCATCAAATGGCGCTAGAAGGAGGGACGATCGGCAAGTAAGCCCTTTTGAGCTATTTCTTTTAAATTTTTATCTATTTTAAAAATGGATCCTATTACTATTTTAGAACATGCTTTCAGCATGCCTGGGCCTGCTGGAGGTATTTCTGAAAGTGCAGTAAATATCTTGCAAAGGTTAAGTTTTGATGGAGAAGGTAAAATGACTGCTTTGAAACATCTCACTAAATTTATAGATATTTGTAACCATTATCGCATAGTTTGTGAGAGTAAGATTTGCAGGCTTTTTACTGTCACTTTCAAAAGAAGAATTCGAGGCTGGTTCGAAATGTTACCAGCTAAATCCATTCATTCATGGAAACATTTCATGGAGTTATTCATTGATGCGCATGAGGATTATAATTATCAAGCGTTGAGGTATGAGATTGGAAATCTTCGCAAACAAGAAGGTGAATCTACTAGTACTTTCTTTTCAAAATTTATGTTAATGCATTTTAGATTCCATGAGAAAGATAACCTTTCTGCAGAAGAAATAACAGATTTATTTTTATTTCTTGATTCTCATTCAACTTTATATGATCAAACAAATCATGATAAGCTTCAAATTGACTATATGCATGTTGATGGTTGCATCACTTGATCGGTTAATATTGATTCAAGGTCTAATTTTATTGGTCCAAATTCTGACACTAAAATTGTTGAACATCAACAAATCTTAGGATCTTCTAATATACAATTTCAAGAACAAAATAATTTAAATTCGACACTTACATTAAAAAATCATTCTCTTGTTCAAGCAATTGTAGTTGAAAAGGAATCGATGATTTTAGGATCTAAAACCGAATCTTTGAATGGTCGTTGCATAAATCATGATTTTGCATTTTCTTCTTCTCAGATTGAACAAAATTATCTCATTCCTTCACAAAATATATCAACAAATCACAATATGGATAATGATTTTCCTCTTGAATCAGATAATCAAGATTGTCCTTTGCAAACAGGAACATCTAATTTTCAACAATTGGAAAATTATCATGCTTTATATCCGGATCTATATACTGATTATAGTTCATGTCCAGATACTAATATACAAACGCTTTGTTCAGTTCCTATGCAAAGTGATTTGTTGTATAAGAATGAGGAAAATATTTCTATTCACGATATTGATGAGGAAAATAAGTTTATAAATATAGCTCATGAATCTCATGCATACTATAATATTGAAGAGGTTAAGTTAGAAGATAAAACCATTTCTTGTAATGTTTCAGATTTTGACGATACTAATATTTTCAATTGTAAATTAAGTGAATCGTCAAAATCTCAGGAATTTCAAAGGGAAAGTGCTTACTCTAAGGTAATGACAAGATTTGATTTTCAAATTTATGATGATGACACTTCCTTACAAAATATATCCTCTACTTTAACTTTTCCTGGATCCTTTGATCAAAATCTCGACATGCCACTTTCTGATTACTATCCTGATGAACTTGCTATCACACATTCCATTGAATCTTCACGAGTTTTAGATCTCCTCCAATCTTCTTTTTATGATCCAGTTTATGCATGGTTGGAAGAGTCATATTTTAAAAGATTTTCATGTCAGCTTCTTCTTCCTTTTGTAAATATAAGTTCAAATTTAATACTTTCTATTTTTCAGTATGAAGCATTTCAATTCATTTTATTAATATTCGATATGTTTTATTTTGTAGGATTACAAATGCTTCAATGGCTTCATTGGCTTTTTGACTTTACCTGATTATGATTGAATATTTGATTTTAGTGTACATAAAATAAGACTAGGAATAAGATAGAGTAGTTTCTTTTCTTTACTTCTTAGTTTTTAGTTTTGATTTCACACATAGTATATATTTATTAATCAGCTCAATAGTTTTCTGCTAAGGATAGATTGATCTCTACTTAATTTTTGGTCAGGTACACTTGGTTGGATTGACAAGTTAGAAAGCATTTTGAGGCAAGTGATACAATCGGGAATGCATGAATACGAGTATGGCCTTACATCAGGGAAGTGAATACTTTATCTTATTTCCATTTCAAAAGTTGTATATTTGTTATTTATCTTTTTAAACTTTGAAGTATTGAATTTTGGTATTAATTGTGAGAAATCATAAATTTACAATAATTCAGTAATGATAAATCTATCATTAGGTTATTTTACACGATTGTGGGATGATGTCATTAATTATACACTTTTAGACTATATTTAAATTATTATAGTGACATTCATCAATTTATTTTAAATGTGTAAACTAGCCTTATGATTATTTCTTTTATCATTCAAATTTTCATTAAAAGTTTGATTTTCTCTTGAAATGAGTTTGCTAAATCAACTCCTTGAAATTTCTAAATCATTCATGCCAATTCCTGATTTTGCTCATAAATATTTTTTTGATGAATATTTCTCTAAATTTTTGTAATCGATCATTTTTCAAAATTAATAATTTAGGCTTTTCTATGAATACTTACCATATTTATAATTAAGGAAAAGTCTTATTTTGATATTGTCACAACCATAAATTAAGATAAATATAATTGAGGGTATGGAAAATTGTTTTATAATTTCAGATCAATTAAATCTGTGTAAAATATTATTACATTTTGATCTTCAATTTAAAAATTTTCTTTTATTCGGTTATGATACTTAGTGAAGTTGTGACATGGAATTAATAATGATTTGCACATCAAAGGAAATTAATATTGAGTTTGGTTTCACTTGATTACTTTTCATTTTCACTTTTTAGACCTAGATGATTGGATTTCTTATCACCTCAACCTTGTACATATTGACTAGATTTTGAGTTGATATCTTGCTTTTTGAAATAATTGGTTTCTTACAAGTCTTCTTTATTTCTTTTGATTTAGAATATTTTGTTATGACCATTTTCTTTTAGGTTTTTCATTTATTTTTGTTTTTCAATAAAGAGTTGTAATCATTACATCTTGCTCACTTTGTAATTATTCTCACAAAACTTTACAACTTAAACTTTTTATTTTTCCTTTTGTAAATAATGATAAATAAAAGGATTTCACTTATTCAATCTTTTCATCGATTAATTAAATGAGTCCTGAAAGAATGAAGAAATATTTTAATAATTGAATGATTCTGCAATATTCGAATATTTTCAAAAGTTTACATCAATAATAAGTTTATGATACTTTTTGTGAAAATCAGCATTTTGACATACATATTTGTGTCTCCTATTTTCTATTTTATATTGACATTTATTTAAACTTTAAATCTTTATATTGTGGTCAAGTTTAATATTAGGAGATTTGTCGTTATTTCTTACGCATGTCATAATTTTATGATTTTTACGTTATTTTGTATAGCTCATCATATAGGAATTAATCATATCTAAAATTTTGATTTTTGAGTTTATTGACCATCTTCGACTCTTGGTTAAAGTTTCGATAATTTTTAAAATTTTTCTTTTGATTTCAATACATACCTTTTGATTGAATTTTGGATTTGATCGGATTCTATCTTTTGAGTGTTTTGGTTCAATTAGTCATTTTTTAAAAATTTGTTTGGTTGACTGGTTTAAGTAGTGAATTTAATATTTTTCAGCTTTTTGGTTTTCCTCTTTATTTTTTAAGGAAGCATTGTAGATAAATAATACTATAATGGCATACTGCTCATATGTTTCTCTACTAATCAACCTAATATCTTTAAGGGAAACCATTGTAAGGAGTTTTTTGCCATATCAAATGTTCTTATTGTGACTAATCACTCCTAACCTTGAAAGATTTCTTATGAACTTAACTAATCTGTCAGTTGAACTCACGGTTATTATTCTTGGACTTTATTTTGAGAATGATATCATTAGCTAGGCAAGTTAACCTATTGGGAAACTTTTCTCTCAGAATATTTATAAATCAATGGCATTAGTCATATTTAGGCCTTCCATGTTATTATAGGGGTATTATCTGGATTTGTTTCTCATCGATTAGAAAAAAAAAATTTAAAACTAAACTAAACTTTAATAGAAGAATAGGAGGTCTCATTACGAGCCGACCTAATCATGATCATCAGTCTTGTCAGGGATAAAATCATTTCTGATCACCAGGGTGATGGCTCTTGGTCATAAGATCAAGGGACAGGAGGTCTCATCATGAGCCAGATTGTTTATCTCTGGCAGTTCTCGTAAATGATGCTATCAATAGCTGGTTACCAGGCCAGGATAGTAGTCTTGAATTTAAAAAAACAAAAAACAAAAATTAAAATAAAATAAAATATGAAAAAAAGAGAGAATTTTTTTTTTAATCTTTCAGTTATTTATATTTAATGGATGGGGAACTTATCTAGATATCCTCTTAAGGTATGGAGGTCATATCTTTATGCTGGTGTTATTTGATTATTTTAGTTGTTGAGAAAACATTCTTGATCAGGTCTATTTGCTATGCATATATTTCAAAGTCATTCATCTTTACAAAGTCTCTGAATAATAGTTGGGATAATTCATTTGATTGTGACAGCACTTTAAGTTTAAACTTTACTATATAGGCTAGTGATGTGAGAATGTCATGTGATGTGAA